>CACRXP010000014.1:2366004-2538438 GCA_902702965.1 Spirometra erinaceieuropaei
AGTACCTTTTCCCGCTTCACATCTAGACTCCCAGCCTTCTTTGTCGTATGTGCCGGAGTACCGTCTTGCTGAGAGATGAGGGCAACCGATTCCAGGGGAACTTCCAGATGATGTTACTGTTTTTACTTTCGTCGGTGGTAATATTCCCCACGGGTGGCAGCCATATGGGAGTACCTGGTAGCCAAACTGTACTTGATGTGCGGGGCGTGTCTATAATTTCCAGAAAATTGGACGGTAGGTACAAGGACTAGCTCAGAACAGCTTCGCTCCCAAGAAAAGCAGACCCAAGTTGCTGTTCTTGGTCTCCTTCCAGTTCGATTCCGACGCTTTTCTTCAGTCCCTGATCCGGAAGTCTTTTCTTCTATCGTTAGTGGCAGGTAGAATGGAAAGTGAGTGACTCAAAATTGTACTCTTAAAGATTCACTTAGTACATGATACTTGCAATACGACAATTCGACCGTCACGGATGACGCTGTCCACCGTGTGCCCCACGGCATGAAGAAGGCAGGGATGGTGACTTTCGCGTGAACTGGTTCATAGTGATGGTTGACTAGCGCTGCATCTACCGCACCTTATCCCTCCGCATCGACCCAAGCGTAGTGTCAAGAAAGACTGAGGAAGACCAGAGGCGGGCTCGGACACAGTGGATGACGAGGCTAAACGGCCAGTCTACGCGTGCCACACACACGCATGGTCCGCACCAAATTGTCTATAATGAGGAATATGCGCTGAGCGCCGCGGGGACGGACACCCTAAAGTCAACCTTCCTCCTCCCATACATCAGTCCACTGTCCGGGCCGTTCAACCATGTGACGCTGGGATTACGCGCAGGTAGCTGTCTTGGAGTGGGCCTGCACCTAGGTGTATCGTCATCCCCATATTTGCCATTTGATGAGGCTGAGCGGCCCGATTAGCGCATGCTGTGTTCTTATCTAGCCCCCTTGTTTGTCCAGCGTATCGCCCCCCCTGGCAGGTTGTAGGGACATTGTCGGAATACGGACGTTTTCTTACGTACAATAAGGGTTACTGGAATTCGGGTATATGCATAAATCGTTGACTAAGCTGTATAATTCACTTTGACCCAACTGTGAAAAACTCAGTTCCTCGGTGGGATTCGAACCCACGAGAGCAACGGGAGGCTTTAGTACAACCAGCGCTCCAACCATCTGAGCTACGAGGTCCCACCGGACGATGCGAGTTTAATCGCATGAGCTGTATAAGGCTCATCCTCCCTCTTCTGACGTCTCTAATGTTCCCCTTTCGGCGTCGGGGCACAGTCACGGTGTTCAGTTGTGAAACAGAAGGCATTTCGCCGCCGAACATGGAAATACTGGTATAAAGATAAAAAGGGAATGCAGCATCCCTTTAAATTCAGAGGGATATAATAGGGCTGATAATGTTACACTTCTAAGTACGTGCCCGTTATTTTCACTGAAGAGAATAAATGTTAACTGAACACTGTTCCACTAGCTGCCGCAATACATTTGGATGGAGTGTCTACTTTCACGGAAGGCGGGTTATCACTTCATCAATTTGCCGTTATATCAGATAGGCCCCAAACGACTGCGTCGACCTAATTGCTCATGGCACACACTCGACGGGGGGCCAACATCGCATAAATCACTGAATCAAATCTCATCTCCGGACATGTTGCACACGGGGGGGGGGGAAGGGCGCGGCAGACATGGATGCGCCCTTCCTTCCACTGGTTCAGCACACGCCTCACTCCAATGAACGTGGAACGCTTAAAGCCGTGGATGAAAGGTTTTCACTTGGCGGGAGATTTCGTTTCTGGCTTTCAAGGACAGTCACACTGCAGTGACTCATCCTCAACACTACCTTCATGACACGCCTCACTTCTGTGAGATCGGATCATGTTTGTAACAAGTATGCGATGGCAACTTCGTGTGACGACAGCCACTTCCCACAAACTCACCTCCCCCCCCCCAGCGGGTTTGACAGGGAGGTCATGTTTTCCCGCTGACGCTTAAACTCGGATGGTCGGTGGCGTCGACACTGTCGACGTCGAAGAATAACTGGCCGTTCGATTCACGCGGGATAGGAATAGCAGCATCAGAGGTTTGACAAAGTGGCCATACGTTACGGGAACGCATGTTTTTGTTTGAGCCGCCCAGTTAGAGTGACAAAGCGGGCTTGCGTTGTCGACGGGCGGCATATCCGAATAACCTGCATATACGGCGAATAAACGATCCACGAAAATCAATGAAGAAAAGTTAAGAAGAGTCATTGGCGCAAGACACGACCAGGTAGACCCATCTTTTTTCTGCAAACATATGACCGAAATGCTATTGCTTTCACCAGAAGAGTACATAGCATTCAGCCCTGAAGACTCGATTGCAAAATTCCTGTTATACAGAAAGCCAATTGGTTATAATTTCAAACCACTGACTACAATCCCTATCGCTCACCGATTATCCGTTGTCGTATAGCAAAACTACCGATGGGTAATGGAAAGGGGAAAAATGGCGGCTCTGTTGAAACTGGTAAAATTGTGAGGTGTACGCGATCTGTTTAGCTGGGTAATCTGGACTCTTTGGCGAATTCCACTTTAAGTGGTATGTCTACGAATTCAGAGAGATTTGAACGAAGCCGTAATCGGATGGGGGAATCGCTAAACTGCACTGAGAATTGGCACTAACTACGAAAACGGCTGTCTGTGTCCACCTCAGTGCCAAAAGTCCCATCCCTCGTTAAGCAATAATCGTCGGTACCGCCCTAAGCTTTGTTAAAATATATGTAAGTGGCTGGCTGAGGGATAGCTGAAAACGTCAGAATCTGGCCGCGGAACTGAATGTCTCGAATCATTCTCCACTTTAATCATTCTCCCATTTGTCTTCCTCCTCCGCCTTCGTTATTAGGTCAACTCACGATGTAGCATTGCTCGGTTTCTTTTGTAGTCGTCGTAATAACAGAACAAACATGTTTCTTTGCTGATCGCTGTCATATCCGTAGATTGTTCATCGGCATGTCATTTCATTGACAGACAAACGCTCATGGCCTCAAACGGTTTTGGAAGATTCGAAGTTACTTGGATGTTGACAGCCGTCTTTTAACTTCAGATGAATTTCAGACGCGTGACACAGCTAGGAATAGCAGATTTTTCTTAAATTATTTTCCCCGCTTTTCTATGCCTGTCCCTTTGGTGTCAGCGGCCGTCACCGCGACCTCCCCAAGGCCTTCGAAGAAAGCCCCTCCTCTTCCGCATTTTCCATCGGATGCCCTTTTGGTCTGGCTGCAAGCCCCACTCGACACAGCGAGCCTACATTTCGGCCAATCAATTGAAAAAGATGTGAACATGCGCATCTCCTCTGTTCTCTAATCTGCTCCAAGTGTTCCACTGTTTCTGACCGAGAACGAACCACCCTGGAGAGATTAGGTCTACCTGAGAGATCGGCTTGCGAGGGGAGGCCGTCCAAAACCAGACGCGTCTCGCAGCTTCCGCCATTAGCCAGAAGTCGAACTTTCCGACTACTTTTTTTACCCTCCAGTTGCTCAAAGTACAGGCTGTCGTGGTAGGTGCATCTTTCCTCCTGGGATTTTTTAAAAGTACAACCAGACCTTTTTCCCACCTTCCCTCCCCAGACTTGGGCTGATGGCGCGGTGGTGACGTGTTGGAGGCAGTTGTCTGACTGCGCTCCTATTGGCCGGACAGCCTACGCGCCTAGTCACTGAAAGTCCAGGACGTCAGCGACGCGGGGAGGACGAGAGTGAACAACACAGCGCGGCCAACTCCGCGTCACTACAGTCGTGTGCGCGGGGTGGCATGTCTGCCAAGGGAACTGACTTTTAGGGAACAATTAGGACGGGCAGACTATGGGAAACAGAAAACCACCTAGGCAGCCAGAACAGTTTGCCAAGTGTTTCCGACAAAGACAGGGAAGACTGGAGCGGTCATATCTGTCCATATTTCGTCCTGCCGTTAGGAGAGATGGTTGGTTCCAGTAGTGCCCAGGAGGACGTGGGCCAGTGGCTCAGCTAGTCAAGTTTTTGACCAGATTGACTGATGGCCAGCTGACACGTTTTCGGTCCAGCGTCTTAGATTGAAATATAGCTGGTTTGTGACATCAAGAAAACCAGAAAAAACCGACACACACTCCATTGTCCTTGTCGGGGATGTTTATCGGCTGTCTAGTTCATTTTGCTATGCCACCGCCCAAAGGACTAAAGTCAGGAGCTTAATGACGAAACAGGATGGTTAATATTCCGTTCTGCAACCGGGGTAAGTCGATATACGTCACTCCCAAATGACGGACTGTCTGCTGTTGAGAGATTCTGACCTCTGATTCCTTCTGTTCTCGTCCACTACGAATATCCGATACAAGACAGTCAAACAGTTACATGTTTATTTGGTAGAGGAGCGCTCACCGATCGTTTTTACGGAACTAACACGTCCCTTTTTGCCTTACGGGTTCTCTCTCGAGCCCAACCAGCGGCCGCACAGCGGCGCATGATCTAGGGAGAATATTATTACCGACACAGACAAGGGAGACTGGAATGGTCATTTCTGGCTTATTAGTCGTCGTTAGTCAGTCATACCCAACCCCAAAGTGTGGAGCACCCGACAGGCGCGATGCCACGACCTATTAGTTAGAAGGACAACGTCTCTACCTACTTCTAGTTGGGCTCGAGAGAGAGCCTGTAAGGCACAACGAGACGAGTGAGTTCCATGAAGACGATCGGTGGGCGCCCCTCTACCATTGCACATTCCCGGTCGCAACCGGCAGTACAAGTAGCCTGTGGCTAAATGGTTAGAGGCGTTGGACTTCCAACCAACGGGTCGTGGGATCGAGTCCCAGGTGCTCCACACTTCGGCCTTGGGTATGACTGGCTGATAACGACTAATAAGCCAGAAATGACCATCCCAGTCTCCCTTGTCTTTGTCGGTAATAGTATTCTCCCTATATCATGCGCCGCTGTGTGGCTGCTGGTTGGGCCCGAGAGAGGGCCCGTAAGGCACAACGGGACGAGTGAGTTCCGTAAAAACGACCGGTGAGCGTCCCCGCTACCAAATAAGTGGTCTTCCTTGTCTCTGTCGGTAATAACATGCTTATTTATTTTGCTTAAAGACTTCGATGGCTCTATGTCAGTCTAGACTACGTCTTTCTAGTGTATAGCGACTGATTTTTTTCGGTCAATATTTACTCTGTACGCTATGTGTGTAAGCAGATTAATTCCGACATTTTGCCACTTATGAGCGCTTACAATGTATGCCTTAGATTTAGCTATAGCATCTAAGTTAGAAGTTATCTTTATGCCCACAGTCCTATTTACGCTTCAGTTGAAGTTTAAACAAATGGTACTACCAGAAAGGCCAGATTTTGTTCAAAACCTCCCCCAATTTTATCACTTTTCTCTTTTGACGTATACCTTTGTAATTGCAGTCAGCACGGGAAATTGCTCGCCGATTTTTCCTGGTTTTCTCTCCAGGAGGAAAAAGTCAAAAAGGGGGGAGTGAGAAGGAGAAATTATTGACAATCTATACTCGTTTCTCATTGGGTCCTAATTTTTGGCGATAAAAAGTCTGCCGCCCCATCAGGAATCCCCAAGGCAGATATCAGTTCGGCGTTTTGCAGTTTAAAAACGTCAGATTTCACTACTTGTTTCCAGTTTTTTAAAGCACATCTGAAATGACCCTCCCTCCAAAAAGAAAAGAATGAGAAGACACAGGAAGTTCGCTGTCCTGACGTTTCGAAAGCAAACAAGCCATCGCCGTTGGAAGAGGCAGTCGTAAATCCCTCCGTGAACCTGTAGCGAGGTACCAGACTGATCAACCCTTTGACAATCTCGTCCCGTTTTCTCTTACCGTATTGCTTGCTTAAACGTGTCGGGGACAACACTGTTGTACAAGCCCCACTTCGCTGGCGTGTTTCGCTGTCGTGCTCTGCTGTCTGGTAATTTTACGTTTTTAATATCAATTTTATTCACCAACCGGTTTTACTTACTACTCTTACTGCTTAGGGCTTGTGAGATATCATGCCTTAATCAGTGAGAACATTAGCACTTACATCCGACCCACCCGAAGCGCAACAGGTTCTGCACGCAAACCTCCCCTGGGTGGAATGGTGACCTTCGGTATTGGGTAAAAATACGGCAGCTATTAGTGTCGGTACACGCACGACGATAATTCCATCCATAAGATGCGCAGTTCGCTGCAGGTTTAGACCAATGCGTCACCGAGAGCGAGAACGAGTGATTACGACGCCTGCACTCAGTCGGCACAGCCACGGACAGGGTCGGCAATTGTGGAGTGCGTTCTCACCTTGAACGGTGGAAGCGGGTGTATTTTCAACATGTGTCAAGACAGCAAGTCGTCCAAAATTCAAAAACAGTGCCCATTCCAGCGGATCAGGATCGAGATACGTTGCTTCTCGTGATCGCGTACGAGCAACGATTGTCATCTGACGAACCTAATGACAATGCTGACTAAAACCGAATCCAACATGCCAATTAATACTCGCGGCAAGAAACGATGGCCCTGCGCCAAATTCCAGAAGGGGTACTTATGCCCTAGCGTTGGCCCTCATCTTACGCTGACCCCGACCCGAACCTAAACGTTAACTTGGTCCTAAACTTGACCCAAACCCTAATTTCCCTGGAATTTAGCGGAAGACTACCTGTATTACGGTGAGATACCTATTCCCGTGTCTTATCATATCCACTTCAGCATACGTAGACATACGTCTATAAATATGTGCGCTGGAGGGGTCTGTTATCGGGAGGGGGATTTTACTGTCTTGGTCCCAAGTGTGGACGCAATGTGGGCATCGAAAGGAAAGTAAACCGAAGGGGGGATGCTGAAATGGTTAGTGGGAAAGTAGCCGAGGCTGAAAAGGAAAAGGCAACCTGATGTACGACAAAGCTGTCGCGAGATTAAAGGAAGCCTAAAATCCTCACAAAAGACTTGGCTGACAGGACACGCGGTGCAACAATACCCCAAACCTAACGTTAAGCCTAACCGTAACCTCAAATGTAAGTCTAATTCTCAACGTAATTATAGGCCTAACGCTAACCCTACACTTAACACTCAACTTAACCCTGGACCAACCAGAAACCCTAGCCCTAACCCTGGGCCTACTTCAAACCTGACCCGAATCCTAACCCTAACCATAGCATTAGCCTTAACCGTAACCCTATCCTAATTCTAACACTAACCCTAACCCCAACTTTAACACTAAACGTAAACCTAAACCGCAGTCCAAACCCCAAATGTAACCGGAACCCTTAAACTTAACACAAGCCCCAACCCTAAACTCTATTTTCGGCATAACACTTGCCCAAACCCTGAAACCAATCCAACCTCTAAACTGAAACACCAGGTTGTCCTTTTCCATTTTAGCCTTGGCTACTTTTCTTCTAATGATTTCAGCATCCCCCTTCGGCATACTTTCCTTTCAATGCAAACATCTCGCTTATACTTGGGACCAGGACAACGTAACCGATCCTTGCCCAGAATTGCCCAAAAATTATAGTGAGGAGAAATGGAAAACTATATAATTTCTAAGGAATATAGACATATGACATATAACACGAAGAGTTAAGTAAAGTAGGTTGAATAAGGTCAACAGTTCGCACTTGCGACATCACTGCAAAATGGGATACAGCGCGTTTATGAGTGTTTTATACTTTGCCGTGCTGTATGAAACTATTTCCTCAACAGTTCAGCTTTTGAGATATTTGGTCCAGAACTCTGGTTAAGTCTGACCGATTGAAGAAGTGGCCGTCTCCCGTGTTGAGCACATATACATGCGTCAGTGACTGCAATTTCATTCTCCGCGGTGGCGATTGGTGTGATCATGACTCAGCAAATCACCAGTACTGTCACTGTGAGCAGTGTTCACCGAGTTGTTCCCAGCGTGGCCAATTACTCTGCCCAGGCAAAGTTGAAGCGGAGAGTAGGGGGTACAGAGAGACCAATGAATTATTTGATGGACTCAAACAATTAGACACTCACTTGGTCGTCGCCCCGCTCAACAATTTTATACTCTTAGGACTTAAAGGTGTGACTGGGCTTTGTTGAGTAAATATCAGCTTGAGAACTGATGTCATGCCATTTCACTACCCCTGCGCGTTTGAGCATTCCTGTCTGGAATGATCTCACAGTTTTGCCAAGGTATTTGCTTTTCCCACGACTGTGCCAGACCCCATAAACGATTCCAGACGTTTTTTTGTTATGGCATTGGGTCTTTCGACCTCATCACCCGTGCCTGGTTGTTGGTTACCTCGGTCTCTGCGACACCCCAACTCCGAGTGGTGTGAGAAGACGACTGACAGCTTCCGAGACTCTCTTGACATATGGGAAAGTTCGTTAAAATGTGGATTCGGCGCGGTCTATTCTCTCATCACGCCTTCGCACGCACCGGTTGATGGAGGTACGGAGGCAGCTATTCGTTCTGAGCACCTGCCAAAGGTATTACAATTAAACAGCCGTACCCTCCCGTTCAGTTCATTGCGCCTCAACCCGCCGATCAAACGTCCCTGGGTAACTGCTCTTGTGGCTGCCCTGTTGGTAGATAACTTGACCCAATGGCGTATTTGTTGCCTTCATAGACGATTTTCTAATTAGGTCAGCACAATACTTATGATAGGCAAGGACACTGAGGAAAGCTAATTGGCTGTTTCTGACTTCTTCCGTCTTCGAATTGTACATCCAGGGGGGCAGCGTTTAGATGTTCTCTTAACACCAACTGTCGATACTGCTCGATGACTTCGAAGATGCTATTCACAGACCGAACTCAGAATTTCGATCTGTGACGTCGGAGGACCGGTGAATCCGACCGTCGCAGGATCGCCCCGCCCATGAGTCTAGACATCGACGGATCCACATAGACTGCCGCACTGAACCTGAAGCAGGCTTTGGGACAGAGCCTCAGAAAATGAAGGACTTGGGTGCATCTGGAGCGATTTTACATTACATCATATTTGTTTCCCAGGAGTGATCTAATCTTCTAGTCATTAAGATAGTGAAAGACATGACATCCTAAAGAACGCATGACGTCTTATGGCAGTAAAAGAGTCCCCTAAGGTTTCTTTGAATATTCATTCTAAGGAGCAAACTGTGGTGTTTAAATCAACAGTCAACAATGGAGAGTTCTCAACCCATAAGTTGGAGTGTGCTTGAGTGATACGATAGGCCGCTGGGTAGAGTCCTCTTGGCAACCATGGGAAGGCCTTAGAACCGGATCAAGGCCGTTGTCTGACCCGACATATGCCGATCACCGACAACATTGCAACTACCTTCTCCACTGCCACCAGAGCGTGTCAGCACCCTTTTGGAGTTAGATTCGCATGTAAAAGAAAGATGGCCATCTTCTAGTAATATAATGGTCTTTTGTGGGTAGTCTGTCCATTTCGGCAATAGAACGTCCCTCGTACATGGACAGGCCAACTAGATCTCTGTCGACCTTGATTCCTCCCGCAAGAATGTCGCGTTGAGTCAAAAGGGGCGAAGAAATTTGGCTTCCGGTAGGGTTTTGCATCCGGACCAGGGACAGACTCCACTGCTTCAGTCGTGCCTGCGGGTCTGGCTTCGGCTGTATTTAATGCGGCTTCATGCTATAGCACCTCTGTCAGCTCTGACCTATTATAGGTTCGCTGCCTTCACTAGTCGCTTCCCATGATGATGATGATGATGATGATGATGATGATGATGATGATGACGACGACGACGACGATGATGATGATGATGATGATGATGATGATGATGATGATGATGGGTCAAGTGAATCGAAAACGTCGGGGTAATAACATTTCCGTTCCAGGTACCGAGCCTCCCTTTTCTCAATTGTCTCCCAGAACACACATCGCCGCTGACACCGGTATGGCATTCTTCGCAAACGGAAAAGTTGAGTCTGAATAGGAAGTCAACACTTCATCCGGGGAGGGGGGCGAGGGGCGGAGCGGGGGACAGGACGTTTTTAGGTGCCGATTTGTGAAGGGACTCGACTAAAGACGGTTAAGTTCACTCTTCAAGCTGTCTGGCTGTAACCCTTCATACTGCCTCACTTACAATGGAAGCATGAACAGTCAATGACAAGACCGTTACCTACAGTCATTCTGGGTGACATAGTGTGAAGTCCTATGCGATATGATTTTTTTCACGCGGTTCTCGCAGGTAGGATTTCAACCCAACTGCCTTTCGCTACCTGTCCTGTATGTCCTCAATCCGGGACACTCAGTCAACTTTTTACCAGGCGGTTGAGTCAGCTACTATGAGAGTTTAGCCACCGAGATGGCTGTCGTCGTAAATGCCAACGGTGTATGCGACATACAAAGCAAAGCGCGTCAGCCCACTTAAAACGCTGTTCCAGGAGAAAGGAATTGGACTGCGTCATCCTACCATTCTTCCTAGTCGTTTTTCATTTGTTTATTTTGGACTTTGTCCAGGGTCCAGTTGCATGTATTCGTCTCCATTTTTAAAAGTTTTCTAGACAATAAGTCCTTCATAGATTGAACGATTCATCCGCTTTCAAACATTTCAGTTGCCTCTTACCACAAGACTCGTGAGAGGAACAAATTTCTCGTTTGTAAAGATTTTGTGGTGAAGAAACTGAGATACAGTGAGTGACCGATCTAATGAAGTATTGGCCAAAATTCTGAAAGGCGTTTTTGATTAGGAAGAATTAAGTAGGTGGGGTTGTAAAATTGATTATCCCGCCGCATTATCTTATAGTATTTCGGATTTGGCAGGACGTCGGCTTTTGAATGCACTATTTTCAATCTCCTGTAAAAACCATATTCGGCAAAAAATGACTACATAAATAGCATGCATTTTTCACACTGATTTTCGATGGTCTTATAAATGCAATTATATTTTATAAAAGACGTGAACAAAAATATACTTCCTTCCACTCGTTTGATAGAAAATTACGTCATCTTACAAATGGTACACTCAAAGAAAGATTTTACTTTAGTTTTAAAAACGTCTGATGCTGTCTGAATGAACACTACACGGTCTTAAAAAACTCACAACTGGAAACTTTTTTAAAAAACAAGTTGTACTCTTTTTTCGAGTGTAAAATATAAAGTTGACCTGATTCTCTATCAAACGAATGAAAGAAAACGTATTTTTGTTCGTGTTTTTTGCAACATTTCCTTGAATTTATAAGGCCATCGAAAATCAGTGTGAAAAATGCAGGCTATTTATATAGTCATTTTTTGCCCAATATGGTTTTTTCAGGAGATTGAAAAGAGTGCATTCAAAAGCCGACATCCTGCCGAGTCTGCTGCAAGATAATCAGTATTAGAACCCCACCTACTGAATTCTTCCTAATCGAAAACGCCTTGCAGAATTGTGGCTACTGTTTCATGAGATCGACCGCTCACTAAAAACCTTGCGAAGGTTTAATAATGTCCACAGAGATCGTGTCCAGATCCCGTCTGCTAACATTGCGCGCCGCCAAAAAAAGCCGTCGAAGCACTGAGGTGCCGGCAGATAATATACCAGATGCAAATTCGGTGCTCACTAAAGTGCTCTCTCGCCCTCACACACACGGTGTCGTTTGTGATGGTTACTACTGGGTCCTCGGTTAGGTCTCACAGACCTTTACCTTAGGTCTGCTGTAAAATTAAGCATTCAAATGGTGCGAAACAAATACCCAGTAGAGAAGGCTGCCGCGCGCACTTCTACAAGCTCCTCCTGTATGGTAATATGCGCGCCGATTGTTCGTTCCCGACAGGCAGATTACCATTTCGGGCATCTTCGGTTGCTTCTGCGCCTCCTGTGACCTCAAATGTGGTCGACCGCCTGTGACTCCTTACAATGTGGTGCCTGTGTGCTTGGGACAGTCAAGACGCGCGCGCGCGCGCATGTGGTCGCCCTTTGTTATATTTTATGCGCGAAATTTTATAGTTATTCCATTTATTAGTAATTTCGTAAACTCGTAGTTATTCATGTTTGCTTAAGATGGAATTTATTAACTGTTGCGCGGTACACTCCAACTGGTGTGAGGCTCGGCACCCTTAACTGACGTTGCACGCATTATCTTTGTTCTGCACTTGCTGGCGTTGACAGCTAAGTCCGTTCCAGCGTGGCAGCTTTGTTTGGTTTATCTCGACTTGTTCTTAGCGTGGGATCGCAATATAAGTCGTTTTAATTCGCTAAACGCGTGTGCAGTTCAGTAAAATACCTGACTGGCAGGTAGACTTTAAAGGAGGGGTTTGGTTGCATGGTGAGAATGAGGCTATTCGTCACTGCATTTAACTTATTTAGTTTTCTCATTGACACAACTGGGAAAAACTCGGCGCCTCGGTGGGATTCGAGCCCGCGCAGTAAGGGGAAGGCTTTAGTACAGCCAACGCTCTAACCACTTGAGCTACGAGGCCCCGCCGGACGACGCGAGTTTAATCACATTTGGGTCAAGTTACTTGCTCAACCTACTGCTACGTCTGGAATCCACCAAATCTGATACAGTAATTTGACTGCCCAAGCAGGATTTCCAAAGTAATTCACCTAGAATTCACCAAATGACTACTAGGCTCACGTAAATCATAGATATTTTGGCAGATTTTGAATAATTCATATTGACCCAACTGTGAAAACTCGGCGCCTCGTTGGGATTCGAACCCACGAAGTAAGGGGAAGGTTTAAGTACAGCCAACGCTCTAACAACGTCCGGCGGGGCCTCGTAGCTAAAGCGGTTATAGGGTTGGCTGCATTAAAGCCTTCCCCTTACTGCGTGGGTTCGAATCCCACCAAGGCGCCGAGTGTTTCACAGTTGGGTCAATATAAATTATTCAAAAACTTCCTAAACATCATTTCATTTTCTACCCACAGACCCGTAAAGCCACTATCCTCTCTTAAATCATCCTTTTCAGCCCTCTAAACTTAAGTATTTCTTTGGGAACATTTGTAACTTTCGATCTGCCACACATGTTCCACGCAGTCATTCGCAGAAGTTGTGTTTATCCGGATGGTCAGATGTGGCTATGTAGGCGCACCTGAGGTGAACAAACCCCAGCCACCTGTAACTCGGAGCCAGTTATAATAAGAGATTTACAGGTGAGGCCGGGGAACACACAGGCGACGAGGTCGAGTAGTTGTATGCAAAAAAGATATTGGGAATGCGCGGTTAAATTATCACATTCCACATAGGGAAGAAGAAGACTGTTTAATCGCAGGAACCATTTCTTTATTCGCCTGCGCTTTCGAACACGTACGAGAGTCCATTGTCAGAAATAAAAGCGGTAACAGAACCGCCAACGATTATAGGGACGCGAGCCAACTAAACATCAGTGACGCCAGAATGGGGGTGACTGCGCAGGGCTCTGTATGCCGCCACCAGACCGATACATCGATTAACTGAGTTCTTTGAGAACCTGGCTTCAATCAATCCGCGGCTTGTCTTGCTTCAGGCGTAGGCGATTATCTTCGTGACTGCGAAGCTGAATATTTGCCTGATTCAATTTGCAGGGTTTCTGGTTGAAGATTCAGCTACGGCTTCAAGGTGTCACCGAACGGTGAAACCCACAAAGTAAGCATACCCTTCAATTTTTGCTCTGCCTGAGCAAACAGAATTGAAAAGTCGTCCTCGTAAGCCTCACTTACCTCCTCTCATGATAAAGAATACATTTCACATAGTTTCACAAAAGACCAGAGTCGATAAGATTGGGCTTCCGCACACATGACAGTTACGCCGTCTTGTTTAGGCCACACTTGTAATTATTCCGAGGTCTGGAGTCTAGCCTTCTGTCTATTGTGTTTTGTTCACGAAACCTCCTCTCTAACGTAGAAGGGAACATTTGCTGACAGAAGGGATTCTGGCATATGGAAATTTCTGCCACAATGACGACATCTCTCAAGTCAGTGGTGATTGGTCAGCTGACAGAACATTCGGTACATCTAACCTGTTCAACTAGTGCTTGTGAGGCCTTTGATTAAGTTGTGCATAAGACACGTGACACAAATCACGACACAAATGGAAATTTACAGCAATGCAGACTGCGGAGCTGCCAAACCAAAAAAATGTTTACCTCAATAAAGTGTGCTATTATTTTGTGTGGAGGTCGGATCATGTCGGACCATATCCGATATGAGAGAGAGAGGAATGCGCTTCATTTTGAAATCATATGTTCAAAATTTTCAGCAAAAATTTGGCTCCATTCACTATGGGCAGTAAATAAGTTAATAGATTATTCAAGAGTCAAAGTTTAACACAAAGAAACGATTATTATGGGGATAGTTCAAGTCTTAGCTTCTGTATTTCTGTCTCTTCGCACGTAAGATAGCGCGCTAAAAATGGCAATACAGAAGCTCGATAAGCCGATGTGCGACAGGATATAAGACGGAAGTTGCGGCGCATCGGGCGGGAAGACTTGGCAGACATAAGATCGGAATGTAGGGGATGAGCAACGTCATTTAGAATTCGACCAGCAAATTGCTTGACCGCATTGAAGTGTCGTTGTAAGATTGTGTAAACTAAAAAAATATAAGAAACGCCAGCAGCAGAAGAGAGCATGCGGAGGATTCGTTTCAAAATTAAAAGATCCTTTTTTAACAAAGCAGGAAAAACGACAGGAGAACAGTATAGGATAAGAGGAAGAATGCAGGCATCAATGAATCGCCAGACTAAGGGTTGAGGTGTGTGGTAGGAACGTAAACGACGAATGTAGTAAAGAAGTTTACGAACTTTAATAAATAGGGACTCAATATGGAGGGAAAAAGAAAGATTTGAGGACAAAGTAACGCCGAGATACCTGAAAGAGGATACTTCGTTAGGAAGAATGTCAGAGGAACGAAAAAAACTCGTCTTGAATTTCCAACCAACCAGTCGTTCACGGTAAAACAAACTCATATCAAGGGTCGAGGATACAGATTAGTTCCAACGGCTGGCAGGCGTGGCTGAAGGCGAGGACCGTCAAGCTAGTTTGGGGTCGACAGTATGTTCCTGTCTAACAGCAGGTGTTCTGCATACTCTTCTGTTTCTTCGAACTCTTTCAGTTAAACTGACCAGCCAGTTCGCCATTTGAGATACCGCTAACAGAATCAGAAATGTTTGTTGAAATGAGAAGATTTTGATTATCTCTTGAAATTTCGGGTTATTAGAATCACTTGCCACTTGCTAAAATGACTCTCATGACAGTTCGACCATCGTTTTCGATGATGTCCACCGTGTGCCCCACAGTTGCAGCAGCAAAGGGAGCAGGGACGGTGACTTACGCAGGGGGTTTATAGTGCCGGTAGACTTGCGTAGCATCTACCAACACTCTCTCCTCCTCCCTCGCCCAAGCCCGGTGTCAAGACAGAGTCAAGAAGACCGGAGACGAGAGAGGCCGCAGGTGGATGGCTCGGACGGATCCTCACCTTGGCGTTCCACCACACCCCCTGGTCCACACAACAAATAACCAGGATTTCAACCAACACAAGAGAGATTTGGAGGCTGGCACGGCCGAAGCCGCACCTGGGCGTGCCGCCAACGCCTGGCTCGGATCCCACACTGTGATGGGAGTGCCATAAAGGCCACATTAAAAAGGAGCCATTGCAGCCTGACTCTCAGACCGCCTCCTGTCAAGGAGGAGGTCCAAGTTACCCCGTCAGTTGGCAACCTTGAGGAGTCAGGAGGAGTCTGACTCTCATAAAGGCTACTCACAGCCATAACCCGAACCCGGGGCGCCAACGGTTAGGGCAGGATTTGATGCGAACACGTCTTGGGGACTGCAGCAATTCTTATGCTTCGCGTCACTCAGAGCGCAAGCCTCTTACAGGCCTAACTCCATACTTCACCACTATTTGATGCACCTAAAGACCTTCTGGCTGACAGAGCGCAATATCGCGCTTCCCAGACATAAGTCAGGGAAAACGGAATTAGGAAGGAAACCTTTGCTGGGTATGAGTTCACAAGCATTTGGTAGCAAGCACTGGAAGGAGTGAGTGACTGATGTGGGTCTGAAGCCCACTGCACTGATCGGCCAGAGGGGAAAATAACATCAGCACCTGCACGAGACGAGCCACCGGTGGGGACAGCAGGGGGGGGGGTGGGCGCGTGCAGCTGCCAAAAGGATGGTGACGGAAAAAAGCAAGAGTGGTCTTGCAGTGGTGGCACACATCGACTGGGCGCCTGCAATTGCACAGAAGTGCACCATCAGAAGTCAATTACTAACAAGGTGATGAGACCCATCGTCTGTCGACTGCAAAATAATCGTAAAGAAGAGTAATTTGCGTTGAAGAGACCGGCTGACATCCGAATGGTGTGGTGGCATCCAGAACTGATCTACGAATGACGACCCTGAACTTTCAGGCTGAAATGGGATTGACTTTGGTGCAACCGGGATTCTGGACAACCATGAATACCATACGGTAATACGGACACTCAGAGCTTGACTGTGTCGGTCTGCTGCTCATTAAACCGTCACATCGGACCACTTGAGGCTTCCGCGGCTCTGCGCCACCATTAAACATACAGTCACTTGCAGTTGCGTTTGTGGACGCAGCTAAACGCAAATTTTTATAAAAGAAACCTGGGATTAACCATTAGCTCAGTTTTTGGGACGACTTGTGGAAACTAGGGAAATTCTAGAGTCAGGAAATTGATGTCGTCAGGTGGGAACGAATTGCCAACCTGATTTCGTGTCGAATACTCTGTTGATTGTGGTATATAAGACTCGCCTGCTATAGGCTGCTGGAAGAGATGGCGATGGCAATGTGCCAATGAGCTTTCCCTCCTGATCTTTTATTTTTCCTCGCCATGCGACCAGTTTTGATGAACTTCTGTTGAATTCCGTTTTGAGGGAACATGAGCTGCCCCGTAGACGATAAAACGCACACTGCCTGGAATTTTTGTGAGGCAGTATTCCCTCGGCAGTGCTGGAGAACTAAGTTAGACCAAACAAATGATCATCTCATGACCCTCAATACACACGAATGGAGATCATTTATTTTGTGATAATTCACGCAGACGAGGGAGTGCGGTGGTGAATTGCCTTAGGTTCCACACTAAATATCTGGGATTCCAAGGAGACTCCGAGTCGGGCAATATCTGTGACATAGTTAAATCTATAGAAAAGGAAGTTTTGCCTCAAATGGACGCCCACATAGTCAGGCTGTCGTGGGGAGATAGTAATGTAAACCGAATGGTCGTGAACCGATCCCTTACAGTTTTGTTATGTGGCGGCGGGAAATCGGCGAATGATAGGGGCTGTAGTCAGTTCCGGATTTGAAATGTTGACCAAATAACCTACTCTATAGTAGGAATGTTATAGTTTAGTATGAGGGTATGAATATTAATGCTCAACGCTATTCTGATCATACGTTTGCAGAAACAAAGAACGAACTGACCATGCCTCGCGCCCATGAACTATTTTAACGTTCCTTCATTGACTTCTGGTAGAATTATAACCTGCCAGAGTGGGTTTTAACTTCCAGAAAGTGCTAAAAGGACTTACAATTTGAGACCGGTTTCTGCGATAAAGCACTCACCTCTTACTCCGTATTTTCGAACTTTCGTTTGTGTTAGTTGTCGGTATGCTCCTACTACAGCTAGGAATTTTAGAGACCTTTCTTACCAGCCACCAGTATTGTCATTAAAATAGCACCTAGTCAAGTCGAAAAATCAAGAAAGAAAACGTTGCGAGAAGAATAAGGTAGGATTGCTGGACCCAGAAGTTTACTGGATTCTGACTCGAACACTCGCAGACAAGGCTGTCGTTTTCCGATGAGTATCTGGAACGACTATTACTGGTTAGCCTGCATGTCACTTACACCGTGGCAGGCGGTAAGGCCCACGACGGACCCACTGCATGTGCACAGGCGTGATCTGCGTGCGAATTTGTTTACAGTGAAGCCGACCTACGCACTAACCACCTCACTCTCTCTCCAGTCACACACACACACACACACAACTCGTTCCAGTGACAAAGGAGAATTAAAATGACTAAAGGCAGACGTGGACACTGCGGCTGACAGGGCTAAACAGCCAGTCAGTGCCGTCCACGCATGAACTACAGTAGGTGGGCTAACTCATGAGATGTCGACCGAAATTTCGGAATGCGTTCCCCTTTCGAAAAGATTAATTAAGTAGGGTTATAAAACTAATCATCTTGCAGCATAATTCTATAATAATTCAGTTACCCCAGGACGCCGGCTTTCGAATGAACTACTTTCCGGCTGCATGCAAAAACCATACCCTGCAAAAAAATGACTACTTAAGTAGCACGCAATCTTCTCATTGATTTTCGATGTCCCTGAAAATTCGATCATATTTCATGGAAAACATGCATAAAAATATTCCTTCTTTCGCTCATTCGGTAGAACCTTACGTCTTCGTTAGATTTTATACTCGAAGGAAGAATACAATTCGATTTTACAAACTATTCTAATTCCCGAACAATTTTGAACCCGACCTGCCGTCACACTTGCATTCAGGGTTTCCAAAGTACAAGTCGCATATTCTCCATGTACGGAAAACCATACATTTCTCTACGGTATTAAAGGTAAACCATATGGGGTTCATAAAATTAAACAGTGGATTTGAGAAATATTGTTTACTTTACAAGCCGAATTATACCCTTCTTTTGAGCATAAAATTGAAAGAAGACGTTATTTTCTACCGAATAAATAAAAGAATGAATGTTTTTCATGCATGTTTTCCATGAAATATAATTGAATTTCCAAGGTCATCGAAAATCAACGAGAAAATTGCATGCTGCTTAAGTAGTCATTTTTTGCAGAGTATAGTTCCTGCATGTAGTCGAAAATAAGTTCGTTCGAAAGAAGGCACCCTGAGGTAACTGGATCATTATAGAATTATGCTGCAAGATGATTAGTTTTAAAACCGTACTCAGTTAATTTTTTCGAAAAGAGAACGCATTTCGAAAGTTCGGTTAACAATTCATGAGTTAGCCCACCTACTGTATCTGCTAACTCCACACAGTATCAGGAGCCAATAAGAGGTTTCTCGCATTCCACATGAACTAGAATGCCGCAAAGGGTACATTAAAAAGGAGTCTTTGCAGCCTAGCATTCATTTGTAGGCAGAACCGAGCTGTTTTGCCAGTCTACGGTCTTTCAAGTCGGAATCGTTGGAGCATTGGGACAGGTTCAAGGCGTCCATAGTTATTAGTAGCGAGAAAGTTCGGCGCCGGATGGAGGCTGGCATAATTTTATTCTCTCTTGCTTATTTCCTGGCGGTGACAAGTGTCCGTCAAACGAGCTGGGTGTGAGCTTTGAAGTAGTAACTGATGCGGCGCGAAGTCGACATTGAATATTTGCTATAAACGGAACCGGATCTTGCGGATAGGAGATGCGCCATTGTGACACTAAGTAAAGGAACCCATTACAATCCAAACTTTGTTCAAGCTGGGAGTCTTCCCTTCGTAACTTTTGGAATCGTGATTTTATTGCAGTGGGTGAGGTACTGAATATGTATGAGGCTTTGTATCACCAGTCGACCTCTCTCTCTCTCAACGTGTCACTCCCATGCGCTAGTGGCCTGCCAGATTTTGTTATGTGCTATAGAACACACACGACAGTTTGACCGTCTTTGCCGACGATGTCCACCTCGTGCTCCATAATAAGGTGAAGAAGACAGGGTGACTTGTGCGTGAATTAGTTTAAAGTGATGGTAGACTTGCGCAGTGTCTGCCGCACTCTCTCTCTTTGTAACACCCACCTGAACCCGGTGTCAAGGTAGAGTCAAGAAGACCGGAGACGGTGCAGGGCGCAGTTCTGCAACACACACTTGACCAGGATTTTGACCAACAACAGCAGTAACAACAACACCCCAACAGGGGTCAGAAGGACGATGATGACTGTACAGCCATGCCCACCACTTGTATACCCAGCGGAAGCGTAAGCTCATCTACCGGCAGGGAACCTGGTGTCAGGGAACTGCCAGCGCATTCCAGGCTGCGAGGGCCATGGTTTGCTGATGCTGACATAGCACGCTTTCACACACACACACACACACACACACACACACACACACACACACACACAAACACACTGGCCCAACATTTAAATCGTTTATTATGTTGGAATGGTGCTAAAGCATGGATGGTGAATCAGGCCATGAGCGTTTGCCTGTCAATGACAGTTCGACCGTCGCATCCGACGATGTCCACTGTGGGCCCCACAGCGGCAGCGGTGGAAGCAGGGACGGTGACTTTCTCAGGGGTTTATAGTGCCAGTAGACGTGCGCTGCGTCCACCTACATTCTCTCATGCTCTCCCGCCTGAGTTTGGTGTCAAGACAGAGTCAAGAGGACCGGAGACGAGGGAGGCCGCAGGTGGATGGCTTGGACGGATCCTCACCTTGGCGCTCCACTCCGTACCCCCTGGTCCACACAACAAATGACCAGGATTTTGACCACAAAACAATGCGGTGGTGGCAGAGATCCCAGTTGTGCGACGACTGTCGACAACAGGGTCTGCCAGCGCACCCCGTAAATGTTGGTATTTGTTACTGTGCACAGATAACGTCTACCAGAATCCGATTTGGCCCCCGTGTTGGTCCAGCGCATCTAACACGTGGCCCGTTTGGGGGGCTAATCAATGAAGTGACATACTGATGAACCGTCTGCGGGAGTGACGGCGATCAACAACGAAAAATGTTTGTTCTGTTATTATTGCCACTGCAAAGAAGCCGAGTAATGCTACATCGTAAGTTGAGTTAATAACAAAGACGGAGGACGAAGAAAAATGTGAGAATGTCTAAAATGGAGAGAGAATCAAGACGTTCAATTCTGCTGCCCGATTCTGACGTCTTCAGACTTCCCCCAGCCAGCTACTTACATATATTTTGACAAACCTTAGGGCGATACCGACCATTGCTGCTTAATGAGGGATGGGACTTTTGGCATGGAGACGGGCACAGACAGACGTTTTCGTAGTTAATGTCAATTCTCAGTGCAGTTTAGCGATTCCCCCATCCGATTAAGGATTCGTGTAAATCTCTCTGAATTCGTAGACATATCGCTAAAAGTGCAGTTCTCAAAGGAGTCTGGATTACTTGGCTAGACAGATCACGTACACCTAAAAGTTTTTCCACTTTGAACAGAGCCGTCACTTTCTTCCCTTCCAGTACCCATTGGCAGTTTTGATGTGCGACAATGGAGAATCGGCGAATGATAGGGTAAGTATCGGGTGAAGGACCCCAAGCATCCATGGCGTACAAAGAATACCTACCTTACTTATTTAAGGGAGTTTTAGTCCGACACGATTATTTCGGTTCGGTGTTTCACCGAAAAAGGTGGTGTCTTCTGTTCTAGACGGTCTGGTGCATTAGCTACAATCATTTCAGCTCAGAGAGTTGAGAAGCGATCGGATATGCCATCCATGAACAACGCAAACACGCTTTAGAAGGACGCCAGGAGTCACTCTAACTGGGCGGCTCAAACAAAAACATGGGTCAGATGTGGATATGTAGCCCAACCTGAAGTAAACAAGCCCCAGTCACCTGTAATAGGGAACCGGTGGTAATTGGGGTTTGTACAGGTGGGGACGGTGAACGCACAGGCAATGAGCTCAGACATTTGTATGCAACAGAAAAACCATTGAGAATGTGCGGTTGTAATTTGATTAGTTGAGAAATAGTTGCCCTAACCCCAACTCCAACAGTATTGTATCCAATGGTAGGAGGCGCTCACCGATCTTTCTTACGGAACTCACTCGTTCCGCTGTGCCTTATGGACTCTCTCTCGAGCCCAACCAGCAGCTGCACACCGGCGCATGATAGAGGCAGTATTGTATCCATCAAGTGGGGCTACAAAACCACATCTTACCAAAACATGCGTTCCCGTAACGTATGGCCATTTTGTCAAACCAGTCATGCTGCTATTCCTGTCTCCTGTGAATCGAACGACCAGTTGATCTTCGGCGTCGACAGTGTCGACGCGACCAACCATCCGAGTTTAAGCTTAAGCAGAAGAATATGATGTCCCTTCCAGATGTTCTCTACAGGATGCATCAGCTTATTATCATGTTGACAAAGACAATGCTTTGCGGAGAACTCTAGTTCTCCCATAATACAATTCTGCTCTACCAGAACTGAGAGACAAGGACGTTTATTCCCAAGAGGGCTCTTTACCGGAACTCCAACGCAAAGCAGAAAGCCGGTGCTCTGTCTTGTAGTTAGGTCAGACCAGTATGGCCACCTATTTTTTGCTGTTGAACTGCGTCATTATCGCCCCTGATTACTCTTCACCGTCAGTTTAAATACCGCCCGTACTAAAGCCTTTAATCGAGTTTAAGAGGCCTCAAAAAACGCCGTCCTTTGGTTTATGCGTGCACATATGTCACCGCATACTCCACTTGCGATGGAGCCACCCGGCTAGTGAAGTAGGCAGTCGAAGTGCGCTGGCAAGACGGGACGCGCAGAGCATTTTTCCGTCCAAGTTTAGCGCGCACATACAATATACATCGTTACTCGAGGGCCTAGCTGCAGTCGGTCAGTGAGCGAGTGCGTGAATGCATGCAAGGACATAAAAGCGTAGGCAGACTTGCGAGACAAGTCGAAGCTTCTCCCGTTGCAGCCAGTCTGAGGCACACTTTGCCGTAGTCTAAAAATACCGGCGCGTAGTTAGCGCCGGCAGAGGTGGTAGTGATGCTCCGCCTGGGTCGGCTGGCATGCGTCGTGTTTGCCTCTGATTGGCCACTTCTATAGTCCAATGGCATGAGACGTCTGACTACCTGGCCAATCAGGCATGTCTGCATGTGTAGTCGGCGTGTGTGCATTCTCCTGTTCACAGGTCGTTTACCCCTTACGACCGTGAGCCGTCTAGCGTGCGGTTGGAGGCAGGCTGAAGTGAAGATAGCCCTCGTAGTAATCGGTATGCTTTCAATCTCCGTGGTGGCATAAGCTGACACGCGGACATCACGCGCTACCTAACGGAGCTTTTTGGACAGTTTGACATATGTGTTGGCAGACCTCAAGTGGAAGACGAAACGGCAGCAAGATGTTTTGGAACTTCACGTCCGTTGGATTCTATTTAGGTTCCGAAAATTTTTAGCACACTGATTGCTGATACTGGAAATCCTAAAAAAGCACTTTCTTCGGATTGATATAAATGTTTACGGGAAAGAAGGATATTCTGAGTTACCAGTCGACACGGATAACCTATCACAAATGCTGAACATTTATCCGCGGCATCTGTGACTGGGTCCAGTAGGCATGTCTTTTTCCAAATGGCGGAAAGTGCAAAGATTTCTGAAGATATCGGGAAAAAGACTATCCGAGTACCTGTCACTGGTAAAATGAACCGTCGATGCAACTTCTGCTTGGCTGGAAAACGTAATTCTGAAATCTTAGCGCTGAGTGGAACCCTTCAAATCATTTTCACGAAAGTGGGAAAGCTTGCCGTCTCAGAAATGCACATTTTTAAATCGATGCAATTGCGCACTCTAACCACAAAAATGGCACCCACAGGAAGGGCTTATTTTGTCCAAAATTGCTATTTCAAAGCAGCTACAAATATTATGGAAGTGATCGCAATTAGTGTATTCATGAGATTATTGTCTGCCTACGAGGAATGACGTGCATGTGCGCTTTATGTTCAACCAATACGTAATTCAGAAAGGAACCGGATACTGGGTTTATTTTTTACGTAGTAGGCAAGACGCAGGAATAGCAAATCTCCTTATTTCGGGCGCCTTGCGCTAATTTTCAGGGAGATTGGGGTTAGGGTTAAGTTTAGGATTAGGGTTGACGCTAGAATTGGAGTCGAGTTGGGGTTTAGGGTTGAGGTTTGGTCTAAGGTTCATGTTAGGACAAGAGGATTTTTAGCCTTTCTGGAATGTTTAGCAAAGTTGGCTGTATTACCAGAGGGGGTTCCTTTTCCCGCGTCTTACCTACTAGTATTTCGAAATTTATGAGACCGATTAATATTGCATCTATAAAAAAAGAAACCTTGAGGTGAGCAAACCCAGGGAAAATGGTCTAAAAATAAACATTAAAAGACATTTTCGATCGATTCTTAGAAGGCATTAGTGCCAGTCAGGCAGGCGAATGCTACGATTTTCTACTTGATAATACTTTGGAAGAATGAAATGCATGAGTCTTCGTATAACATATCATAACAAAACACACTTGAAAGGGGAAATTTATTAAAGAACCTTTTTCGTTTGTCCGAGAGCTCATTTATTGCAGACCTTCGTTGTGGAAAACCATCTGCTTTTGAGATGCAGTTTAATGTTTACTCCAGACTGTGAATACCACCCTTACCGTGGATTTTGGATATGACAATTTCTTAGATCAAGATGTATAGTGAAATACTCTCAATAATCGTCCTATTTTGAGGAACGTAAAATGCGGCAAATGATTTATCGGACGACTGACTGAGGATACCGAAGACCGTTAAGTGTTCAATATCAATTCAAGGTTTTGAAGCTCAGCGATCTCTACGAGCCCCAGAAAGGATGTATTCGCGTTTACCAATGCAACTCGGCCCCTTAGTTAGTGCCTGTCATAAAGACGCCAGGGAATAATTAGCTTCTGCGACCTCCCCAACTAGGAGCTCAGACCAAGTCACGGTGGTATCACGCAATTCTCAGTGGTTACGCTCCTAGACCCTTGCGAATTTCGAAACTAGAGAATTTTCAGTGGATAACTAAAAAGCTCTATGAATACGTATTTTTATGCGGTAAAGGCCAGATATGTCCTCAAAACATTTCAAATTCCTTTAAAAATTAATGTTGTAATTTATATTACCCTTGAAAATTGCACAGGCAAGGGTAAACTAATACATTATACTGTACTGCACCATGTACTGTATTCTTATTTGTCTAACTCACAAAGTGAATTGCCTTGCCGCGAGACCCCAGTTCGGCTCCTAGCGGAGGCATATAAAATCTCATGTTTTGCCGTAAACGTCGCTGACCTTAAGTTAAAACTATGTTCTTATGTTATTACAGCGCAAACATTACTCTGCATTAAGTAGTGGTCCGTTCTCTTTTAAAAATGTAAAATTGTCTTCTTTTGATCTTTTTTATACTCGCATAGATCAGCTGATTTAGATACAGTAGCGTCAACGGCGGTCCCTATAAAGCAAATACCAATTCCAATGATCTTTATGTTTGTGCTTTATATCAGAATTAGAAAAGACGGGTAAGATGTGATTATGTGACCCTACCTTATGGACACAATACTGTTGGGATTAAGGGTTAGGGTTAGGGGTTATGACAACTATTTCTCAACCACTCAAATTACAACCGGGCATTCCCAATAGCCTTTTTTGGATAGAACTACTTGACCTCATCGGTTGTGCGTTATCCGGCCCCACCTGTAAAAAGCCCTATTACCATTGCTCCCGTATTACAGGCGGCCAGGGTTTGTTTGCTTCAGCTGGGGCTAAATAACCAAATCTAACCGAAAGACGATAAAAATAAGGGCAGCATAAGCGGATACAGTAAACAGAACATTAGTTGTAGAGTTTGGTAAATTATGTACAGGCAGAAATTTTGATCATCTGATGTTGGAAACGTACACAAGCAAGTAGCGCACGAACTCTGTATTTCAGAATACAGTAGTAATATATGATAATAATGCAAAGAGTGTTATTGGACGCAGTAAGAAAGACATTGTTTTTATGGAATTATCTCTATTCATCGTTATTCCTAATAAATTAGCTCTAAAAATGATATATACGTCTACTGGTCACGAAAAAATATACCATTTACATCTGCTGAGCCCGCGAACTTCGAAGTGCTAGGTCCCAGGGAAATAATGTACGCGAATTCATGAAGCCGCATATTTGCAAGTGCCGATGTTCGGGGTACTAACACATCCTCCCTCTGATCTACCACGTCCCAGGTGATTGAGAGGGCGAATTTGTGACTTACAGTCTTGCGAAACATGCTGGCGACTTCTCTGAACAGAAGACGTTTTTGTTGGCTGCTGTACTGGAAATTACATCCTTAATTATCCCAGGAGGTCAGGATATAAACTCCAATGTGTATATTTGCTTTGGCCGTCTATGCGTTTGCGTAAGCGCACTTTATGCATGGGACTTTTTCAGAGGATACGAAGTTCTGTGTTTGGCAGTTTCTATCTTTATCCACCAAATAGTATTTCTAAGAAGCTGAATACCGTGTTTTCAGTAAGTCTCTGTGCTCAAGATTGTTTGTGGATTGGAAGCTGGGATCAGCTTCTGGGTTTTTTGTAACTTTTCAGAGTTTTCGCATATTTTAGCAATTTCGCTATCAGCTGCATTAGCACTTATTTGGCTGCAAGGAGGCTACAGTAGATGTGCTAACTCATGAAATGTCAACCAAAATTTCGAAATGTGTTCTCGTTTCGAAAAGATAAATTAAGTAGTGTTGTAAAACTCATCATGATGCAGCATAAATCTATAACGAACCAGTTACCTCAGGGTGTCGGCCTTCGAAAGAACTTATTTTCGGCTGCATGCAAGATACATACTCTGCAAAAAATGACCACTTAAGTAGTATGCAATTTTCTCATTGATTTTCGATGCCCTTGAAACTTCAATTATATTTCATGGAAACAATGCATTGAAATATGCATTCTTTTACTTATTCGGTAGAAAATCACGTCTTCGTCCAACTTCATGCTCAAAAGAAGAGTATAATTCGGTTTTAGAAAACATTTCTAATTCCCGAATAATTTTGAACCCGACCTGCTGTTACACTTGCATTTAGGGTTTCAAAACTACAAGCTGTATATTTCCGTGTACGGAAAACCACACATTTCTCTACGGTGTTAAGAGGAGACCATATGAGGTTAATAAAATTAAGCAGTGGATTTGAGCAATATTGTTAACTTTACAAACCACATTCGTAAATGCAGATACATGACGTTTCATGAAGGGCCATTTAACGGTATTCAAAAGTCTCACAATCAGAAAAGTTTTTTAAAATCGAATTATACTCTTTTTTGAGTATGAAATTGGAAGAAGACGTGAGTTTCTACCGAATGAGTAGAAGAATGAGTATTTTTGCGCATGCTTTCCATGAAATATAATTGAATTTTCAAGGGCATCGAAAATCAATGAGAAGATTGCATACTACTTAAGTGGTCATTTTTTGCAGAGAATGGATCTTGCATGCAGCCGAAAATAAGTTCTTTCGAAGGCCTACACTCTGAGGTAACTGGAGCATTATAGATTTATGCTGCATCATGATTAGTTTTACAACACTACTTAATTTATCTTTTCGAAACGAGAACGCAGTTCGAAATTTTGGTTGACATTTCATAAATCAGCACATCTACTGTAATTTTACTCCGTCTGCTAGTCCTGAGCAAACATTATCACGATAAATGGGTTAGTCCGATATTTAGATCGTCGGACC
Source organism: Spirometra erinaceieuropaei (assembly GCA_902702965.1). Lineage (NCBI taxonomy): Eukaryota > Metazoa > Platyhelminthes > Cestoda > Diphyllobothriidea > Diphyllobothriidae > Spirometra > Spirometra erinaceieuropaei. The sequence continues at coordinate 2,393,260 of CACRXP010000014.1, forward strand.
ACACTGATAAGAAAGGAAAAAAGATGGGAATGAGGGCAAACCAAACTGCGACGCGGTCAGTAAAAAAAATTAGGGATGGGGACGGATGCTCGAATTTTAGGTCGAAGTAAAGAAAGAAGTAGAAGCATCGGAACAATTTGTTTATTTTCATTAAATTTCAAACCCCTACATGGGTCAATGGCCAAAGATAACAGCAGTAACAGCGACAGCAAAATAAACAAGTTATAGGGACTAGGAGTCAATTTATGATCGGCGACGCAAGTCTGATGATGGCTGCACAGGGCTGCGTATGCCGGCGTCAAATCGATGCCTTGATCGACCGAGTTTTTATCTGAGGCCTCAGTCGATTCCGGCTTGTCTTGCATCTGACGTGGACAATTATTATGGCGGTTGTGAAATCCAACCTATGGTTCGTTTCGTGGGTATGGACAACCACTTGCGATAATTCGTCCTGCCGTTTCATAACCAACTTATGTTCCTGTACGCGTTACGCGAGAATGCGTTCAGTTCAACCTATGTATTTAAAAGGACAGTTTAGGCATGGCATATGATACACTGTCCCAGAGTGTCCCTTAGGCATTAATCAGTCCTTTATTTTCACGACTTTCCTACTATCATCTCTGACGAGGGATTCCAGCGCGAGGTCGAAAGCTCGGAAAAATAAACGCAATGCTTTATCATACCTGGCCATGTTTACAGCAACTAAAATGAAGGTGAGAGAGAAGAGTTACTCCAACAAGCTGATATGGGCTGATCATCCAGATAAAATGTCTAAGGGCCTTCAATGGCCACACGTATTTACCTACAATTGCACCGCCGTCTGCGATATAACACATGGAAAATGGCTATACTTCAACCTCAGGGCCATTTTTGGGACTCTGCTTATGATTGATCGATTTCAGAGGGAGCTGAAGAGCGTGCTTTAGCTGGATGCAAGGTTTGTGAGCTGCCTTCCCACGTGATCCGGTCTGTTGATATTTTTAGGAAAATTGCTCTGCCTTTTTGCAAGGATAGGTAACTCAACTGTCACATGGGTGGACCATTTGAATTAATATTTTTTCACTGAGGCGAAAGTTGCGTAGCAACTTTCCTCAGCCGAATACACTCGAGAGCTTCACTTATGACGTCGACGAAGACGCTCGCGGGAACGGAAGAAGGCTGATTAGAACCGACGGCGCTTTTCCGGTCTTTGTGCCTAGATGAAAATGGACGCTAAAATAGGATCATTTTAAAAGACGTAAAAATCTTCTAACAAAGCTAGGCATTGTAGGGTAAGGTGATTTCATACTAACAATGCAGGTAATAGCCAGAAGCCCATAAACGCGTGTTTCGCCGATATTCTGCCGTTGTATGACGCACCTGCGAGGGGTTCGGCTCGTCAGTAGGTCCCCCGGCACTCCACGCGTGTTTTCTGGTAAATACTTCAATTTAGAAATTGTCACTTTTTAATTCCCTTAGAAATTATCTACGAAATTGGATTAGATCAGTTTATTCAAGGTCTATAGGCTCAGACGAGGAATTTTATGCATGAATATTTGAGCCGAATTCTATCAGCCACAGAGGGTAACTGTGCAATATTCATTAACTGCCGACAGGCAGCTATTAGCATAATTTAGGGTAAGGTGATACCATACTAACAGCACACCTTATCCAATACCTTACTCTAAAGTATACTAATAGCTGCCTGTCGGCAGTTAATGAATATTACGCGGTTACCCGCCGTGGCTGATAGACTTCGGCCCAAATATTCATACATAAAATTCCCGGTCTGAGCCTATAGACCTTGAACAAACTGATCTACTCCAAGTTCGTAGATAATTTCTGAGGAAATTAAAAAGCGGCAAAGCTAGGTATGTAACCTGGCTGGAAATAAGGAAATATAGGAGGGGAAACTAATAATGCAAACATCGCCTTTACTTGCCTTTACTGCCTGTTCGAGTAATGGATTTGAATGCGCGCTTTGACTAGTTGTCCATCCAGCCCCCGAAGTTAAGTCAATCGTCATGCCTCAGCGATATGCCGTGATATTCGCTGACTCCCACTCAGGCGTGAACCAATTTTAGATTTTCAGATTGGCCGTTTATGCAGGTGATGAGTAGTCGAAAAAATATGCTCACAATTAACGGAATAATGCCCTTTTCCACAAATAACCCGGATATATGATATTCTGGTTTGTGGATGCATGTTCCCTTCGGGAAAAACCAAGTCATTTTTAAGTTTACAGACAATTGCAAGGGCTGTTTTGATGACTTGGTAATGTTTTTCACAGGAAAACCTTGCGTGCAAAATGCAGAAAGGCAGTACGCTGCAGTTTATCATATTTTTAGAACTGTTGTAGGCTGCCCGCGTACGTTTACACCCACGACTTGCGTTGGATTGTTCCAGTTGCGCGGAAAGTCATGGCACATCGATCGGCGGATGAAGGACTATTTTTGGCTGATCCCCACGCCGTTTTCAATTATTCACAGCGAAAATCAAGAGGAAAAACAGGAGGCGGCATTGGCACAGACGTGTGTTGAAGACTCCCAGAGAAGGATCACGTTCGCTTTGTTGGGCAACTGGTCTTTTTTAACAATGTGGCAGTGTAAAATAGCCTTTTCGAGCTGTAGGGTGTTTTGATTTACGGGATAAGGAAGGTTAGGCATCAGGTGATACTGACTTGAGCAAATTGCTCCAGGTGTCTGATGACGTTCTGGGCTTTTAATGTAAATGAAGAGAAGTTCAAGCTTGAAAAAAAGCCTTGACGTTTGCCCCTTCAATGACGCTTGGTTGTAGGAGTAGACTATCTCTTCTGACGGGAACAAGGAGGATTATGCATTGTGAAATTCCTCTTAGTAAATCGCTTTACTTTTTCGAGATACAGTGCGTGACCTAACTCATGAAATGTTGGCTAAAATTCTGAAATGCGTTTTCGATTAGAAAGGATTACTTGGTAGCGGTTGTAATACTGATTATCTTACGGCGTACTCTTATAACATTTTGGACTCGGCAGGATGTCGGCTTTTAAACGCATTCCTTTTCAATCTCCTGTAGAAAGCGTGCTCGGTAAAAATGAGTACTTAAGTAGCATGCATTTTTCCCATTGATTTTCGATGGTCTTGGAAATTCAAATATATTTTATAGAAACCACAAACAAAAATATGCTTTATTTTAGTCAGTCAATAGAGAATCACGTCTTCTTTATATTTTATACTTAAGGAAGGAGTATAATTAGGTTGTTAAAAAGTTTTCTAATTGCCGAATAAATTGGAGCCTGATCATTCGTTGAATTAGCGCTTAGTGATTACACTCTACAAGGCGCACGCGTTCCGCGTAAAGAAAATCCCATATTTTTCTATGTCATTAAAGAGATATCATACAGGGTCCATAAAATTTTGCAATTGATACGGACCATGTTGTACATGAGGAGCAGTGGTAAACGGCCAGGTACGATGCTATGTGAATGGACATATCGCGGTCTTAAAAAGTCTCATAATTAGAAACTTTTTTAAAACCTAATTATACTCCTTTCTTAAGTATAAAATATAAAGAAGACATGATTCTGTATTGATTGATTAAAAGAAAGCATATTTTTGTCTGTGGTTCCTATAAAATATATTTGAATTTGCAAGACCATCGAAAATCAATGGGAAAAATGCATGTTACTTAAGTACTCATTTTTACCGAGCACGCTTTCTACAGGAGATTGAAAAGCAATGTATTTAAAAGCCGACATCCTGTTGAGTCCAAAATGTTATACGAGTATGCCTTAAGATAATCAGTATCACAACCGCGACCAAGTAATCCTTCCTAATCGAAAACGCATTTCAGAATTTCAGCCAACATTTCATGAGATAGGTCACGCCCTGTATTTCGCTCTTTTAGCCTGCATGGAGGTCCATCTATTTTCTAAAACTTTGGGCAGTGTGATTGAGATGGTACAACGCATATCAGGTGGTGAAATTCACGAGGAATTGGCTGACATTCTAGACTGTGGTTTTGGTTGGGAGCTACTACTTAAATGAGGCTGTAATACGGAAATAGCGCAAAATGATATACCAGGGTACGGTGCGCAAATCAGGACGCTGGGATTTGATGGACGTTTCCTCAGAAGAATACAATTTTATTGACGTTCAGTTAATCCATAAATCTGGTTATATTTTACTGAAATAGGCCACAAAAATTCACTTTCTGATCGCTATTTATGGAATTACACTACTACAGCTGCGCCAGCGCTCACGACCAGACTCCACCGACCGACGAGTTAGTCGGCGTGGCTTGTCGCCCTTGACCTCCCCCATCCCTTGTAAATATGCCTCCCCCCAGACTCAGCCCATGTAACAACTAATCACATGACCAACACTTACTCATGTTGATGAGAACATGTGAGGCCCACGCGAATAATACTTCGTTAGGCGACTCACGCGCTCTCGAACGGAGGTCTTATTCTGGCCCATAAAGAAACGGTTAAATCAGGGCCACCTTCCGTTGACTTCTGTCATCAGACGGGAAGAACTTATTGTGCATGCTTTAAGGTGATCTGGTATCCTTTGACTTCCACAGCATCTTATCCAAATTTGAAATCTAGAATCGGAGCATTGTGATTGAACAGTACATAATTTATAAACCTCAAACGTAGGTGGCAAGGCTGACTGGGTTCCAACAAACACCGGAATCGGTAAACTGTCTTAAGAATGAAAGCACTTAAAAGCAAGGAAATTAGAAAAAAGTAACCTTTAGCATAGTAAATATCAGACGACTTTTATGTGCCTCATTTAAATAAAATACAGTTGAATAAATATATTAATATATTTCAGAGACAAACATGTTCTTTGAGAAAAATGAAGACTTAATTACTTAAATTTTCGACTTTGGTTCTCCCAGATCGTCGTTAAACTTGATTAAATGTGCAAAAAACAAGTAACATTTCAAGTCTGCTGAAAAATCAATAATAATTTGGTGTCTGTGCCAATAAGCGGCCGCAGTGTGCGTCATTCCGTATTGATCGATTCTCGTCTCTTCATCTGTTCCCTGAGATTTCCGTACATGGTATCTAAGTCAACGTGCCGATTATGCATGATTCATCAGAGCGCATGTCTCCAAGGCATTCTCGGCCATTTTTGGAGGGACGAACTCCGACGATGCGAGTTTTGTCCCAGGCGTAAATTATGCTCATTGCTGACTTCGAAAATTTCAAATTTCTAAGGATCCACATATGAAATTTTGCCGTGATAATCTTTCCTTGCACTCAGTTGAATCCTTCAACAAAGCGATCGCCTACGTATCAGAGCTCGAACGAGAAAAGAAGAGAAGGATGTTAAGCCAAAAATGGATGGTCATTTCTCAGCCAGTTTATACAAATCAGAAGTCTTCTGCAAAATTCACGAATTTTTCCCCGAGAATCCTAACAAGACGAACGAGAATGTACTTCCCATAGGGACAGAGCTCTTCTATTGATAAGGTGGTGAGGAACTCCACAGGAACGAAAAACTGATACAATCCCTGATACAATCCAAACCAACCGTCATCAAGAGCTACGAACTGTCCGAAGTTCACAGACCTGCAGTAACATTACGACCGGTAATATAATTAATCGGTGCACCCAATTACAAAATTTCTAAGTGGCTATTCCCCCAACTCCATCCACTTACGAGAGATTGTGAAAATTCCATTTAGAAATCTACAATGTCTCTAGAGAAATTGGGAAGAATCGTAATTTTCGCGGATGAGACAATGGTCCCCTTTGATGTCGTTTCATTATTCACATCAGTACCACTTGATTTTGAAAGACAATGCACAAATGAAGTCCTAAAGTCCTATGACACGGATGTTCCCGTTGCTACCCTCCTTGACCTCATAAACCTTTGTTTATAAATCAATTTTTCGTTTGACCACTAATATTATCAGCAACTAAATGGAACTCCAATGTGAATCACCTGCATCTGTCTTGTCTGCTACATCGAGCGAAAGCACATTGCTCTGACGAGAATGAGCACCAATTCGAGCTAAATTACCTGTTTCAATTATTTTCCCAGAACGGCTATTCTAGAAATTTCGTACATCAATGCACGAGCCAGCAAGAGATAAAAATAAAGGAACTAGATAGTTCCACTCAAGCGCCTAAAATAAATACTTGGCAAGTCTATCCTTACATCAGGAATGCGTCCGAACCTGTTGAAAGGCACTTGAGGAAACACCAAATAAAACCAACTCACAAGCCGACGACTATTTAGCGCACTCAGCTTGCACACCCCAAGGATAGGGCTGGCTACCTTGATATGAAAGAAGTCGTTTATAAGATTCCATGCGACGCCTGTGATTCTGTATATTGAGGCCACACGGGAAAGTTTGCCTCTACACGCATTCACGAACACTTACTGGCGGTAATCAGGCGAGACCACTTGTCTCAGATGGCCATACACACCTTCGCATGGGACAAAAGTCGCACCGTCGGAGTTTGCTCTCCCAAAAAATGACCGAGAATGTCTTGAAGACGTGCATTCTGCGTAGAAAAATTGACTGTAGACAACTTACGTATCTACATGTCTAAAAGAATTTCTGTTTTGATAAATGCAAGTAGACGGTCAGCAAAGTACGGATTTTTCTACTTGCTATCATTTTCCGTACTCTTTCCTCTTCCTGCGTTCTTCTTCCTTATGCATCCCCTATAGTTGGCATTATTTAAGTGATTCATAATGCAAGAATTTTCTGAAATTCTAGTGTTCAGTGAAGATCAATTATTTTTATGTTGTCGGCTGGCCACACCGCCAGTTCCGGGCAGCAAAGGCCGATAGTTGGATCGGAGTCAGGCAGCCTTTGAACGCAACGATCTGGCTCCTGAGCCGTGGGCTACCCGTCTGCTAGGTACGACCGAGGAATATAAATGGACTAGCTTCATAACTCAATAAGCAGCTGCCAGCCTATCTAAATGAATCAGTACATAACCGATGTTCCCTTGCACGATCACGAAAAAGTGTCGGTTTAGCGCCGAGCTGCGGTCTTTCCTGTTGTGATTGTAAGCCAATGGGAGGGGCGTAGTTTGAAGTGGACGGCGAAGTGGGGTTCCTCAAAGTAAAATCAGAGGGGTAGGATTCAGAGGGCAACCTAGAATGCGATTTAGGGCACTCAAGCGGCTTGGAGGAAGGCGTGATTAAGTACAAGTGGCTGTTAGTCTAACGACTACGGACCTCATTTTAAAGTCGGTCGGCGACCTCATCCGATAGCGTGTAGGCTTAGGTGCGTGACGGTGGTGGTGACTAGTGACTACTCCTCCGCCTTCAGTACCCTCCCGTGTCCTCTTCTCCTTACCAAAACGCCTCATGCAGTTCTCCAGACTGGGTTGTCTCTTGTCTTGGCGACTATTTTACTTCCCGCGCTCAATGTATCCAATAAGGCAAGCAGAAATCTGCAGTCCTTCCCAATGACTGTGGATTTCTCCAAGGTTCCATTTTATCCCCTAACCTCGTCTCCCTCCACACTGATGATCTAAGATCACCAAACGATTGTCTATTAGTTAAGTATGCCGACAATGTGGTTGTTGGACATGCTCTCAAAAATAGGACACATTTCCAATCTCTGAAGGATGGCCTTGACCATGTCACAGTACGGTCGCAGGAAAATGGTCTCCTAATAAACAATCGAAAATCAGTTCAGTGTATTATCCGACTGCGGCTCTCTCCTAGTCCTCTCACCAAATCCTTCATTTTCGCTCCATATCGAGTCCCTTTTCGCCAAAGTTCGTAAACATCTTTATTACATTCGTCATTTACGTTCTTACCACACAGTCCAACCATTAATCTGACGATTCACAGATACCTCTATTCTTCCACTTATTCCATATTGCTGTCCTGTCGTTTTTCCTTCTTTGCTCACAAAAGATCTGGTCGTTTTAAGACGAGTCATTCGAATACTGTCCTCTCCCGCAGGGTTTTTTTTATATCATTTTAGCCGATTTTACCCTATAACGACATTTCAAAACAGTCGAGCAATTTGCTGGTCGAATTCTGGATGACGTTGCCCATCTCGTGTATTCTCATTTAATCTCTGCGAAGTTATCTCGTCCCATGCGCCGTGGCTTTCGACTTATCTCCTGTCGCACATCGGCATATCAACATTTAATACTGCCATTGCTGGCGCGCTATCTTACGTAAGAAGAGACAGAAATACAGAAGCTAAGACTCGAACTGTCCCCATAATAGTCGTTCTTTTTGTGTAAAACTTTTTGACTTTTGAGTAATTTATTAACTTATCATGTGTCCGCAGTGAATGCAGCCAATTTCTTCTGAAAATTTTTCATTAGTACTTCCGAAATAAAGATAAATCCCCTCTCTCACGCCCTCTTAGTTAACCAGCAGACTTGACCAGATATTTATGAGGGCTAAACCGAGCACATATGCACATATATATTTTAGGAGTCCCACACGGTAGTTCCTTAATAGCTTAAAAAGCATGATTTGTCTTATATGGATAATGCACAGCTTGTAATTTCGACATCTTGAGCTCAAGTTCAAAAAAGGTCGGGTCCAAAAGTACTCGGAAAGTGAAAGAGACTTTTTAAAACCTAAGAAGGTGTAATTTGCTGCTAAATGCGTATAATAACGAGTACTCCTGTAGATGCTTTCTTTTCAAGGGCGTCGAGAACCAGTGAAAAACATCATAAGACCTAAGTGTTCATTTTCTATATCGAAGCGTGGATTTATATGCTGCCGGAAGGAAGCGGACATGAAGAGCGATGGAGAAATCTCCTACTACTTAAGTAGCCATCTGTCATCAAGCGGGTTTTTTCAGGCGGCCCAAGAGAAGTACACCCAAAGGCCAACATCCTGACAAGTCTGGTATATTTTGGGATCACTCTACACGATAACCAATATAACGACCCTAAGTAGTCTTTTCTTTTCGAAAATACAGGCTAGAATTTCGGCTAACATCTGACTGTAATTTCCGTCATCAGCTAGGGTAAATCTATCTGAAGCCTCTACTCCAGTCCATTCTTCCCTGAACATCTTGGTCAAACAACCTACAACTTGAAACATCGGTCACTGACTTGCCGTCTCTGACCGTGGCTTTCAAAGTCGGAGGAAGAGGGATTTGGTGTTCTATAGTCTGACCTGATTTTTAGATATTGATGGACATCCTCGTTTTGCCTTGCAGCTCCGAGCCTAGAGCCCGCGCAGACAGTCGCAGCAACTGAAAAATATAATGGCACATAAACTCCTGGAATCAGATTTAATCTGCTACCAAATGAGCAAATGAACGAATATTTTTATGCGTTTTTTATAAAAGATAGTGAAGATTATAAGGGCATCGATAATCGGTGTGAAAAAACCATGCCACTTAAGTAGTCGTTTTTAGAGAAGATAATTTTCAGTAGGTCGAAAAAAAGCCTGTTCAGGAATACCACCAATGACAAGAGAGACACTGGTATAGCCATTTCTGGCTTATAAGTCGCCGTCAGTCATGCTGAAAAAATATGGAACTCGAAACCGCGTTCTTTGGTCATCGGGCGTCACCAGTTGAGAATAGGTGCTCAACTAAATTTTCGACGCTCTTCCCAAGCACCTCACGCTCTCTGTGAGTCAGAAGGAAGGCAATATCTCATAATTCACATGGTTTTCGGGCATGGCTGTAGTAGCTGATACGTAAAGCTGCAGATGCCGATAAAGGACATCGATGGATTGAGTCGGTTTCCCACAGCAAGATTTTTCTCAAGGATGATAAAATTATCAACTACTCCTACTTTGCCCCAGCTGAAAAATCATCTCGCTTTTTGGTAATCTCAAGCGACCGAACACATACAGTAGGTGAGCTAACTCATGAAATGTCAAGCGAAATTCCGAAATGCATTTTCTTTTCGGTAACAATCGGGAGATGGCACCCAAAAAATCCCTTACCTAGAAATAATACCTCTAACAGTGGACTCAAACGCCTTCATGCTATATCAGTGGTTGCAGGCCCACTTTAACGCATTACTTGGACTTTCCGCGACGGCCTAACATGGGCTGGCCGAAAGAACATCGCAGGAGGTCACATGGACGATGGTCGCTGTTACCCAACCTTCCCCATCGTTACACACGTACGCGTGAATATACGGCATACATTCGCATTATGGCAGTTTATTACAAAACAAAATCACTTTTAAATAGGATGAGTCTGCACAACATAGGACAGGAACAGTTCCCAGGCATCTGTCAAAGACATGGCATTGAGGCCAAACCAAAGAAGATACTGTACTTCGTCTCTGTGGGCCCACACTGCTCGACCACATACAGGGCCTCCCTCGTGGAGTTTCCTTTTCAGTCTACTCCAGTATGCCTCAATGGCATTGGTGTGCCGTCCGATGGTAGGGGCCTTGAAGTTCTTTGAGTGGTTAACAGAGAAGTGTAGATAACCTTCTAAGGGAAAACGATTATACGCCTTCCACTCGTCCGTTACCACCCAGCGTCCGGCGACTCATTTTGTAATAACGGGACGGAGAGCGAGCCAACTTTAAAAATTCACCTGTTCAAATGAGGCTTTCCGTCGGCTAATATCGTACATCCCGACCAGTCACCACCCATAAAACCCCTATTACCACCTGTCCCATAAGACAGGCTGCTTTGGTTAGGCGGATTTTTTTGGGTGCCATCTCCCGATTGTTACCTTCGTTTCGAAAAGATTAATTAAGTAGGGTTGTAAAACTGGTCCGCCTGCAATATAATTCTATAATATTTCAGTTACCGCAGGGTGCCGGCTTTCGAATGAACTTCCCTCCCGCTTCATGCAAAAGTGACACCCTGTAAAAAACGACTACTTAAGTAGCATGAATCCTTCTCATTGATTTTCGATACCCTTAAATTTCCAATTATATTCCATGGAAAACATGGATAAAGTGTTCATTCTTTTGCTCATTCGATAGAAAATTACGTCTTCTTCCAATTTTATACTTGAAGGAAGGACATTATTCAGTTTTAAAAAGTTTCTGATTGTGGGACTTTTAGATACCATGAAATGGCCGTTCATAAATCGTCGTGTCTCTGCATTTACCAATGCGGCTTGCAAAGTTAACAATATGGATCAAGTCCACTGCTAAATTTTATGAACCCTATATGGTCCCCCTTTACTACCGTAGAGAAATATGTGGTTTTCCGTACGCGGAAAATATACGGTTTGTAGTTTGGAAACCCCGAATCCAAGTGTAACGGTAGAGCGGGTTCAAAATTATTCGGGAGTGGGGAAAGTTTTTGATAACCGAATAATACCCTTCCGTCAAGTATAACATCGGAAAAAGACGTAATTTTCTACCGAATGAGCAAAAGAATGAATATTTTATTCGTGTTTTCCACAAAATATAATTGGAAATTTAAGGACATTGAAAATCACTAAGAAGGATTCATGTTACTTAAGTAGTCGTTTTTTGCAAAGTATGGGTTTTGCGTGCAGCCGGAAGAAAGCTCATTCGAAAACCGGCATCCTGGCTTAACTGATTTAGTATAGAATTATGTTGTAGGCTGAGTAGTTTTACAACTCTACTTAATCAATCTTTTCGAAACGAAAACACATTTCAGAAGTTCAGTTGAAATTTCATGAGTTAGCCCACCTACGGTATCTCTTTAGTTATGCCAGTTTTACCTCTCTTGACTTGCTGAGCTGCTCAAATTCTACGTAACCATGTACTTTTCTCTGTCCTGTTTGTTATCAAAAGATGTCAGATATTCGCTTCGTCAAGCAGGCTTTCGAAGCACTCCCTCTCCCCAGAGAGGCCGACTTCACGCCTGGAGTTGGCTGTTTGTAAGGCGGCAGATGTAGGCACTTTTAACTGACTCGGGAATGTGCATGCGCAACGCACTTTCAGTGGGTGCAACACGTGCACATTGGCGTGACAGCTCCATGGCGCGTTGCATGATCTAGTCTGACGTTTTGCGTCAGAAGTCGATCACATCTCTATGTCGGTGCCACATCGGCGTGCTAGCGGTAAACTGGAGGACAGTTTACTGTCTTAGCTGACTGAGGGGCTTCCTTCTGCTGAAACCTACTTGAGCTACATGAATCTACCAAAGGGCCTTGCTAGTTTTAAACGTTTCCCTAATAGACAGCTTAGAGATTCCAAAACAGAGTGCTTAGCCAAATCATGCTGTAACAAAGGACAGCGGAGTTATTCGACTGGGGACTCACTGGCGACCCACTGGTATGCCAAGCTCTCGGCAGCTGTATCGTGCAGCGTTAGAATATCACGAAACATGCGTCTGGGTGGATAGTTAGTACTTGCGTTCTTAGTAGGGCTAATCATGTAAATTGGGCGTCAAATACTGCACGTAGCATTTGTGCAGTACTAAAATGGGCCTTCAGAAGATGGGGAGGGTATTTATGGTATGGTAGGAAATTAGACAACATGCGACTGTATGTTCCCACTCGAGACCCGAATATCAAGCAACGGTCATTTTCGAACGGTTGTCCCTCAGCAAACACCTTGAAAGTTTCTTTTCTTTTCACGTCAAGCTCTAACAGGAGGCTATCACTAACAGTTAGCACTGTTCCGGGAGTTCTAGATTTCACATCTTTAGAGATAAACGTTGGAAAAATACGCAATGTTCCCAGGAGCCTAGATGAAGGTGGTGAAAGGTTTTACAATTCTAGCGACACTTGTGTAGGGCTCTTCATGTGAGTGTAAAATCGACATGCCGGTCAACTGAATTTTCATTAGAATCTGAAAAGTCAGACATTCCAAGTACTGTTTTGTTCCCAGGCTGAGCAATAATCTTCAACGCACATACCTAGTGTTGACAGAACTTTTCTGATAGAAGAACGCTTTCGCAACCTGACTTCGAAAACTTGGAACATGTTACGCGCTCCTAAAGCGTATAAATTACCCATTGGGCATTATATTTGAAAATACCTCCATACCTCTCTTCATCTGCCTGTGAGGTGACTCTATCGACATCGAAATTTTGATGCGCACTGAATTATCCTTCGAAATTGGCTAATAATCTCAGGTGATCTGCGGGTGGTAAAGTATGCCGATGCTCATGCGGCATGCGAAAATTCAGATTTTCACAGTCGTAAATTGGAATATTCCTTTCTAATTGTGGGACTTTTAAATATCATGAAATGACCGTTCATAAATCGTCATGTCTCTGCATTAAGCAATGCGGCTTGCAAAGTTAACAATATGGATCAAATCCACTGCTAAATTTTATGAACCCTATATGGTCCCCCTTTATTACCGTAGAGAAATATGTGGTTTTCTGTACGCGGAAAATATATGGTTCAAAATTATTCGGGAATGGGGAAATTTTTTGAAAACCGAATAATACCCTTCCTTTAAGTATAAGATTGGAAAAAGACGCAATTGTCTACCGAATAAGCAAAAGCATGAATATTTTAATTCCACGAAATATAATTGGACGTTTAGGGACATTGAAAATCAATAAGGAGAATTCATGTTACTAAAGTAGTCGTTTCTTGCAAAGTATGGTTTTTGCGTGCAGTCGGAAGGAAGTTCATTCGAAAGCCGGCATCCTGGCTTAACTGAATCAGTATAGAATTATGTTGTAGGCTGAGTAGTTTTACAACTCTACTTAATTAATATTTTTGAAACGAAAACGCATTTCGGAAATCCAGTTGACCGGCGTGTCGATTTTGCACTCACATGTAGAGCCCCACACAACTGTCGCCAGAATTGTAAAACCTGTCGCTACCTTCATCTAGGCTCCTGGGAACATTGCCTACTTTTCCAACGTTTATCTCTAAAGATGGACTTCTGCGAAATCTAGAACTCCCGGAACAATGCTAACTGTTAGTGACAGCCTCCTGTTAGAGCTTGACGTGAAAAGACAAGAAACTTTCAAGATGTTTGCTGAGGTACAACTGTTCGAAAATGATCTCTGCTTGATATTCGGGTCTCGAGTGGGAACATACAGTCGCATATTGGCTAATTTCTTACCATACCTTAAATCCCCTCCCTATCTTCTGAAGGCCCATTTTAGTACTGCACAAATGCTACGTGCAGTATTTGACGCCCAATTTACATGATTAGCCCTATTAAGAACGCAAGTACTAACTATCCGCCCAGACGCATGTTTCGCGATATTCTGTCGTTGCACGACACAGCTGCTGAGAGCTTGGCATACCAGTGGGTCGCCAGTGAGTCCCCAGTCGAATAACTCCACCGTCCTTCATCTGGCTGTGAGGTGACTCTATCGACATCGAACTTTTGACGCATTCCGAATTATCATTTGAAATTGGCTAATAATCTCAGGGTATCCGATGGGTGGTAAAGTTTGCCGATGCTCATGCGGCATACGAAAAGTCAGATTTGCATCGTCGTAAATTAGAATATTCCTCTCCTTCAAATGCTAATTTTCGGGATGGGTCAGTTCCTTTCAGCTGGAATACAGGGAAGGGAATTTTCGTGCATCGTTTAGACTGACTACTGTTGAGTCGATGCAGGTAGGGAAGTCAAAGAGAGAAATAGACAACACACAAGTAGTGAGTGTATCCTACGTTTAGCATACTTCGCTGGGAAGATTCCCAAATCTGTGACACATGCCAGCTGACACATTTTTGTCTATTCTCCAGCACTTGCCTCGTGCACTGGGTCTTAAGATGACAGCGAGACACAATTGACGGGCGTTCTTTCGCTATCCCCGTACGGGGGTGTGTTAATTAGGTTTCTGAGGGTACAACACCAATATGCACCACAGAGTATCCAACCGTCTGCATGGAAACTGAGGTTTAAAAATTAAGCACACTAATATACTTAGATGCGGCACCCACGTGAACACATCTGCTTTCCAATCCAAACCGCCTCATTTCATAAAAACCTCCAAGACAGCGAGTGAACTCCTGACACTACACATGGCGGAAGTATTAATGACACCTGGTCGGAGGTTGTTTGTCTGAAAACAGCGCGTTTAGAGAAGTAAAAAGTCAGACCTGCGTGGATGAGCTTACAAGATCAAGCAGGCATGAAAAGAGCGTGCGCGAAATGCATGTAGTGCAGTGTGTTTCGCAAAAAACATTTTGTCCTCTTAGCGGGCTTCTGTCCTACTTAAAATTCACCCAGACTGACTTTTTGTATAGTTAAAGCCTTTGAAACCGGCAGCCTGCCTTGGAGGCCGAGGGTGGAGTTAAAACCAGGAGCGGTTCCAGTGGACAGACGGTACATAAGTTATGCGTCGAATCCGACGAAACGCCGACCAACAGTCCCCTGCTTTCGGGCGAAACCTGCGGCTTAATCGCGGCTGTAGAAGTAATTAGCACGAAGTGTAGCCACGGGTCCGTTCAAACGTGCAGTGTGTCGCCCTTCATTCAGGCAGTTTCCCAGTCGTAGAGGAAAATCAAACTCTTGAAACAGTCCTGGTTGAGTGGTTTACATGCTTCATTTGATAACGTCGCCTAAATGTGATTAATTATATATCCTGGAATGGTTGCTCAAATATTAATTTCTTAGAATTCCTTTCTGATGAGACCCACCCTTTTGCACCCAGATGGAGCTTGAGTTTGCTCTAAGGAGGCTAATTAATTCGCGTACAGTCTGAAACTTTCTGTCCATTTTTTACTTACTTTGATTTTCCTTAACTGAGCACTGTGCATTTGCCCTACAGAAAATTTCTGCATGTCATAGAGTCCTTACAGAAGGCTCTTTTGATGCTCACATAATACTATCTTAGATAACGATTATGGTACAGAAATTGTAAATAGCATAAGCAGGCATGCCGATGTTAGGTCATTCAAATAATCATAGAGTTTCTAAGAATTCCCAAAACTACGACTTCATTTAAATCGAAGGAAACCCTGTCTTTAGGGAAAAAGCTCCGAGGAAGACGGCAGTTCCTGCAATAGGAATTTTGAAAAGATTTTTGTTTATTCCTTCTTGGAAACGGGATTGAATTTGTGCAAGCATCTAAGATGGACCGAAAGACCATCCATAATTAAGACCTATTTTGTCCCTAGTATGGATTGCCCAGATGCCTGAAAAGAGGCCCAATTGATGATAAGTATGATGCTGTGTAGGAATCAGCTTGAAATTACGGTGCACAGCAATTAATAGTTGCACCCCACCGATGTTAATATTCCCGATCGAAACCGACAAGATAACGAGCTCGTGGCTCAGTGGTTAGGGCAGTGGACTTCTAATCAACAGATCGTAAGTTCGAGTCTCGGGCGATTCACACCTCGGGGTTGGCTATGGCTGGCTGACGACGGCTAATTTGGTTGGCAGCCTATTTTTAAGGTCAAAATTTCGTCTGAAAGCATGTCTAGCCGATTTTGCACGCGTTTTGGCTCGTGCTGAATGAGCCGTCTATAGTCGCCAGTGCGACATGACGGTTCCCAGCGCATAACGGCACGAGCCGTCAGGTCAGCCGCGTTTTAACTAGGGCATAACACTGCTAACAGTGAGTGTTTCAATGACAGACGCTCGAGCACTTTTACACACATACTTTTTCCACCCCCTTGGATGGGATGATCGTCAGAGCTAAGTTTGTTGGGGCTACTAAGGCTATGTTGACTGCCAAACTTACAGCCACTGACCGAGCTCATGAGGTCTTAATCTAAATTCTGAGGTGAGTTTTCGATTAGGTAGGATTACTTAAGTGGAGTTGTAATACTGATTATCGGACAGGATATACCGAAGGTATTTCAGACACGTCAGAATATTGGCTTTTGAATGCATTTCCTTTAAGTCGCCTGCAAAAACCGCACCCGAAAATAAACGACTACTTAAGCAGTATGAATTTTCCCCACCGATTTTGGATGCTCACATAAATTCAAGTGTGATTTATAGGAAATATGCACAAACATGTTCATTTGGTAGCACGGTACTTCGACAAATCTTTCTACGCAAGGGAAGGGTACCCTTCGGTTTTAGGAAGTTTTTCAATTCCTGAATAATGTTGAGTTCAGCCTGCAGTTGCACTTAAGCTAAGGGTTTCGAAATTCCATCTCAGAATTTCGACCAAAATTTCACGAGATCGGACTGTATGTTGCTTGCGAATCTACTACTGACATACAATTAGTAGGAGGCGCCGCATCCCGCATCACGTCCGGCGTAAGTGCTGATACCAGTACATTGTGCTTCTTAAAATGCAATTTGTGCCAAATTTGGCTACGTAAACTCCGATTATACGTTTCTCAACGTTGAATCTTCACAGTTGCTATTGTTGTAATTGCATGTCACTGATAAAGATGGCTTAATCCCACGTTCTAGCAAGGTTAACTTATTAGCTGCATATTAAAATACCTCAGCAGATACCCCATCAGAGTAGAGCGCGAGAATGCGGACCCCGTACTGCGGACGGCCTGCTAAATTTCAGGGGAGTTATGGTTGCGAAGGTTAACAGTGGGGATGGGGTTAGGGGGATTATTGTTGGGAATAGGGTTTGGGTCAAAGTTAGGACGCGGGGATAGGTATGTGGTGAGGTACCGGACTAATTTACCTTTGACAATTTAGTTCCGTTTTCTTTGCCCGGATTGCTTGTTTGAATGTGACGAAAAACAACACACTTGTACAACCCGCCTTGCTGTCGCGCTGTGTTGACTGGTTATTTAGCGTTCAGAATCTCTATATTATTCACTGCTCAGGTTTTCTTGTTGCCTTTAAGGCTAGGGGCTCGTGAGATATAACTCGTTAGTTCGTGATAACATTACTATCCTCGTCAGGTGTTCCCCTGACGGAAACATTAACCAACAAGGACAATGGCGGACACAGAGTAGGACGTAGCGTTTATGCAGTGAGTGACCTATCTCATGAAATGTTGGCTGAAATTCTGAAATGCGTTTTCGATTAGGGAAGGATTACTTAAGCGCGGTTGCAAAACTGATTCACTTGGGACATAATTCTACAATATTTCGATTTCGGCAAGACGTCAGGTTTTCAATGCACTGCTTTTAAATCTCCCGTAGAAACCGTATTCGGTAAGAAGTGACTACTTAAGTAGCATGCACTTTTCGCACTGATTTTTGATGGTCTTGCAAATTCAAATATATTTTACAGAAACCACGGACAAAATAGGCTTTCTTTCAGGCATTTGATAGATAATCACGTCGTCTTTATATTTTATGCTCGAAGAAGAGATATAATTAGGTTTTGGAAAAAAGTTTCTCATTATGAGATTTTTCAAGACCGTGGAATGCCCATTCATACAGCATAGTACCTGTCTGTTTGCCACTGCTCCTCATGAAATGCACAACATTGTCCGCATCCATTGCAAACATTTATGTATCCTATATAGTATATTTTTAAAGGCATGAAGAATATTTGATTTTCCTTACAGGAAACACATGCACCTTGTGGACTGAAATCGCTAAGCGCTAATGCAACGGCCGATCAGGCTCCAAATTATTTGGGAATTAGAAAACTTTTTTAAAACTTAATTATACCCTTTTTTCGAGTATAAAATATAAAGACAATGTGATTCTCTGTCAAACGGCTGAAAGAAAGCATATGTTTGTTCGGGGTTTCTATAAGATATATTTGAATCTTCAAGACCATCGAAAATCACTGTAAAAATATATGCTACTTATTTAGTCATTTTTTACCGAGTGCGGTTTCTACAGAAGATTAAAATGTAGAGATTTTAAAGGCTGACATCCTGCCAAGTCCGAAATATATTAGAGCTATGTTCCATGATAATGAATGTTCCATGATAATGAATGTTCGACTGGAGCATGATGAGAGCACAAAATGGTCTTAGAAGGCCCTCTTTTCTGGCAATCAGGGTCTGACGGAGCTTTGTTCCCCGCCGCCAAATTTTGACTGCTGATTCTAACGCCAAAGTCACATAACCTGTGTGGGCTTTTGAAGTTAAGCCGCCATTTTTTGTTGCTCTCCATTCACGGGTGGATTTTTGAAACTGTGCACTACTCTGCCTACATCCCTTCGATAGAACTGGTCTTTTTTACATCCCTTGTTTGTCTGGACTAAGAGTATGAGGCCATCTCTAAAGTACGCTAGCATCCTTTCGAAGGAAATTAAATCGAAATTTTCACTGACGATTGCTCATGATGCAAACTGCTGCACTTTTTCGGCCAATAGGGCGTATTTGTGATTGCTCTGTGCTACCTTTATCACATTTGCATCAACAGAAGTGCATGCATAGAAAAAACACCGGTGTGGTTGGCAACTTGCACTCAAGCGTCAGCCGAAGAACAAACTGTCAATTCCAGGCGTCTTGTCGACGAATTTTCGTCCGATTCTCAACAAAGCCCATGATAAGGAGCTCATTTTTTTGAAAAAAGAAGATTCTAGAACTGAAGGAATTTGTTTTCAAGAGACGTGGTTAAATGATGACATTGATTCACAGCTAGTTACTCCTTCGTCTTTCTGCCGCATTCGAATGGATAGAAAGTCTATAGCCTGTGGCAGAAATGGGGACGTTGATATTTTTGTTAACCAAGATTGGTGTAACGACTGTAAATCCTTATTTGCTTACTCTGATGATTCGACACACCTTGTCTCTGTTATAGGCAAGCCCCGTTGGTAGTGTACTTTTAAAAGCATTATACTCGTTAGTATTTACCTTCGTCCCTCTACCGGTGAAAGTGCTTTCTTCCACGAACACTTGCTATACTGTCCTGCGAACACATTATTCTTTTATGCGGTGACTTTAATCGCGTGAACCTAAGTCTCCTCGCACTTTTAGGCTTTGATGATCTTGTCTCCGTCAATACTCGTGCTGATGCCCCTCTTTATCACATTTTGGCCAACCACATCAAGCTTTTTGTGTTAAAAATAGGGTCCCGTTGTCAGGTTCAGATCATTGTGCGTTATTGGGTCTTCCGAAAATCTATTCCACCTCTAAACGTGCACTGTAAGCCGAACCTAAGAGATAGGTTAAGGTTCGCAACACGTCCGCACAAAACACTCACCTGTTCCAGATTTGCATATCCTATTCTATCCCGCGTCTACCTTAAACAGTCGAATGTTTAATCTTGTTATAACCTCCCTTCAACGTTTTTAAATGAAATCTTTGATATTTTCTGTCCTCTTGATACTTTTATGGTAAGACCGGATGGAATTTCTTCTCCCCATCGAAAATTCTTGAGACACAAGAAGGAACTCCCCTATAAGCTAGGCTTACGTTAAAACCTTAAGGACGATATAATCCTAATAAAAAAGAAACTGCCAGACTAGATGACCTGTTTTTTAGTCAGCTTATTTGCCTCTTCGTCTTTCCCTTCTTCTTCTCCTTCCTATGCTGAAATTTGGAAGAAACTTAAGCGTCTTACTAGCACAGTGCTGTACGTGGGTGCTTAAACAAAATTTTTATCTTTAGTCACAATAAGCCCCATCTTCCTTCTAACGGCATTCCCCTATCGCCATGTGCCTTCCAACCCGTGTCTCTGGCAACAGTAGAGAAACGCCTAACAAAGGTCCATGGATCAACAGCTGTTGGACCGGATGGTGTCTCACTTTTTCTTCTTATACCGTGCTGTTCGCCGATAGCCTCTATTTTAACGCACATTATTAACATGTCTTTCATGGAGTCCAAGAGTCCTGACGCCTGGAGTACAGTAACAATCACTCCTATCCCCCAAATCCGCTAATTTTGGTCCTAAATCTTTTCGTCCAATTGCCTGCTCTTCCACACTACTGAAGCTTGCTGAACGAGTTGCCCTGGATATTATAAAGCCATTTTCTTCCAGTTTTTCCGACCCTTTACAATTTGCATATAAGGCCAAGCGTAGTACCTTAGATGCTGTTGCTATTGTGGTCCATTCTGCCATACGAGAATTAGTTAAGAATTGCCGTAAGTACGCATGTACATTTCTTGACTACTCCGCCTTCAATACCGTCCCGCGCCCCCTTCTCCCTACCAAAACATCCGCATACTGTTCTTCAGGCTGGGTTGTCTCTTGGCCTGACGACTATTTTACTTTCCGCACTCAATGTGTCCAATAAGGCGGGCAGAAATCTGCGGTCCTTCCAAATGACCGAGGAGTTCTCCAAGGTTCTATGTTATCCCCTCACCTCTTCCCCCTCCACAATGATGATCTAAGATCTCCAGACGACTGTCTTTTGGGTAAGTATGCTGATGATGTCGTTGTTGGATACCCTCTCTAAAATCAGGCACATCTCCACTCTCTGAGGGATGGCCTTGACCATGTCTCAGTATGGTTGAGGAAAATGGTCTCCTAATGAACAATCGAAAATCAATGGTAGGGGGTGCTCACCGATCCTTCTTACGGAACTCACTCGTTCCGCTGTGCCTTACGCGCTCTCCCTCGAGCCCAACCATCAGCCGCACAGCGGCGTATAATATAGGAAGTATGTTATTACCGACAAAGACAAGTGAGATCGGAATGGCCATTTCTGGCTTATTAGCCGTCGACAGTCAGTCATACCCAACCCCAAAATGTGGAACACCCGCGACCTGTTATTGAGAAGTCCACGCCTCTAACCACTGAGCCCCGAGCCCGTTGCCCTGTCGGTTTTTGGGGTTGGGTATGACTGGCTGACGACGGCTAATAAGCCAGTAATGGCCATTCCAGTCTCCTTTATCTTTGTCGGTAATAACATACTGCCTCTCCTAGTTCTGAATCCTTTGATGTCCTTCCCAAAGAGGTATCCTTTTCAGGTACGTTGGCGTTACTTTTCATCAAATCCTTAATTTTCCCTCAATATCGAGTCCCTTTTCACCAAAGTTCGTAAGCATCTTTAGTACATTCGTTGTTTACATTCCCGCCACACACTTCACCCCCTTAATCTGGCGATTCGTGAATGCCTGCATCCTTCATTTTATTCTTTATTGCTCTTCTGTCATTTTTCCTGCTTTGCGCATAAAAGATCTGGTAGCTTTAAAACGAACCCACCGAATGCTCTCTTCTTCTGTAGGCGTTTCTAATCTCTTTTTAGTCGATATTATCCTACAACGACATTTCAAAACCGTCGAGTAATTTGCTGGTCGCATTCTGGATGACGTTGCCCACCCCCTGTATTTTAATTTAATATCTGCGAAATTTTCCCGCCCCATGCGCCGTAGCTTTCGACTTATCTTTTGTCGTACATCGGCATATCGACATTCCGTATTGCCATTCCTGGGCGCGCTATCTTACGTGTGAAGAGACAGAAATGCAGAAGCTAAGACTCGAACTGTCCCATAATAGTCGTTCTCTTTTGTGTAGAACGTTTTGACTCTTGAGTGATTTAGTAACTTATTTTCTGTCCACAGTGAATGGAGCCCCAATTTTTGCTGAAAATCTTGAATTTATAATTTCAAAATGAAGCGAATTCCTCTCTCTCTCTCTCTTTGCTCGTCAAAGTGGCATAAAATCAAAGAGGTAGTCCTCCTGGGAAACGCCGCCATGGCATCTTCTTGACGTCACACCCTCTGAAAATACGATTTTCCTCATTTGAGAAAAATTTCATGACACGACACAGGAATAGGAAGTCCCCGCAAAACAGGTGGCCTTGTCCCAGATTCCAGAGAGTTTAGGGTCAGGGTTAAGTTCAGGTAGAGGGGTGAGGTTTGGGTTTGAATGGTTAAGGCTGGGGTTAGTGTTAGTGTTAGGGTATAGGTCAAAGTAAGGACAGGGAAATAGGTACCCCTGGAATTCAGCCCAGATCCACCTGTAGTATGTTGAGTCTTCGTTTCCGTGTCCAACCCCCCGCATTGGGCATGACATCAGATGCTGTATACGGCCCAGAGTCAAGTGAAAAAAGCAAGTCCCTATTCAGTCACTGAGGTTCTGATAATCAAAAGCTCTGGGCATAAAACTAAGACAGACATGTTGTCCGGAATTTGACAGTGGTAACAGAATTGCAAATAGCTTTTTATTTACATTTTGTCCCTTTATAACATGGCTTAGCATTCTTTGCTTGTCCGAGCGACGCGTATAAGCAAAAAATAGATTTCGGTGGATATACTGTACAACTGATAGAATACAGGCAATAATGAAGAATGTACAAACCTCAACAATGGATACCCTAGCCAAAGCATTCCTTTATCACTGTTCTAACAAGTCGAATTTCCAGTTCAGGGTCAAAATAGAAAAGCAGTTAATTAAAAGAACACGGAGGGTTACAAAATGGGAAAGGGGGATGCCAACAGGGAGCCAAAAATGGAAGCTCTTATGAAGGAGGCTTGGAGAACTCCAAACACTGACAAAGTGGATACAGCACACGGATAATAAGTATTTAGCACTTAAGGTCAAAAGGTCTGTAAGCGTGTGCCTCGCAGTCTGGTATGCGCTGGCACCTGGTTCCCTCGCGGTAGTTGCGTTTGCGCTCCCGCTAGATACACAGGTGGTGGGCATAGCTGTCCAGTCATCCTCGTCGTTCTGGCCCCTGTTGGGGTGTTATTGTTGTTGTCGTTTTTGTCGGCTAGGAATCCTGGTCACTTGCCGTTTGGAGCAGAGGGTGTGGTGGCACGCCTGGGTGTGGCTCCGACCGTGCCAGCCACCTGCGCCCTCCCCGCCTCCGGTCTTGACTCTATATTGACACCGAAGCCAGGTGGGGGAGGAGGAGAGCGTGCGGGAGATGCTACGCAAGTCTATTATCATTATAAGCTAACTCACGTACAAGTCACCGTCCCTGCTCCGCCTTGCTGTGGAGCACACGGTGGACATCGCCGAAATCGACTGTCGAAATCTCATTTAGCATTCTGGACATGCTCAGAAAATCGGCATGAAAACTTTAGGCTTACTGTCAACTGTGTACAGCCTAACCGGAAAAACTTTTACCTAAATCATAACAGAAATACAAGAAGAAGAAGGTCGTAACACAAAAACAAGTGGCCATGCAAACGAAAAGAAGGAGAAGTTACCAGGTAAAAGCAATACACTCAGCGTGATATGATCGCTTGCACAGTGATGACATTGCCACAAACTTGGCTGCCTCCAAAGCTATTCCACACGGAACAAAAGTCCGAAAGCCAGTTTTAGGTCGACAGACTGTTAATTTCCTAACAGGTGTTTCGTGACGGAAAAACGAGCGATTGCGTTGTCTGATTTTAAAAGCCATTGGGGCAGGTTTCCAGCTGACTTATCAGCCAATTTCCCTCCTTTTCGCTCCAGACGACAGTTCAAACGTCTCTGCTGACGATGTCCACCGTGTGCCCCACAGCGGTGTGAGCACAGAGACAGGGAGTCTCTAGGGAATTAGTTTTTGTGATGGTAATCTTACCCTGCATCTACTGCACTCTCCCCTTCCCTACCTACGTAAGCTACGTATAAAAAGGGAGCCGAAAAGACCGGGGGCGGGATCGGGCACACTGGTTGGCCAAGCCAAACAGTCAGTAAAGGCGTGCCACACACAGAGGCCCGACTGTGGGGTCTGAGTTGTACTGCCAGTTGGCAACCTCTCAATCCATGACATTTAGCTCGTCTGATGATAGTGGGGAATGCGTTGAGGTGTCTCGGGGATGGAGTCCTCAGAGCGGGCCTCACCTTCTATTCCCTCTCACAGGCGCCAGACCGCTGTCCGAGCCAGACAGCCATTTGATGCCCTGTCAATGAACACGTGTCGGATCCTGATCTGACCCCCCTTTTCGCCCAGCGCAACTTCCACGTGACCCGTTGTAGGGGACATAAATAGAATTTGATATGACGTTCATACATAAGGCGCAATTCGTCTTTTTAATCAGGATGGTTCTCTTAGGACTGATAAATGTGGGTCAGACTGCGTGGAGAACCCGTTCATCGATGCATGGCAACCGCTATTGATTCATTTTTAGAAGCTTTCCCTCCTCGAAAAACGAAGACATTGTATCGGTTTGGTTCTGAACCGACTGTAATATCAAATATTCTCGTAAAAGATCACCATACCCCAAAAGGAGATAGACTAGATTACAATGTCTACCCAGCACTGCAGAGAAGCAGAGAAATACATCCATCAAAATACTCCACCAAAATAAATATAGTCAAGTGGCCAAGATGGTGAGAAAAACCCCATCACATGACGGTAATTCATAGTACTTTAATTTTCGTGACTACTTGTTTTCAAGTTAGTTTCTTCCAGTTGTTTTTCCATCACGGTTTAGATGAATTCTTTGTTGATTAGACTGTGTTTTGAACAATGACAGTGTCGTTTTCCTAAGGATTTTCTTGTCCGACACAGGAGTGGTTTAGCTCTATATTCCAGGGAACTTTCTATTCCCATGTTTTACATTTGATCCTAACTATAACACCCATCCTAACAGTAACACTAGCCCTCCTAGATCTAGCCCCAACCCTAGTGCGAACACACCCTTTTAAACCCGACCGTAACTCAGACCGACTAACCATAACACTAACTGTAACCCTAAAACGAACTTGAAGAAGGAGACACGACCGCTGGGACAGCAGCTTTATTAGCCCAACGGTTCGGATTCCTACTCGAACCCATCATCAGAAACAAAAGCACATACAGGTGGTTCATGCACAAGGGGCTACAGTATTTATAGGATGCAGTCGCCATGCTACCGCATACCTATGAATATTCACGGCTGCCCCTTTCATCACGGGTCGTTGTACGTGGTGTGGTAGCTGGTTGATGGCCGACATTTGCATCGTTAAGTGCTGCAATCTCATCACGTGCGTTGGATGTTGGTGTGATAGTTACTCGACCATCTGACGCGCTGATCCTGGTGTTGGTGTGCGCTCCCCGCGTGGCCAATTACTACGCCTAGGCGAAGTCTCAGCATCGAGTATGGAATGGGACTTGTTAATGGACTGGGGGCCAGTAAACCATGACTCAAGCAGCTCCCGGCTCACGCGGTTGTCACCCCTTGCGAGAATTTCGGCATCGTCAAATTCGAATGTGTGGCCGGATCTCGTCGAATGAGCCGCAACTTGAGAACTGGCGTCATTTCTCCGTACCGCTGCAGCGTGTTCGGCCATTCGCGTTCGGAGCTGTCTTCCGGTTTCTCCGACGTAGTTGCTTTGTCCGCAACTGCACCAGCTCCGATAAACGACTCCAGACGTTTCTTGCCGTGGCAGTGGGTCTTTCGGTTTCATTAACTGACGCCTGATGGTTGCTTCAGGTCTGTGTGCATCTGCAACCCTAAGCGGTGCGAGAAGGCAGCCGACAGCTTCCGGAATGTTATTGACATACGAAACCGCTCGCCAAAACTTTGTGTCCGTGCGGTTTGGCCTTTCGTCCGTTTTGCATATGCACCGGTTGACGGAGTTGAGCGGGTAGCCATTGGCTTTGAATACCCGTCGGAGGTATTGTAGTTCGACAACCTTGTCTTCGGGTTCACTGCAGTGCGTTTCGACACGCCGATAGAGAGTCCTTACACAACTGCGTTTGTGGCTGATCGGGTGGTTGTTGTTGAAGTTCAGTACTTGCATTTTATTTGTCGCTTTCCCGAACACCTTTGTCTTTAGTCCACCACAATCTTTGCAGCAATTTACGACGCGAATTTCGGCCATCAGTCAGCCATCACACCACGTGCAACGATCCCGGATGAAGGGGGGAGCCGTGAATATTCATAGGTATGCGGTAGCATCCTGTAAATGCTGCAGCCCCTTTTATATGAACCACCCGTATGTGCTTTTGTTTCTGATGATGGGTTCGAGTAGAAATCCGAAACGTCAGGCTAATAAAGCTCTTGTCCCAGCGATCGTGTCTCCTTCTTCAAGACTGCTTCCTGGGACTCGTCTCTTCGATCCTAAAACGAACGCTTACCCTAACTCCCCTTGGAACTTAGGGCAAGGCCGCCCGTAGTACGGAGACGTTCCTGTTTTGTGCCCATTCCGCCGGACTCGTGTTACCAGGTGACGGAATGCAAATGATAGACAGGCTTAAATTTTGTTGAAAACAAGCATGTACAGCAGAATTTATTTGGGCCAATAAATTTCGTGACGGCTTTTCAACTGCAGCCCGTCTCTGCATAACATAGGTAACGAATGAAAGCGCACAGCAGTATGAATTTGTACAGAATGGCAGTGCATTAGAGCAAGTTCAAGGTTCAAGGCAATGAATAATCAGATAAGACGTCCACATAAGCATCATATAGGAAAGAGGGAGACGAAATGTTAACAACAAATCACAGTCAGGGGAAACTAGAGGCGTGAGATTACCAAGGCAATTGCAGATTGATCACGTGATCTAACTGCTTGCGCAGGTCTGGTTTCTCCCTCCGTATGCAAGCTGCTTCCAAATAACGCAAGGTTCGAGTTGTATGCGCTCGGACATGTACTCGAAAAGATGCTTTAGGGTCGACAACATGACCGCTATCTAACAGGTGTTTCGTTATAGACGAACGGGAGGTTTTGTTTCCCTGTTTGAAAAGCCAATCTGCAATTGCCCTGGTAATCTCACGCCACTATTTTCCTCTGACTGTGATTTGTTGTTAACATTTCGTTTCCCTCTTTCCTATATGATGCTTATGTGGACGTCTTATCTGATTATTCATTGCCTTGAACCTTGAACTTCCTCTAATGCACTGCCATTCTGTACAAATACATACTGCTGTGCGCTTTCATTCGTTACCTATGTTATGCAGAGACGGGCTGCAGTTGAAAAGCCGTCACGAAATTTATTGGCCCCAATAAATTCTGCTGTACATGCTTGTTTTCAATTCATACCTGGGAAAAAATGCTTTCAATTTTGTTAGCATTATGAATCCTGCTAAATGGGCCTGCACTAAATTAAGAATCTGGATAATTTAGTTGTTGCGCCCCTTTTGTCCCTACTACCTTAAGGAGCTAATATGTCCAGCGCCTTCTCATTTGTCCCTAGTTTTTTTGTCATTATTTTTTCCGTCGACAAATCGAGGCTAGTGTTGAGGACGCTTGTTTGCGTGTTTATCTACCTTGCTCATATGTAAGGGATACGCTAGTTATGTATTCTCCCGGTGAAGGTCGAGTCGAATCCTCAAGGTCACTGGCGACGCGAGAGCGTGAAAAACCTATCATGGCGTTCGAGATGCCAAATGAAGGCAGGCGGTTTGGTCAGCTGAAAAAGTGTCGACTTTGTTATGCTGCACACACTTAACCGCCGGCCGGCATCTAGGGTCGTTGTCTGCAGATGGACTTTTTTCCTTCCAGGTGGAGAAAGAAGGCTAACTGCAAAATCCTGCCTGGAGGGCTTGCGCACCGCTGTCTCTACTCCGTTTTTTTTTCACCAATAATAGAACGTAATAATTTTCTTTTTTTTCAGCACACTCCTGGAGGAGATAGCTCGAAATTTCCCACAGCGCCGCCATGAGCATTCGGAAATCTAAATGCAGCCCCTACTCGGCTTCTGTGCGCATTCTTAAGGTCAAATATTCCCAAAAACACGGCCAGCCAGTTGATTTTTTCAGCCAAATAGTAAATTTTGCCTGAACGGACAAACAAAATTGCCTCAGGCAGACAAACACGAAGACAGTTTACATCAACACCGTTCTGAATATCGGTTAGGCAGATTAGGAACCACCGCGATCTAACTGGAAAAACAATGCGAAGGTTGTGAGCCGCACGAGATGCCAAATTACACTTTGCGATTAGCTCCAGCAAGGTCGATCAAACGATCGATGTGGAAGGCGATCTAAGACAAAGCGACCTACTAGAAATTCAGCTCTCGCAGCTTTAGCGCTTCAGATGGTCAGTACAAAGACCAATCCGATGTTCTCAAACTTTGAAGTGCCTTGCTGCGATGGTTTACGGTAGGTAGGCTAGCTCATGAAATGTCAACTGAAATTCCGAAGTGCGTTTTCGTTTCGAAAATATGAATTATTTAGGGTTGTAAAACTAGTCAACCTGCAACATAATTCTATAATATTTCAGTTACCTCCGGATGCCGGCTTTCGAAAGAACTACCTACCAGCTGCATACAAAAAGTACACTCTAAAAAATGACTAACTATGTTGCATACATTTTTCTCTTTGATTTTCGATGCCCTTAAAAATGCAATTATATTTCATGGAAAATACATAAAGATATTAATTCTCTTGCTCATTCGGTAGAAAATTATGTTTTTTTCGAATTTGATACTTGAAGGAAGGATATAATTCGGTTTTAAAAAAGTTTTTAATCGTGAGATTTTTAATGCTGTGAAATGGCCGTTCATAAAACGTCGTGGCTCTGCATTTACCAATGTGGCTTGAAAAGCTACCAATGGCTAAAATCCACCGTTACATTTTATGAACCCCATATGGTCTCCTCTTAATATCGTAGAGAAATGTGGTTTTCCGTACGCGAAAAAGGCATGGCTTGTATTTTGGAAACCCTGAATGCACGTGTGACGGCAGAGCGGGTTCAAAATGATTCGGGATTTGGAAAAGTTTTTGAAAACCGAATAATACTCTCCTTTTGAGTATAAAATTGGAAGAAGACGCAAATTTCTACCGAATGAGCGGAAGAATTAATATTTTTATGCATGCTTTCCATGAAATATAATTGAATGTTTAAGGGCATCAAAAATTAATGAGCAGAATGCATGCTACTTACATAGTTAGTTTTTACAGAGTATGGTTTTTACATGCAGCCGGAAGAAAGTTCTTTAGAAAGCCGGCATCCTGAGGTAACTGAATTATTATATAATTTTACTGTAAACTGATTAGTTGTACAACCATACTTAATCAACCTTTTCGAAACGAAAACTTATTTCCGAATTTCGGTTGACATTTAATGAGTTAGCCCACATACTGTACATCGAGATGAATCCAAAAAGAGGCGCAGATGGATATTGAGTTGCGATGTATGACGGGATGAAAAGTGCATGGCAAAAGAAACGCCGTTTGAGAAGAAGCCGAGAATTCCCTCTCCAGAGCAGACTGTGTATATGTCCGAACTTGCGGAGCCGCACATGCATCGAGTATTAGAGAACAGGTAGGAATCGCATTTAAGTGGGCGGTTCCCGTCGAGTCCCATCGCGTGCCGTTTGGAATGGCGTGTTTCGTTTAATTACCCAAACAGTGCTCAGCAGACAGCCAAACAGGTGGAGGTGGAGGAAGCGACCAAACAAGTGGCAGAGGAATTTCTGTTTGTTTTTCTACACAGACACTCCAAGACAGATATGTGAACAGTGCAGTAAAATAAAACTGACAAAATATGAGAAAAAGTGTGATTCGCAGCGCAAGGAAACGTGGCCTCATTTTGCTTAAACTCAACCCATGTCATGTTGTGGCCCTTTGGTTTAGACATGTCGCCTGATTATGTCTGCGACGGGCACAACAGTTCGCCAGACCAAAGACGGTCCGCCAACCATCCAAGCGACGGAGAAGTCGGCGAGTCATCCAGTTGGACAGGAACCCAACAAGTCAAGTGGCCATCTCCATCCAGCAGGACGACGGACCCCGTAGGTTAATCACCGTTAACGACATCGCACCAGTCAGACAACGACAACCAATCAAGGCAGCGAAAGGAGGGAGGAGTCAGTTATGGTCCGACTCAGCTACTCGGAAAACCATCTGACATTATGTTCGAGCTTGCAGTGCGGTGCAGACTTTGATTATGTATGCCAGTTAGAGCTTCCAGTAAATTAATATACTCGTGCCAGAGACGGTCCTGCCACTTCACAGCTTAGAGGCTTCCAGGTGCATGGTACCTGTTAAAAAAATAAAGAGCTACGGCGAGTATGTAATGACGGCGCCTTCCATTCTGGGGGAAAACTATCAGCAAAAACTGGGAAAAGTAGGGAATGCGCCAGGATTCACGAAAATGTGGGCTAAATATTTCATCATGTTTTAAATTGGAGAAGGTTATTAAGATTGGCTAGCACAGCTTGTCAACATTAACTAAATACAGTTAAACGCTACTGTCTGCAATATGGCATGTTGATATTTAAACAAATGTCTTTGCCACCACCCAGATCAACCTCATTCGGTTAAAACATCCACTTAGGAAATGGGCATTTTTTAACCGATTTCGACATCTGTGTACATTCAATCAAATTTTATTGCAGAAACGCACGGGAATCTTATTTTTCAATACATTTTGTTATAAACTGCGGCCCACTCTAGTGATACGCAAATGTTTCGGGATATTCAAGTTGTCCTTTGAATAACCCAAGGGTTGCGTGCTTATGCTGCCATCTATGTGCATATTTATGAGAGTAAAGAGGCGAAACCACCTGCCGCAGGTAGCCATGCATACCCTGAACACCGGACACATCTTCGCTTGGGGTAGACTCCCACTGACGGTATCTGCCCATTCAAGAAAGACCGAGAGTTCATCAAAGCCACACATGCAGGTGAATCATACCCCGACTGGCATATCGAGTTGGATGACGCGCAAAAAAATCTTGAGGAGCAAGGAAGGTGATGAGAACCAATCGAAATCTGGTGACACACACCCCAGCCGCATAGTGGTGTAAGAGCAAAAATATTATTGTTTCCTAAGCTCACGTAAAGTGCTAACTGCTTTTGACACATTTGTTCTGCACCCAATGACGACCTTTGGAACCGGGGTCGAAAATTAACACAATAAAGCTGTTTGCCCCAAAGGGCGCATGTGACTTCAATTTATATTGCATGGAACGTCAGACACCGAGTTCTCAAGAACAAACGGAAACGAACGCAATCAATGTTGACGGGATAAAAATATACGCGCATTGACGCAGACCTCGGTCAAACGCAGCATCATTTGTTAGGCACAGTTAAAGAGTTAGGTGTTTTTGTACATGATCCATTAGTCTAAAGAAAAGCTGAGGAACCAGTCACGAAAACTTATGCAATAGAAGTTATTTGGTTTCCATAGAATTTCACTCTTCTTAGATTTAAAGAGACACTGCACCGAAAAACCTCCTCGGGTCTATACCATCGACACGCCAATTGACACTTCGGTCCGACCACTGGATCTTTGTTTAAATGCTATTTCCATCGTCAGCAATGTTGTCAGCAAATGCGAGGCGCTCCTATGGGTTAGCCCGTATCCAGCTTTTTTTGGTGGAGGCCATAAAACAGCGACTAACATCTATGGCTCTTCCTACAGTTAACCCGAAAATCTGATTCCGCTATGTAAATGGCACATCCGTCATTGTTAAGAAAAACCAGCTAAGCCTGCTCCATACGAATCTTAGGTCTACATTTCCAGGAATCACGTTTACTCTCAGAATGGCATTTGGTGGAAAATCCCTATTTCTGGATGTACTTATACGTTGAAAAACCGACGAATCACTTCACGCCCCGGTTTATCATAGAGAAACATATTTAGGGGTCATCCTAGATTTTGAAAGTAGCCATCCCATCTCTCAAAAAAGAAGTTCTGTCCACAGCCTGCTAGATCGAGGCAAAACACGCTGCTCTGATGAAGGGAGTTACCAAGCGAAATGAAATAACTCTTCAAATTATTTTCCCACAAGGGGTACCCGCGTGACTTTATGCGTCAGTACAGGAAGCAGCATGAGTTTAAACAGAAAGGCATTTCAAACATTACGGCCACCTAGAGACCAGAAACCTTTACTTGACGAACTCTCCCGTACATGAAAAACAAATCTGAGCTCGTCCAAAGATAGCTGAAAAAGCATCAGATACAAATACTACACCAACCTACAACTCCTTTGCGCGCACAGTTTTGGCTAAGGATAGAGTTGGGTAGCTTTATGAAAAAGGTGTTGCCTACAAGATTTTATATGCCAATTGTGATACCGTCTATTGTGGCCAGACCGGGAAATCCGTCTCAACCCATATACACGAACGACAATCGACGGCGGAGAGACGTGACCGTCTGTCCCAGGTGGCCATGCACTCACTGTGTACTGGGTGCAAATTTGCATGAGAGAACACTCGCATCGTAGGCGCCTGTTCAATAAGAAATGACCGTGAATTCCTTGAAGCAAAGCACTCAGGTGGGCATGTATGAATCGGCATCTCAAGTTAGATGCCGTGTACAAACTTCCCAAGGACAAATGGAAACAAACGCGGCCAGGGGTTGGAGAAATACAATCGGTACGAACTGACGCAGGCTCCGGCCAACTACAGAATCACCTTTAAGAC
Source organism: Spirometra erinaceieuropaei (assembly GCA_902702965.1). NCBI lineage: Eukaryota > Metazoa > Platyhelminthes > Cestoda > Diphyllobothriidea > Diphyllobothriidae > Spirometra > Spirometra erinaceieuropaei. The sequence continues at coordinate 2,426,058 of CACRXP010000014.1, forward strand.
ACGGTTACATAGCCGTTTATACGAATGTCCCATAATTATGACGACAAGCTGCGGAAACAGTTTCGAAAACTTATGCAACAAGGGTTATTTCGCTCCCAAAGGACCTCACCTGATTCTAACTAGATAGGCAGGTATCTATGCAGAGAAGGACTGCCGACAAAGGCAAGGGGCACTGGGATGGGCACTTCTAGTTCATTAGCCGTCATCAGACAGTCATATCTAACCCCAGGCTTGCGACCCCCTAGGTTCGAACCCCCACAAGTGAGGCCCCAGAACCTACTTGAAAACTTCACATGACTCACTCCGGAGAGTACAAGAGAGGCCTAGGGCGTACTGACGAGCAGGACTAACCGTGAAACGGCTGTCGGGGCCTGGCATCTTAACACCCAAACGAGCTTTCCATGTAGTATATGTCTAGGATTGTGAGATGCTTACCGAGCAGGTAACGGAACATTTTCCTCCCGTTGTGCCTTGGGGCTCGATCTAGAGCCCTTGCAGGCAGTCGCATGGCGAGTAGTAGCATACGCTGATAATAGGATACCGACAAAGACGTGGGAGACCGGAATAACCGCTTCTGTCTTATAAGCCGTAGTGAGCCATCCATACCCAACCACGGGTGTGGATAACCTGAGATTCGAGTCCGGGATCTTTGGTCATTGAGTTAATTGTTCGGCCACTGAGCCATGCGACTGCCTGAAAGGGATCTAGTTTGAACCCCAAGACACAACGGACCGAGCAAGCCCCTTAACTTGCTCGGCGGATGCCACTTTATAATAGTTACTATTCCCCATCACAACAGACAAAACAGTACGCGCTTTGCTTAATGGCAGCGTTTTAAACTCAATGATCAAATATTCCGCGGCCGAATTTCGGGTGATCCATACCTCGGGTTGGGCATGACTGGCTGATTCTTTTCTAGGGGATCGAGCAAGGAGAAGCCAAAGTTCTGGCTCTCGACCGTCTATTGAAAGAAAGTTTTAAAGGAGGCATTAAGCATCCTGAAACTTTTCGAGATTAATGTGGCTCATAAACCAGCATCAACAATCAGACAGCAGATCGTGAGGCTCACAGACCAGCTGCCGGTGACAGAATAATCAGTGATGGTCTACAGTATGTCATGCCAGAACTGTGGTGTACAGTATGTTGTTGAAACGGGCAAACGCCCTGGCACAAGACTGCATGAACACCAGCTTGCAGTCAAAGGCAAGGATAAACCGCCTGTGGTTTATGACCACATACGACAGTGGAACCACTGTTTCGCCTTTGAGGAAACAAGAGTGACGGTCGCTCCAATGACATGATGGCCAGACTGCTGCCAGGAGTTTGGTCTATGTCCGTTACACTTAACCGAGCCATAGACCTGAATCCCGCCTACCAGCCGCTCCACACAGGCCTCTAGTCAGTTCAGACAGAGCCAACAGGACGGATGAAAAATGTCACGAGGGGTCGATAGTCGACGCTCGCGTAATAAAGCGGAGACGCCGACCGGAAGTCACGTGACCGGCATGGAACACTGTCACCGACGTACCCGAGAGGCCGAAAGCACCACAACTGAGCGAGAGCGATCGACACGAGGAGGAGGAGGAGGCCAACAAGCCCACTGACGTATTGGCAACAACGAAAATCGCAAAGGCAACGCAAGCCACGAAAGTCCGCCAAGAGTCGAAACCAGAGAGGCTAAAGCCAGCCAAAACAGGCCGGCCAACGTATGTGCGTCGAGCACGGTTATGCTAAGAGGCAGGCAGCAAGGCAGAACAAATTAGGGCCAGCAGGATAGTCAGCGGGTAAATCTGATGATGAAAACAATGATGTTTTCGAAACGTCACTATGAGTACTACTTGGTCCAGTAAATCACCCTTTCTGCTGCGTTTTCTTCGGGGGATAGTAAACACGATATACAGTAGGTGGGCTAACTCACGAAATGTCAACCGAAATTCGGAAATCGTTTTCGACTCAAAAACTATTATTTGAAAAGAATTGTAAATTACCCGTCATGCAACATAAGTTTATAATATTCTAGTTGCCTCAGGATGCCGGCTTTCTAACGAACTTCTTTCCGGCTGAATGCAAAGATTACACCCCGTGAAAAATGACCGCGCAAATAGAATGCATTTTTCGCATTGATTTTTGATGTTCTTAAGCATTAAATTGTATTTCACGGAAAACATGCATAAAAATATTTATTCTCCTACTCATTCGTTAGAAAATTACGTCTTAATCCAATTTTATCCTCGAAGGAAGGGTATGATTTGGTTTTCAAAAACGTTGCCAATTATCGAATAACTTTGAACCCGACCTGCCGTTGCACTTGCATTCAGAGCTTCCAAACTACAAGTCGTATATTTTCCGCGTACGAAAACCATACATTTCTTTACAGTATCAAGAGGAGATCATATGGGGTTCATAAAATTTAGCAGTTGATTTCTGCCAGCTCGTAAACTTTACATGCCACATTGGTAAATGCAGAGACACGACGTTTTATGAACGACCATTTCAAGGTATTAAAAATCTCACAATTGCTGATAGAAGCGAACAGGCGAGTCCCAGGTAGCAGTTCAGAAGATGAAGATGCGATCACTGGGACTGATCGCATCTTCATCTTATGAATCTCACAATTAAAAACTTATACCCTTCCTTCGAGCATAAAATTAAAAGAAGACGTAATGTTTTGCTGAATGAGCAAAAGAATGAATATTTTTATGCCTGTTTTCCGTGAAACATAATTGAATTCTTGAGGACATCGAAAATCAATGAGAAAAATGCATGCCACTTATGTAGTCATTTTTTTCAGCGTGGTTTTTGCCTGCGTCCGGAAAGATGTTCGCTCAAAATCCAGCATCCCGAGGTAGTTGAATTAGTATGGAATTATGTTGCAAGATGATTAATTTAAAAACCTTACTTAGGTAATTATTTCGAAACGAAAACGCATTTCAGAACTTCGATCATCATTTAATGAGTTAGCCCACATACTGTATATGTATGTATAGTAATATTCCTCGAGTTCAAAAGATATTCTACAGCGAAATTCGTAGCCATATGAATTTGTTTCAAAGAAAAGTAGAGGTTGTTGTTGTTGAGAGGCCCTAAGTGGTGGAGATTCGGATTGGGTTTCCAAATCCACGAGCACTACCGAATGCCTTGAAAACTGGTGCACTTCACCCATTCAGGCACCCTCAGAAAAATAGCATGTTCGATTTACAGACACCCTGTGCGTACAGCCAAGGCAAAAGTGACGTAAATTCGTCAAGTTGAGACAGACAACCCACATAGACAGACGCAACAAAAACATCTGCGGAAAAAACAACCTGCAGACACTCGGGGTAATTGATCGATGACGCACGGCGAGGGTGACAGAGTTGAGGTAATGGAAGGCCGAAATACGTCAGCAATTTTCCAGACTTGAGAGAGAGAGACGGGGTTTTAATGAAGACTAATATTTTTGTTTTCGATTCCGCGAACCCTGTCCTAAAGACGCCAAAGGTTATGTTTAGCGACGGACTCTCTCTCTCTCTCTATCCTTGCCACGATGACGTTTGCGGATTTACTGCACATCTGACATTTGGCGTGTTTGCTAAAGTACTAAACAAATTCCGCCCGTCCAGTTCAGTGCATCGGCTCCCTTTGAAGTACCTCCGGCAGTACTGACTGACGCTTTTCATAAATGCCGTGTTTCGTGGCCATGACCAATGCGAGGGATTAGTACCAAAGTGAGTGAACCGAACGCTGTCTGAAGAGGCGTCAGTAGTACGCTAGAGGAATGCAATGATTGCCTTAAAAAGTTCCCTTACTCAGTAAGACAAAGTGCGAGCCGAAGCAATTCGAAGTGATTCAAGTCAAAAAGCTGTTTCCATGGAGGGAGTCTCTTAGCAATTAAAACACCTAACCCCAACTGTGAGGGAAAGATGACTAGATATAAGTCCTTAGACGTATTCATTCTGGGTGGCTTTTGGAAAAAAACTTGATGAAGTTTTTATGTGCAATGCCGGATGCGACTAGATGACCCACTACTTGGAAAAAAGGCGATAAAATCCGCAACCCACAAGTGATGACTGATTCACCTTTAAGCAGAACCGAAGCCTGTCGACTGAGTCACATGTGAGCTTGTTAGCATAAACCTCTTGGACTGACTAAGGCAACGAGGCTTTGAAATAGACCTTACCAGGCGTATGCATTATAAACTAACTATCGAAACGTTGTCGGCCGCCAGTGACAGTTAGGCCGTCAGTTAGGCCGTCTGTCCCAAAACAGAGTGGGCGCAGAAAACTGGTACTTGCGTGTGAAGTAATTTACAATGACAATAGACTTTCGCGGTATCTACCTCGCTCTGTCATCCTCTCCTACCTGGGCCCGGCGTCAAAACAGAGTCAAGAGGACTGGAGGGAGAGAGGGCACAGGTGGCTGGCACACCAAAAACCCGCACCTTAGCGTGTGTCATCACACCGGCTCGGATTCCACTGAGTGGGAGTGCCACAGAGGGCACATTCAGAGGAGCCATTGAAGCCTGTCTCTCAGTCCACCATTAGATCACTCCACACAAACACTCACTGAACTATAGGTAGAATGATATTACCGAAAAAGACAAGGGAGACTGGAATGGCCATTTCTGGCTTATTAGCCGTCGTCAGCCAGTCATACCCAATCCCGAAGTGTGGCACACCCGAGGCTCGAACTCGCGACCTGTTTGTTAGAAGTCCACGCCTCTAACCACTGAGCCACGAGCCCCTTGCCCTGTCGGTTTCCGATCGGGAATATACAATGGTAGGGGGCGCTCACCGACCCTTCTTACGGAACTCACTCGCTCTTTTGTGCCTTATGGACTCTCACTAGAGCCCAACCAGCAGCCGCACAGCGGCGCATAATATAGACAGAATGATCGGTGAGCGCCCCCTACCATTGTATATTCCCGATCGGAAACCAACAGGGCAAAGGGCTCGTGGCTCAGTGGTTAGAGGCGTCGACTTCTAACAAACAGGTCGCGAGTTCGATCCTCGGGTGTTCCACACTTCGGGGTTTGGTATCACTGGCTGACAACGGCTAATAAGCCAGAAATGGCCATTCCAGTCTCCCTTGTCTTTGTCGGTAATAGCATGCTGCCTATATCATGCGCCGCTGTGCGGCTGCTGGTTGGGCTTGAGAGAGAGCCCGTAAGGCACAACAGAACGAGTGAGTTCCGTAAGAACGATCGCTGGGCGCCCCCTACCACTCACTGAACTGTCTACCAGGTCCGACTCATTCCGTCAGTTGGCCATCCTCCAAGTCAGGACCTTTAGCACTCCCATGATGGATTGAAGCGCGTCAGATTGTTTAGAAGGAAGAATTTGGGCTGAGGCCATCGATTTCTCTTTTTTCCCACTCCAAGGCCCCAGTCCAACGTTCGAACCGGTCATTTGTCTGATGCGAGCCGTGGGCGCGGCGGCTGACAGAGTCAGAAAATCCATCTGCGCCCGCCACATGCGTGACCTGCCCCCCCCCCGCCCCCAAACACACACCAGGATTACACGCACAAGGGAGAAGTGGTTCGTACCTCACATGTGTAAGTGTGTGCCATCCAGGAGGAGCTAATGTAGACTAGCCCTCAGTTCACCAGTAGGCCATTCGAAACACAAGTACACCACTAGGCTGACTGAGTGGTCTAAACTGAAGCGCCATTTAGTAACCTTCCAAGCAATGGCCTTTAGAGCATCGTGATAGACTCAAGCGTGTCAGATTGCTTATAGTGAGGGGTTATGCGCTGAGAGTCGACATTACTAGCTCTACCCTATCACATGCATCGGGCGACTGTCTGGAACGGTCAACCAGCTGATGCTAAAATTGGGAGAGATGGCTGACAGAAATGAGAACAGGCCGTCTGCGCGTGCCACACACACGATCTTGTTCCCCTTAACACACACTGGGATTTCATGAACAAGGTAGTAGACCGTTCGAATCTCACATGCAGCAGAGGAACCACATGGAGAAGGAAGTTGAGGAGCACACTTCCCACTTACATAGGAGGGACCGGTGCGGAGTGTTGGAGGTGTTCATGTGAGGTGCGTGTGTTGATAGATGAACGCGTGGTGATGTTGGCATGTCTCCGGGTGATTTATCATAGGTTTTCATGGAATTACTCGCGAGACAATAACACCATGCGGTAGCTGAATATGTGAGGTCAGCGCAGGCGGTTGAGACGATGGCGTCTGGTGTACGCTGGTGCTTCAGTCCTTAGTTTCCCAGTCTCTGTGCGATAGATTTGCAGGTGGTCGACCAGGTCAGTGAGTGAAGTGAATGTGCGATCGCCATGAGGATATGTTAGGACCGAGTCCATATTGCTAGATGTGGGAGCAGTGCTGGTGAGGATGATGGATAACGGCGCATCGGGAGTGTTCTCACCGGCGACTGGAGTGGGAGGGGTGGTGGTCGCGGCTGTGGAGGCTATAGCAAAGATGATGGAGATAACGGTGCTCGACGTGACGGATCACCGGGATTGTGATCGCCGGTGGTGAAGGTGGCTGCCATCGTGGACGCCATCGGGGTTGATGCGGGGACGGCTGAGAAAGCAGGAGTTGGGTTTGCTGGGCTGTTAGTGCAGTGGGTTCGGAGATTTAAAATGAGGCTAATCCACGCGCGGAATGTCTGTGGACAGCGCGGGAATGTTGAAAGGGGCTGGAGGTTGACATTGTGGGTCAGGGTGCCCGAAGCCTGCGAGCTTCTTTTTAGCTTGGGCAGCAATGATCCGACTGACTTCATAGACTGGTGTTACAAAGTGGCAGATAGGAGTGTGGAGACACAAAGAGTACGGTATTTACAGACCGTAGTTGCCACACAGCCACATAATTGGCAGCTCTCACATGGTCGTAGTTGATGAGATGATGACTTGTTAATCCGCACTCGTGTCGTTAATTGCCGTAATTTCATTCCCGTAGTGGATTCTTGGCGTGATAATGACTCGGTCATTTGGTTCATTGTCGCTAGAACTGTCCAGCCGCCAACACTCTCACTGCATGGCCAATTACTCTTCCCGAGCAAAGTCCCAGTACAAAAAGTGGATTTGGCAGGTCATCGCGTTTGTTGATCGACTGGGGAGGTCGGAGAACCATGGCTCAAACAATGGTGGAGGGTCGCTCACTGTTCGTTTTCACGGAACTCAAACAGTTCGCGGCTCATACGGTTGTCACCTCTTTCGATAATTTCAGACTCATCCAACTTGGAGGTGTAGTTGAGTCCCGTTAATTGGGCTACGACCTGAGCGTTAGCGTCATTCCTCCTGCTCACTGCTGCTGCTGCTGCTGCGTGTTCGGCCTTCGCGTTTGGAGTAATCCCCTAATCTCTCGGACAAAATCGATTTGTCCAAAGCCGCGCCAGATCTGACAAACGACTCCAGACGATTCCTGTCTTGCCAATTTGCCTTTTAGTCTTACATGACGTGCTAAAAAAGCAGGTCTGCCACTTTTGAGAATCAATCGCTTGTCTTTTATTCCAGACTCATAGGAGGCGCTAGAACTTTACCCTGCCTTTCCTACCGAACAGTCCTTTAGACTAACGTATTTTTGACAGTCAAAAATTGGCAGAAGTGCGATGAGTTCCGCCGGTCGGCGAAAAAGCCTGGGTGACAGTGTAAGTGGATTTACGAGAAGAGTGTCGACAAGGGCTGGATTCATTTGCGGCTAACCAAGTTGGTAAGTAATCTATACGTCTCTTTGATGGGCCTCGCAAAGTTTAAGAAATACGGTCCATGACAGTGGAATTGGCCAATAAATGAACGTATAATGATCCGCTGGCCGCGTTAGTACTGTTTTGACTACAAGACGACTTGAGTGGCAGGGTGGCGATTTAACACCAATTTGTCGTAGGCCATCATGGTGCATATTATTGAAAGCAACGGAGTGTCCAGTTATATAAGAACAACAAGTTACATATTTTTGCTGTGTTACAGGTAAAGGAGTATACGCAAAATGCGTTTACCGACAAATACAAGGAGAATTAGATGGCCATTTCGGGCCTATTGTTCATCATCGTCATCATCATCATCATCATCATCATCATCATCATCATCATCATCATCATCATCATCATCATCATCATCATCATCATCATCATCATCATCATCATCATCATCATCATCATCATCATCATCATCATCATCATCATCATCATCATCATCATCATCATCACCACCATCGCCACCACCACCACCGTCATCATCATCAACACCATTACTCCGCGTACTTTGGTTATTGAACGTTATTAAGTCCAGCGTTCTTGACCATTAAGCCACGGCCCCGTCGTGCTATCGGTTGCGATCGAGAATACTATGTTGGAAATACGTTCACCGATCGGGTTGCGGAATTTGCTCGCATCGATGTGCCTTAAGACGCGATTTACAAACCCGCTTGTCCCGTAGCTCGACGGGTGAACGCACTTCGAACATCGTTGGTGTTCCCGATCGCAATTGGCAGGACAACGGACCGTTGGTTCAAGGGCCAAGAACGTTGGGCTTAAAAACGCTCGATGACCAAAGAACGTGGGATCGAGGTTCAAATGCTGAAAACCTGGGATTGGACATGATTGGCTGATGACGGCTAATAAGCCAGAAGGGGCAACTCTAGTCTCTCTTGTCATTGTCGGTTATCTCCTACTGCGCATACAACTAACCGCTGTGCGACTGACCGCGGAGCTCTAGATAGAGCTCAAAATCTCAACGGATGAGCATGTCCAATAACCGGTCGGCGAACGCCCTCTGCTATAACACACCGACAGGACAAGAAGTCCGTGGCTCAATGCTTAGAGGCGTCGGACTTCTAACAAACAGGTCGCGAGTTCCAACTCTAGGTGTTCCACACTTGGGGGTTGGGAATGACCGGCTAACGACGACTAATAGGCTAGAAATGACCACTTCAGTTTCCCTTGTCTTTGTCGGTAATACCATTCCGCCTATATCATGCGCCACCGTGCGGCTTCTAGTTGGGCTCGAGAGAGAGAGTCCGTAAGGCAAAACGGGACGAAGGAGTTCCGTGGAAACGATCAGTAAGCGTCCCTTTACCACAAACTAGTGTGCTGCGCTCTTTAATGGCAAATTCGCAACATCTGCGGATATGTAAGTGTCATCTAATCAAGAGTTCACCCGTTTGTAGGCTAGCGTGGTCGTAGTACATTTGATGCATACAGTGCAGTAGGTGAAGTATTTGATGAAATACTAACCGAAATTCGGCATTGTGTTTTCGATTAGAAAGAACTGGTCATTCGGGGTTGCAATCGATTGAAAATACTGAATCTAAAACATATTTGCTAGTATATCAAGGACGCCGTCACCAATAACTGCAAAATACATTTGCCGAATAAAATATTTCTTGCTACACAGAGAATAATATGCTTACGATTGCCCCTGCTAATGCTATTCGAACTGATTTACCACTGACCGGTATCTCAATATATACCTTTATATAAACGTTTGTCCTATCTCAGGTTATATTCTTTCTGCTTTAATCAATCGCATCTCGAACAGTACCAAATCAACAAAATTGCATCGCATCCTCGTATAACAGTTTTGCGACCCTGAATCAAACATTACTCAGTTACTTGTATGGGACTCATCATAAAAGGCTGACTATTAAGGGTTGATGGCTTTAAATATATGCACGACTGACAATTTTGAACTTTATTGTGCTTGTATTGTTGCATGTATTCTGTTTTTGTTTGTATAGACTTCCAGAAATTGTTTTTAAAACTTATGTTCACTTATTTGCCACAGTTCTTGGTGTTGTCAACTCTTCCGCTTCTCTAAAAATGGTTACCTTTAGACAATGTAATCTTAATTTTAATACTTCATTTATGCTTTCATTGCAGTCAAAGGCGTGCATTATTAGTTAAGGGTTTTGTTCGATACACCTGGGGCGGTTTGCGATTGATAAGAGATACTTAGTAAGTCACATACTGTGACCTTTCTCCGAGTATAAACTATGAAGGTGCAATTTGCCCCCCCCCCAATTTGTTCAAGAAGGGTATTTTTTGTGTGTTTTCTGTGAAACCAATTTGATTTTAAAAGGGCGCCGATTCGATAGAAGCAGTTTACACTACCTAGGCAATCAAAGTGTGACGATTGCCATTCTTTGTAGGCGGTCCGAAAGAAGCATATTCTATAACCGGCAATGTGGTGCGACTTACATATTTAGGAATTATGCTTCACGATAATCAATATTGTAGTTCCACTTGGGTAATCCTTCCTAATCAAAAGCATGTTTCATAGTTTTGGTTGATATTTCATCAGATACGTCACTTATACGTAAGTGCGATTTCGTAGTACCCAAACACACGTAATGACTTAAAGTCCAGACTGATGTTCTGTCGACTATTCCACTGTTGCTCGGACAACTGTGGAGGCTTCGGCTCTTCAACTGGATACTCCAGCAATATGTAGATCAGTCCTTATATAAAGACTTCATACCCAAGAGTGGTAGGCCAGTTAGTTTACAAATTATTAAGGGCAAGACTTAGAGTCGAGTGCACACACATGACACTATTATATCCATTCAGACACAGTGGATGGCAAAACTGACAGGGCATGATGACCAAAATTCGGATGACTAGGTAGCGCTATCTCGAGCGCTATGCCTTCTACTTACGAGTTATCTGGCTAAACAAAATGGTGCACTTTCTTGACGCAACCCACCCCCCCCCTTATATCCCGGTAATTTTTTGTACGAATATCTGCCACAGACCTCATCTGCGTATTTGCTCATACCTCACTGGTAGGGGACATTAGTCCGAGTGAGACAGATTTACCAGAATTAATTTTATCGGTTTGAAAATAAGTTTCTGTCCATGTAAAGCAGGTACAGCAAGAAGTAAACAAACAGGCTATTTTAGAAATAACAAGAGTCCTTTCTTTTTCTTCTTCTACTTCTTCTTTTTCTTCAAGATACTGGCTCATGGATCAGGGCGATTTGCAGACCAAAACAAAGCAACGCCGCTGACGTCTGGTCTCTCGATATATCAAGTGCGTACTTATCATATGTAACCGTTATTGAAGTAACCGCAAAATGTTCCATTACCAATTGGTCAGCTTAGCAGGTTATGTATTGTAGGAGGATATTCGAACGTTTAGTTTAGCCAACGTACAATTTAAAAATTGAACGGGACTAAGGTTAGTCGTTTTGGAGCTATAGTAATATTTTATGTTGCGCTTATATTCGAAGAATTAAGTAAAAATTAAGTAAAAATGACATAAGTGTTTTTAAACTGGACATAAAAAAGAGAGTGCCGTTTGCGACTGAAATATTATCCACATAAGCCAGGAAAGGGTATGAACGAAATTGATTTAATTTTCTTATTGACTGTATATCGGAAAGAGACAAATGATGTTGGCATCCATCTGATAATGGTCTGGGAGAGCCCTATCCAGAGAGACATTTGATTGCGCAGGGTTGGGTATTTGAAATTTAGTATATCCATTTCATTTCATTGTCATGGAGGTCCGTCTTCTTTGGCTGCTGTGGTTTATGTTTAGACAGACTTATAAGTATGACCCACACCCTCATTCATGGATAAAAGCACCCTCAAGAGCACCCTGTTCGGCTAGAAAGCTTTACGATCTATTTTTTGTGGTAGTTTCATAACTTAAATCTACAGACGCCACGTCTTTAGGCACAAAACCGTAAAACACTTGCTGAAATTTCGTTGACGGATTGGGACTCAGCAGTTTCAACCGTTGTCAAAAATACATAATGATTTCGTGGAGGAGACATTTTCCCAGTGCATATAACAGGTAAGCCCGTTATTACGTTTTCATATTTTTAATCGTCGGATACCCCAGCAAAACGTTTACTTCTCCAGTGTCAACCATATTCTGGTCAGTGTGAAAATGAAAAACTCTCATAAAAATTCCTGCTTAGCATTTTGAAAACATTAACTAGACGTTAGGCACCTTCGAATGGCTGTCATAATGCATACTGCACGACGTATGGGAGGATACTTGGCTCGAGGGTCAGAAAAAGGACATATGAAACACTAATCTACTTATTCTATTTCATTTATTCGATTGTTTGCACGGGCATGCATTGTGAACTTCTACAGATTAATTTTGTTCATTTGAAATGAATTCGCCCTTCTCTGGTATTTCCGTTTTCCTCAAAATAATTTCTGACCAATTAAATATTCCTTTTAACACGCCTTTAATGTCCTCAAGGCCGAAGATCATTTATTGTTAATTGGGCATTTTGACAGGCGTATGTAGCTGGTTTCGGACGTACAAGGAAATCTTTGTGAAGTTACGCATACGCTGGTGATTAAGGTTGCCTACTGTTTATACTATAAAAACACCAAACCGCTACTGTGCTACGCATACCCAAAGTATGTAAGGTAACTCATAAAAAAGACGACGAAAATGGCTTATTCGCCCAGCCTATTCATGCAAATGTAATTTTTGCATGCGCTCTGCGTTTATAAATAATTTTATTTGTCAACTTTTTTAAAGATTGATCAGAAATCTACATAATCTTATATTTCGGTGGTTTTCTGTACATTGCGGCGCATTTCATAAGACATGTCACGTACTGTACATATACTCACAATTCCGATTGCATCTGAAAATACGTGCACCAGTCCCCCCACAACGATTTATGAATTATACATAACTTTGACAAAATGAGAAACGATTTTTTAAATGACTTTGAGGTTTTTTGGGTTTCATCATGTGACGCAAGTTTCCTGCAGAAATTCTAAATCAAGTTATTTTAATGTATTTGCGAATAAAGCCCAGTGTACTCATAATATCCACACTGGAGAAATACTAGGATTATCAGTCTTGGGAAAAGTTCCTTTAGAGATCACGGGATACCTCTCATAACCCGTTAACAAACACTTTTGGCGTTTGTGAGCACTCATTCAGATAACATAAACGAAGACCGCGTGACGGATAAAATCTCTTGAGCCTTTGAGTTCAGTTAAAGGACGAGGGAAGGCGTCAGCATAGAACTGTAATTAAAATAAATGTAGCACGACAAATCACAGAGGACTTCACAGAAGAATAAAACTCCAGAGTTGGAGTTTTTTTACAAAGGTGAGTCTTGGACAAATCTTTGATGAGGGGTAAAGATAAGACATTTTGGAACGTTAGACATGACTAAAACCATCTTGTTGAATGTTGCTCCTGTTTCGGAAAAAAATAAAGATCGACGTATTAAAAGACTCTGTTCCTTGATAGAACGTTGATAAGAGGAACCCCTATTGCTCGGTCTCGAATGTGGCTAATACAGTACCTGTGCTAACTCATGAAATGTCACGAATTAACACAGGTTAACGACTTTAACGCAAAATCGGTAAACACTACAGCTCCCAAAGTCTGATAGCGGAAAATAAACGATGTGCCAAAGAAATAAAGCAAAGTTTGGTTAAGAAAATATTATTTACTGAGATAAAAATAAATAATATTTGTCAAAAGTCACATTTTCGAGAAACGCCTACATTACAACCAAGTTAATAAAGGCTACGTATGAGGACGTATAAAGGAGGAGGGCGCATAAAAGGTCAAAAATAATTAAGGACAGAAACAGATACAAAAATTAGTACTTTGTAGATTGTCCATTCGAATTAATAACAGCAGAAAGTCTGTCCGACATAGACATGACAAGGTTATCTATGGTGGATTGTAAAATGTAATTATTGAGTATGAAATCCAATTTTTCCTGCATTGAAAGAGTCTTCTTAGCTTTGTGCCAATTTCTTTTGACAATTCCAAAAAGATTTTCGATTGGATTCAGATCGGGACTGTTGGCCGGGATGAAAATATATTGGAGGCCAATTGCGGAGAGCGTGGTTGTTGTCTAAAATTTTAGATTATGTTTGCAAGCGGCATCAAATTCGTACCTCTTTAGAGCGGTGGACAGGTGCATTGTCCTGCAAAATTACAGTATCCATTCGGCGCCGACTTATGCCGTTGTAGCCGAAAGCATCCTTGAAAATTGCAATGAACACCTTGCTGTTGATGGTGTCGGATGTTGACCGCCAGACAGGCCGCTCACCGAATTTAATCGCCATCATCCGCCGACAGTTCTTGAATGTTGCCGTTGGTGTAGTGTGTTCTCTTGGAAAGTTCTTTCCACATATGACGGTTTGGAGCGACTTCGTAGGCTTGTCTAAAAATAGAACCTCATCGCAGAAGAAAATGCTCTTCTAAAATGAAGATCTGTATTCAATATAATTCTTAGCAAATAAAAGCCGTTCTCTAATTAGTTTTCTACTTAAATATGGCTTAATCATGGCCTTCCGCCGCTGCAGTTCAAATTCCTTCATCCTTTTTCTAATGATGTTCATAGAAAACATCGGCAGATGTTCCCGCTGAATGGTCTCAATGGGCATGTAATGAAACTTTTTTAATGTACGACGAATAAAATCGTCGTCTTGCTTACTTGTGGACCGTTTTGGTCCCCCTATCTTATTTCTAGGAACAATTTTATCATTAATAATGCGCCACAGAGTGACCTTGCTAATATTGAAAATACTAGCTAACGACTCACGCGGGATTCCCTCAGCCGCTAATTTTCGAATGCGCTGGAAGTCAACTTCGGATAAGTATTGTTTAGACATAGTTATCGTTTGGCGTGGCAGAGCAAAGTGACGGCATGTCGCGCGAACTCAATATATATTCGTTTACGACACGCATTTTCAGTCTGGTAAAACAATCACACTGATAAACGTTTTTATTTCGGTATTTTGAAACATTAAACTTTACGAATTTATAAAATAGAATTTTTAGATAAAGAATAGCACGTTATTTCCTGAACACAATAAGAAATAATTTATCTGCATTTCCCTGATTTTGTTAATATTGAAATTTAATTTTTTCTTTTTGTTCGAAAGTTTATTAAAAAAATTTCGTCCCTTTATTACTCTTCTTAAACAGATTAATAAGGTTACACAAAGAATTTCCATCCGAAAGCTTTAATAGCGTAGGAAACTGCTTGAAGATCAGGAATCCTCCGATTACGTCTTAATCCGGCCCGTTTTCTATTTAATATACAGATCCGTATCAAACTTTCCTTCAGAAAACGGTCTTTTCGTCCTTATTTCAACTAAATAAACACAAATAACGACACCAAAAATACGCTACATTTTCCACTATAATTTTGACCTCGGCATTTCATGAGTTAGCACAGGTACTGTTAGTGTGGAAAATAAAAAATACTTGAAGAAGAAGAAGAATCGAGCACCGGAACAATTCGTTTATTATCCTGAGCTTTCAGACTCGTACAGGAGTCCATCGTCAGAGGTAGTGGCAGAAACAGGACAAGCGGCAGTTATAAGGCACGTAGACCCAATCATCGACCGACGTCGCACGACTGGAGGTGACTACGAAGGGCTCTGTACGCCGGCGCCAGATCGATCGAACTGGTCCTACAGGAGTTGGAAAAGATTGCCTCCCTCCAACATGAACCGGTGTTTTGGCGACGTTACGTTGACGACACGTTCGTCATCGTAAAGAAGGACATGCTGCAACATTTTCACAGCCTGCTCAACACAGTCTTCCCGGATATAAAATTCACGAGAGAAGAAGAACAGGAGCAGCAGTTGCCCTTCCTGGATGTGCTCGTCAGACGAAACCTTAACGGTGAACTTGAAACGACGGTTTATAGGAAGGCAACGAACACCACACAGCTTCTCAGTTTTCACAGCAACCATCCGGTGGCTCACAAACGAAGCTGTGTGAAGACACTCTTCAAACGGATCCAAACTCATTGCAGCAAACTGGAAGATAGAGCGCGTGAGGCCCGTTATCTCCGCGACCAGTTTGTGCAAAATGGCTATCCGAGGGCATTCATAAGTCGCTGCCTACGCGGTCGCCACCAGAGAACTCAAACATCAACGTCACCGACAATATGGCATTCTCTGCCATACATCAAGGGTGTTTCAGAAGCGACCGAGCGCATTGCTGCGGAGCTAGGGGTTGGAATCGCACACCGCCCCAAAGCCACCATGCGCAACAGGGTCATGAAGATCAAAGATCGGTTAAAACCCGAAGAGCAATCTGGAGTAGTGTATCGCATTCCGTGTCAAAATTGTCCTTGTAATTACACAGGACAGACTGGACGCATGCTCGGATCGCGCATACATGAACATAAGCTGGCTGTGAGGCGAGGCGACGCATTGTCACAAGTGGCCGCCCACACCTACGAAATGGGTCACGAGTTTGACTTCGCAGCCACCAAAATAGTTGCCCACGCCGGAAACAAAACAGGCCGAGAATTGATTGAAGCCTGGGCCTCGGATGAGAACTCGGTCAATCGATTTATCGATCTGGCGCCGGCGTACAGAGCCCTTCGTAGTCACCTCCAGTCGTGCGACGTCGGTCGATGATTGGGTCTACGTGCCTTATAACTGCTGCTTGTCCTGTTTCTGCCACTACCTCTGACGATGGACTCCTGTACGAGTCTGAAAGCTCAGGATAATAAACGAATTGTTCCGGTGCTCGATTCTTCTTCTTCTTCAAATATTTATACACCTGGAACTCGAAATTTCGCCTTCATTCGTGTAATAAAAAATACATTAAAATCAAAGCACATCTTAGCTAGAAGTTTCGAATCCTCAAAAAGCATAGGCAAAACATTTTTTTAATAATGTGACCACAGAATTAGCGAAAATATTTTAATAAACGTTTTATATTTAAACACCTGGCGAATTTTACTTCTGAGTGACCGATCTCATGAAATATTGGACCAAATTCTGAGATGCGTTCCCCCCATTAGGAAGGCTTACTTTGGTAGAGTTGTAATACTGATTATCTTGCGGCATAATCCTCTAATATTTCGGACTCGGCAGGATGTCGGTTTTTGAGTGCACTGTATTCGGCGAAAATGACTACTTAGGTAGAATGAATTGTTTACATTGATTTTCGATAGTCCTATAAATTAAAATATATTTTATAGAAAACATAAACAAAAATATGGTTTCTTCCACTCGTTTGAGAGAGAAGCATGCAATCTTTGCAAAGTATATTCGAAGAAGGAGTTTGATTAGGTTTTAAAAGTTTTCTGATTCCCGAACAATTCGGAGCCTGATCAGTCGTAAGAGAAACGACCACAAGTGTCAAATTTTTGCTTGGCATGATCGTGCACAAGTTCGAAGTACACCGAGCTCCGTCAGCCGAGGGCAGTAATAGAGTACTTCGAAAAGAGGTAACTTATTAACGAAGGTTTTTTAGTTGATCAAAGGCATATTCGTCGCTAACTTCAGTTGCTGACAGCCATTTTTCTAGAAAGTGAAGTTTGATGTTTGAATGAGTCTTCACATGTGACCCAAACGACCATCTTCGTGAAAAGAAGCGCCCGAACACTCACTAATTCGGTAAATGCCTTCGAGACTAATCTTATTTTAATGTCCTCAACAGACAGATAATTCGGCATCCGTTTTTATGGACGATCGGGTGAAAACACTGAAAATCATGAAGTATTCAGCAATATTTCAAGGCCAATATGAAACTCGACGTAATCTAAAACGAACGAAAAGTGTACATTAATTTAACGGAAGAAAAGCCCTCTCTACAAACACAAAATGGTATGTTTACAATCACGCCTGTCAGTTCTATTTAAATTTATTTGGCCCCGGCGGGCCTCATAGCATGTTGAAAACTTTTGTTCCTACGAGGTCCCCATCTGTGAAATCAAGAAAATCCAGCTTCTCTTGTTGAAGCTCATCTCATTTAACTCAAAAGAATCAAGAATACCACGAATCCCCGGAAAACTGTTTTGGAATCTACACTAAGAATTTAAACAATCGACAAACCGTCATATATGAAATCTTACTAAGTTAGATGCAAACTTCACCCAAACACAATTATTGGACGTTATTTTATTTCTACTTTCATATTTACTTCGTTTTTGGTCGAATAATGCATTCCATTTATCTAAAAACGAAGTTTACTAAATTAGAGTCATTTCTGATGTTTTCGGGATATTGCGCTTTTCTAAAGAAATCGGCATTTCTGAACAACGTAACACTGCCTTAAATATTTCTTTTATGTTTCTAATTCTTTTAAACTTGTACTTAATTAACATAGACATTGGACTCATGAATTGGCGTCGGTTTGCGAGTGATTGGCGATCATTCGTAATTTTCGACACATTTCATGAGTTAGGTTACGCACTGTATGTGCAGTGATCGCGCGCGCACCCACGTCCCATGAATGACTGGCCACATGTGCGAAAAAATGCAGATTAAGCGGCTTTTTGGCTACCCGATAAATGCCAGTTTGACAGTCAGTATTATGCATTTGAAGTGACAGGTTCAGAGGATACAGTTCAAATCACACTTGAATCACGCGCACACGACAGTTTGTCCGTCATTGTCGATGACGTCCACCGTGTGCTCCACAGCAGGATGGAGCAGGCACGGTGACTTGCCCGTGAATTAGTTTATAGTGAGAGTGGACTTGCGCAGTGTCTAGCGCACTATATCCTCCTCCCCACCTGGGTCCGCTATCAAGAAGACGGGGGCGGGAAAGGACGCAGGCAGCCGGAGCGGCCGGACCTGCACCAAGGCGTGCCACCGCACCCTCTGGTCCACAAAAACACTTGACCAGGATTTTTGCCAACAACGACAACAGCACCACAAGGGGTAAGGAAGGCGAGGATGACTGTGCAGTCTGTATATCCAACGTGAGCGCAAGCGCACCCACCGACAGGAAACCAGATGCCAGAGAACTGTCAATGCACGTGAATTGATGATCATGGCATGGCAGACGCACAGCCAGAAGAGCGAGACTCAACTCCGCACTAGCCTGGGACATCAACCTTCAAAGCCTGGATAACTAGTCAGTCGTAGACTGAGAGGTACTAACTATAAAGCCCACACCCTCCTCTCAGATGGGTGAGAGCGCCAGAGGTCATGTTAAGAAGGAACCGTCACAGCCTGGCTTTCAGTCCACCAGATCGCCACTCCACACAAACACACACAACTAAGCAGACCGCGTGGAATGCGCTGAGACGCCAATCGACAAATTTCCAAACCACGGCGTTTGGCGTACTGCGATTGTTTCAGGTCCTGATCACACATGCAGCAGAGGAGCCGCGTGGAGAATGAGTAGGCAGGGACACTTCCCAGATGCGTGGGGGGTGGCACTCGAGTGCTTGCAGTGGGTGTTATTGTGTGGTGCAGGTGCTAGTGGGGGAAGGTGTGCGATGTAGTCAGCGGTTGTCTACCGCAAGTGTTCATAAATGTACATGCGACATAATAAGCCCATGCGGTGACGGAATGTGCGGGGGCAGTGAAGACAGTTAGGATGGATGCGGCAAATTCAGGTTGGTGCTCCAGGCACTGGTTTGCCAGTCCCTGTGAAATGAATTCGCAAGTGACCGACCAGGCCAATGTGTGGGGGGAATGTGCGATCGGAATGAGCACAGATATGAGCCCAGTCCACATCGCTGGCGTTGACGGTGGTGAAGTTGGTGTTTGTCAGTGTGTCGAGATTGTGCGCAGTGGTAGTGGGTACAGGAGCCGCCGCAGCAGATGCTGAGATGATGGAGGAGGATGGAGTTGGGTGTTTAGGAGTGCGGTCAGTGTTAATTGTCGGCGTGGGGGGACAAGACTGCGGTGGACGGGGAAACATCAGGTGCTGCAGTTGGTCCGGAGGTGTCCGGTAAGACCGATTTGCGCCCGGAACGTCCACTGATATCGTGGGCAGCTTGTGGGCGGTTGAGCGTTGGCATTGCGAGGCGGAGGTAGTTGTAATTTGCTGGCTTCACGTTTGGCTTTGGCGTCCGTGGTGCGGTTCGGCTTGTAGACTACTATGCCTGTCCTTACTGCACTCCCCAGGTCGGTCGGTCCCAGTTGGCCGGGCTGGTTACCGCGGTAAGAGGTAAACTCATTCTGCGTACACTCATTTATCTGTAACTCAGCAAAAAATATGTCACTTGATGTTCAATTCCATTTGGACACTCCGTTAATTTCAATAACATGCCCCATGATGGCCTACGACAAATTAGTCAGTCTATGTTAAATCGCCACCCTGCCTCTCAAGCCGTCTTATAGTCAAAACAGTGCTAACGCAGCCAGCGGATCCTTATACCTTCACTTATTGGCCAGTTCCACTGTCATGGCCTTTTTACAATTTATCACATTTAAACTCCCAGTTTTATAAGAAAATATTAGGAATAGAATTGGAGAGGCGACTTCCAGGAAGTCTTTCAGAAGAGGAAAATGCAGCCGGTGGAAAAAGTGGCTTATTGGCCTGACATTTCGCATTTACACTCGAACCCCTCATCAGAGACAGTGGCAGATAAGAGTGTGAGAACACAGAGATTACAGTATTCACAGACGGTAGTTGCCACACAACCGCATATCTCACATAATTGGCAGCTCCCTCCTGGTCGTAATTGATGCGATGATGGCTTGTTAGTCGACACCCCAGTCGTTAGTAGCCATAATATCATCCCCGTATTGGATTCTTGGCGTGATAATGACTCGGTCATTTTGTTCATTGTCACTAGAACTGTCGGCCGCCAACACCCTCACTACATGGCTAATTACTCTTCCCGAGCAAAGTTCCAGTACAAAAAATGGGGTTGGCCGGTCATTGTGCTCGCTGATTGCCTGGAGGTTGTAGATGTGGTTATGTAGCCCCACCTGATGGACACAGTACAGTTGGGGTTAGGGTTTAGGGTTCGGGGTTGTGGTTAGGGGTTAAGGTTAAGGGTTATTGTTGGGGGTCAGGGTTAGGGGTTATATTTATGAGTTGGCGTTAGGCGTTGTGGTTAGGGGCGACTATTTCTCAACCACCGCGCATGCCCAATAACTTTTCTTTTACCTACAATTACTTGACCTCCTCGCCTTTGTTTGCGTTCCCCGGCCGCACCTGTAAAAACCCCCTGTTACTACCCGTCTCATATTAAAGGTGGCTGGGATTTTTTTCCTTCAGGCGGGGCTAGATAACCACAGCTGATCGTTATCTCAACGAAATGGTAAACTCTCTTTACTCAACCCAAACCTCCTTGTATCCCGGTAATTTCCTGTGCAAATATTTGCCGCAGACCACATATTGGCATTTATATATGCCTCACTGGTGGGAGACGCTAGTCCGAGTGAGACAGATTCACTAAGATAAATTTTAGTGGTTTGAAAGTCGGAGTTCAAGAGGTAGATTACCAGGCTATTTGCAAAATAACAGGAATCAATCCTTATTCTTTTTCTTCTTCTTCTTTTTCTTCTTCTAGAGTCTGACTTGTGGATCAGGGCGATTTTTAGCCCTAAACACAGCAACAACGTTAAGCTCATTTAGCGGATGGATAGTTTCTTAGTATATGCCACAGTCCTGGGAGTAACCGCTTCTTGGTCTTCTTTTTTGAGATTCCTAAATCTGTGCATTTTTGGACCAAAAGAGCATAAAAGTATCATACAGTCATTTGATTTAGCCTACGCGTACCCTCTAAACATACGCGAATGTTCTAGATGTGTTTTCAAAAGCTCTCATCATTACATGGTCAACCAAACTGGCAATATGTATCGGAAAATTTCTAAGCAATCTATTTTGACGAAGATGTAATTTGGAACTGAAGAGAAGATCACGTTGTTTGCCTGGGAATCACATTATCAAGCATCTTTTCAAACTGAACCCCGTAGTCATCTTTTTTAAATTGATTGGTTCTTCCACGTGTGGGGTCAGCTTACTTCACCAAATTCAGTGAACTTCACGGTTGGGCAGGCGGATATCTGAGCCCAAGTGACATCAAATCAATCCCCTCTACTGGTCCCTCGTAGCTCAGGGGGTCGCAGCCCCGGTTTGACTAAAGACGTGCGCCTTCTTATCGTACGTTCGAATCCGATGGAGTTTTTTACAATGGGTCAATTAACCTGTTTCGGTTTTAGTAAGGAAATTCGTTTAAATATGCCCTTTTATATTAATTTGCGATGCTCTGCGTCAGAAATACAGGATCGGTTAATGCGCAGTTTATTTCGGGTAGGTAATATGACTGTCTACATCGTAGGAGTAGAGTTCAGCCTCAGAACGGTGAGTTCGGTTTCAGTGGCGATCATGAGAACGCTTGTTTAACGCTTTCGCGAAGACAAGAAGAACCTTACTTTTGAAGGAGAGACGTTACCCTCAAGAAAGCTGGTCTTATTCCTGGTTGAGTTGCTACTGGATTTACAGTAAGTCCATCGGAATATCTTCTTCATTAGGTCACTTTTTATCTTAGGGATGACTGACTGTGGAGTTAGGTGAGGCTGTCAGGTGAGGGTACGGCACATTCTGAACAGGGAAGGTGGCATATCTTAAGGAACAGTCGAAGAGTTGCCGGTAGAAGCACGTAAGGGATTTCTAGGAAGCAGTCCAGAAGGAGAATATGCGGTTGCTGGGACAAGAAATTTATTGGTCTGACATTTTGGAGTCTTCTTCTAACCCATTATCGTAAACAAGTGGAAAACACGAAAAAAGAGATTCACGGCGGTTCATGGGCGGGGTTACTTACTCCGGAGAGCAGTTGTGTTGGGAAAAAGAGCTGAACGTCCAAGAAATTTGTTGTATCACAAATTTTGATCCTTCATACTGTTACCGAGTGAAAGAGCACACTATTTTCACCATTAAATTATAATAATAAGGAACTGTAATACCTCTGCAGGCATTGGAAAAGAAGGTACTGAATTGTCTCCTTTTTGCTCCGATGATTACCTTGAAGCATCTCGACCACCCGCATGCAACAGCCACCGCGAGGCCTTTTTACTGACGCCGAATATTCCGGCGAGGAGGCCGTTGTGCATGATGATAGATAGAGGACAGGGAAACCATGACTCGACCAGTTTGCGTCTCACGCAGTTGTCATTTCTAGCAAGAATTTCTGCTTCGTCCAACTTGAATGCATGGCTGGGTCCCGTCTAATGAGCGCTGCGACTTGGGAGTTGGCGCCGTTCCTCCTCACTGCTGGCTCTGTATCTGATGATGGATTCGATTGAGAATCCGAACCGTCAGGCTAATAAACGAACGCAATGACCTGCCAACCCCATTTTTTGTACTGGGACTTTGCCTGTGAAGAGTAATTAGCCATGCAGTGAGGGTGTGGACAGCCGACATTTCTAGTGACAATGAACCAAATGCCCGAGTCATTATCACGTCAAGAATCTACCGTGAGGATGAGATTACGGCAATTAACGACTCAAATGCGGACTAAGAAGCCATCATCGCATCCATTACGACCATGCGGGAGCTGCCAATTATGTGAGATATGTGGTTGTGTGGCAACTACCGTCTGTGAATATTGTTCTCGTTGTGTCTCCACACAACTATGTGCCTCTGTCTGTGATGATGGGTTCGAGTGTGAATGCGAAAGGTCAGGCCAATGAACCGTGGCTCGTAGATGTAAAATTCTCTGTCAAAACACTAGAACGAACAATAGCCACTCTTTTCTCCCTCCGTCCACAGGCTGTTAGGGTAAGTTCGCTCGATCTAACATTCTGGAATATCCGTTCACGTTAGACCACTCAGTCAGCCTAGTGGTGTACTTGTGTGTCAAATGGCCGACTGGTGGTCTGACAGCTAGTCTACATTAGCTCCTTCTCGATGGCACACACCTCCAAATTTACTTGGTCCAAAATTCTGGTGGGATGGGAACAATCGCGTAAGTCGCAAGCTGCCTCTATTTATCAGATTTAAGGTCTTATATATAGGCAAAAGGAACTTTATGAAATGTCGTTTCGGAAGAAGAAGGCTGGCTCTGCGAGAAATAAAATACAAACTCACTGAGATGAAAACTGCTGATAGCAGACAGGACGCAGTTACGTTGAGCGCAAAATAAAAAATACTGCATATTTTCTAGAGGTGGAGATGCGCTCCATTCTGCTGCAGCGGCTGCCGTTCTTCACAGACGCACAGTTTTTACAGTTGAAAAACAGACAATGGTTCAGGAGGCGAGCACTGTGCGCAAGTAGGCCAATGAAGGTTAACCCGGAATGTATAAGACCAAAAATGTTTGAAACTGTAGTAGTCTCTGTAGGCCTAAGTCAGACGAATCTGAGCGAAGCTGTCATAACCAAATGAAAAAGTTCAGCCTTCTGAAAGCCCACTGCAATAAGGCAGCTCTATGCACAGTAGGTATGCTAACTCATGAGATATTAATCGAAATTCTGAAACGCGTTTTCGTCTCGAAAAGATTAATTAGGTAGAGTTTTAAAATTAATCATCTTGCAGCATAATTCTGCAATAATTCAGTTACCTCAAGATGCCGGCTTTCGAACGAACTTCCTTCTGATCACATGCGAAAATCACACTGTAAAATGGTTATCTAAGAAGCATAAATTTTTCTCATAGATTTTCGACACCCTTAAGAATTCAATCATATTTAATAGAAAACATGCATAAAAATATTCATTCTTTTATTCATTCAGTAGCAAAATTACGTCCTCTTCCAATTGTATACTCGAAGGAAGGGTATAGTTCAGTTTTAAAAAGGTTTATAATTATGAGATTTTTTAGTTCCATGAAATGCCCGTTCATAAAACATCGTGTCTCTGCATTTACCAATGTTGCTTGTAAAGTCAACAATATGGCTCAAATCCACTGCTAGATTTACTGAACCCCATATTGTCTCCTCTTTATACCGTAGAGAAATGCATGGCATTCCGTACGCAGAAAATATACGGCTTGTAGTTTGAAAACACTGAATACCAGAAAAGTTTTTGAAAACCGAATTATAACCTTTCTTCGAGTATAAAATTGGAGAAAGACGTAATTTTCTACTGCATGAATAAAAGAATGAATATTTTTACACGCGTTTGCCGTGAAATATAATTTGATTCTTAAGGGTGTCGAAAATCAAGGCGGAAGAACCATGCTAATTAAGTAGTCATTCTTTACACAATTGGGTTTTTGCATATGACCGGAAAGAAGTTCGTTCGAAAGCCGGCAACTCGAAGTAAGTGAATTATTATAGAATTATGCTGCAAGATGATTAATTTTAAAACCTTACTTAGGCAATCTTTTCGAGACGAAAACGCATTTCAAAATTTCTGTTAACATTTCCTGAGTTAGCACACCTAGGTGCATATAGATTGGATTTACAGGAAAACCACCATCAGTTTAGATACCCTAGTCATATGTAAGATATTTTTAAGGTGTCCAAGCCACTCCCAGTGTCCTGTAGAGGCCAGCCAAACAAATACTTTTAAATCTCAGCGAGCTAAATGCTGCACTAGATTAAAGCTTCAATTTTCCCCTTGATAGTAGGATAATAACGACTGCGCATACTACTTTGCTTGAATTACGGTGCCTTGGAGCGTCCATAGGGCACTTGTAAATGTTATACATTTTTGCTTGATAAGTAGAAGGCTTTTCTGATTCAGTGATATAAAGATGCACCGATAAATCGAAAGTAGCCTACGCGCTTAGCTGTTGTTGTTTTAGCCCGCAGGGTGCTGCCCAGGGAAGACTTGACTAAGTAGGATGCTCCACCAAAGCTATCTACGATTTTTAAACAGCGGTTACGAGGTAATTGTCCTGGCCGGTATCATCACATAGCAGTCTTGAAGAGAATATGCTGTGACACCCATAATGCATCGAGAATTGGTGAGTATGGATGGGGTAAAGTCATCACGGCAAGGTTTTGTGGTTTAGAGCTGAGAGTAGGAGACAAACATACTACTGATGATCGAGAGATTCAAAAAGAGACAGTAGAGTTGGGGTGATTAACCTTAAATCCGCCGAATTGCCGGAAGCGTTCAACGTTACGTGGACTTGATGACTCATCGATCGAAATGCAGGATCCTGTGAAGGCCCGTTATTAGATCAACTAAACACTATTCAGTCATGCAGAACCTGTCGCCTGACTGGCTGACGGTCAGTAGGATGAGAGGGCTTCAGCATGAATCCTACGGTCACAAAAGGTACGAGTTTCGTCTCTGAACTGGAGGTGCTGGTCATCCTCAGACCTCCAGCAAGTCGCATCTCTCCGACTTCCGCACAAGTTGTGTCGAACCAATCCCTTAGGCGAAGTAAAGGTCAGGCAAGAACTTTTCCTGCGGAAAAGTAAATGGCAATCGTTGTTTTGGAAAAGTTGGGCAAAACAAAAAACAGGAAGAGACACTCGGGGGAGCTATTAGATTACCCTTTTTATTATGTCTGCCTTCAGAGTCAATTAGAAAGTCTGACGAATTCCATTGGGATGCTTATTCTCCAGTTTTGCTGACGAGGCGGTACTTCGGAAATTCTGAGCCTCTGTCTACTGTTCTTTCAGGCCAGAATTCTAAATGTCAGCCCTATATGGCACCTCGACCATCCTACACTAGAGTACAAACGGAAACATCATAGACAAACTGCGGCAAACGTTTCCCCAAGTTGTATTTAAAATAATAGATAAAAAGACGGAGGAATCCCCCCTGTTCCGTTTCGGCATCAGAGCAGGCGAACAGGACCCTCACGAAAGCAAAAAGCCCTGAAAATCTACCCACATCATAAGCACAGCCTTATCCTGGCACACAAAAGTAGCTGCCTTCGGGGCGCTATCACACCAGATCGGAATATACCGCGGCGTGAAAGCTAGGACGCCACGAGAGTTCGGATGTCAATGATGCGTTATCCTCTTCGACCGATAAGCCCACAGACTTATGGGCAAAGTCTCATGCCCGCCGCAATCTTCCCTGATCCGTGTCACCTGAGAGGCGTATCTGAGGTCACTTGACTTGGATCAGCACGAACAACAGCCTGACGTCACTGTCTGTCGCCTGTTCAAGCAGTGCAATGTTTGGTTACCGGCCCAGGGCACGTCTGTAATAAGTTATGATATTAATTGTCCAGTTGGCGTGGGACGACCGACAGACAGCTCTCAACATGTTATATGACTGGGAAACCAAAAAAGGAGTGCGGTTACGTGGGACCGTAGTGGTCCGGCCATTTGGTGTCCAATCGATCGACTGCACATCCTTTGTTGGCGAACTTGGCTAGAGGTAAAAAGGAGACACGATCGCTGGGACAAGAGCTTTATTAGCCTGACGTTTCGTATTCCTGCTCGAACCCATCATCAGAGACAAAAGCAGATACGGGTGGTTCATGCAAAAGGGGCACACATGCACGCAGACCGGAGGCAACCATCAGGCATTGAAACCAAAAGACCCGCTGCCACGGCAAGAAACGTATGGAGTCGTTTATCGTATCTGGTGCAGTTGTGGACAAAGCAAATTCGTCGGAGAAACCGAAAGACAGTTCCGAAAACGAATGGCCGAGCACGCTGCAGCGGTGCGGAGAAATGACGCCAGTTCTCAAGTTGCGGCTCACTCGACGAGGCCGAAATTCTCGCAAGAGGTGACAACCGCGTGAGCCGGGAGCTGCTTAAGTCATGATTTATTGCCCCCCCCCCAGTCCATTAACAAGTGCAATGATCCTCATCTTCCATACTCGGTGCTGAGACTTCGCCTAGGCGGAGTAATTAGTCACGCGGGGAGCGCACAGGTGGACACTTTTCCCAACACCACGATCGATGCGTCAGATGGTCGAGCGATCATCACACCATCATCCAACACACGTGATGAAATTGCAGCGATTAACGACGCAAATGTCGGCCATCAAACAGTCATCACACCACGTACAACGATCCCTGATGAAGGAGGGAGCCGTGAGCATTTATAGGTATGCGCGACAGCATCCTACAAATACTGCAGCCCCTTGTGCATGAACCACCCGTATGTGCTGTTGTCTCAGATAATGGGTTCGAGTAGGAATCCGAAACGTAAGGCTAATAAAGCTCTTGTCCCAGCGATCGTGTCTCCTTCTTCAAGACTGCTTCCTGGGACTCGTCTCTTCGTTTTTATTGTCTAGAGCTCCATATCGGGAAGACCGGGGGCTCTTTTTTTATTAGGCCACATGCTTTACCGCTGATGCCCGTTCAGATAACTGCTTTGGTGACTTCAGAATCATTCCAGTGACCTGAACAACATCGACGGTTGGGGAAGAATTATGAAGTTACATGCAAACATCCTATCAGGCGTAAACCCTTGGGGATGGGTTCTATTAGGAGGGTTACTAAGAGATAGTTTACAAATGAAGGATCGACGAAAATCTGTGCAATCATGGATCTAACTCTGTCATAACACTGTATGAAGGTTCAAAGCACGGGCATCGTCATCATTCCAGCCAGACCATGCATTACCCCACCATTATTCAATTCGATCGCTGAAAAGCTTTGGCAGACAAATGCGCGGGCATTCATCCTCAGCGGGGAAACCCAAGCCAAGGCTGAACACCGCTTACCAGTTTGAGAGCGAAGGAAAATCGCCATTTTGAACATTAACCTACGGTTCACGCTCTGTTGTTTGCAAAATGAAATCTTTCCTCCCCCCCTGCGGAGTACCATTTCGAATCCGATATGCTTGCGCAAGACGCGGAGCCCTCACTACAGCTATTTGACGGAAACACTTTTCTTCATTTAGGACCTGTAGATAAAAGCAACAATGAAGATTCCAGAAAGAAGAAAGAACCGTGGTCGCTGGAACAGGATTTTTGGTCGCCTGGTGCATTTTATGCACACTCGAAGAAACAGTCAGAGGCAGCATCAGATAAGAGTAGTGAATGCGTAGAGAATTACAACGGTTATTGTGTGCAATTGGCAGATCAAAAATTCCTCCCAGATGGTTGTCCCTGGTTAAACCTACCCTGTCAACGCGGTTCTCTTATTTTGGGAGGTAATCCGGAAAAATTCGGGAGCTGTCTCTGTCTGGCCAATTTATTGCCCTTAAAAAACGTAGTCAGGCAATTTACCCCATCTCTATCCGTAAACATCAGCATTCACTAAAAAGTACCTCCTGTCCATACAAACTTCATTTACGTAGAACTACTGCCTTTGACAGGAAAAAAGTACAGGGTTAAGCTAACTGGGTTTAATGACCGTATCTAGATGGAGTGAAGACCCTTTTTTGCCGGATGTCACCCGGTAGGGGCGGATGCAAAACAGGCAAGTAAAATTATTTTTAAAATCGCAATAAACAGGTTTGACGGGAAGTGGTTTCGCATTTTCCGGATTGACCCTTAAAACAGAAGGTCACTGTTGGCAGAATAGTTAAGCGATTTCTCTTGGCGAGTTTGATGCATCCATTCTTGTAAATTTCCCCATAAGTGCTACTTATATTATCGCAAGTAGACAGAATTTGTGTCAGCTTGTAAAATACCCAATATTACCAAAAATCCGCCTTTCAAAAGATACCTGCTACGTTATATTAAATTCGTGGTGGATAAGTTAAGTTGAAATGTCCCCTCCGGAAAGTATATTAGACTCGTTAGAACACCGCCAAAAGCAGAGACAGACAGCTGGTATTCCCTTACGCTAAGAGCCGAAGGACCATAAGTACGTTACGCCGACTGTCCGAGGCGAAGTAATAAATTTGTCTGCGTGACTAGCTGAAAAACGCAAAACGGTTATGACAGCAAACAATTCGCCGACTCTGTCCAATCAATCAAGAGGAATTTTGATGCGCTGATTAGATCAAATGCGACTAGCGTGGAGAAATTCGCATATTTCAAGTGTTGTTTGACGGACAGAGATTTAAAGTAATGCTTACTGGGAGGGGCGGGGGATGTGACATAAGTTGCCTTTTTGAGTCATAACAAATGCGAAGAATTATGTTTAAATTGCTGGTTTAGTTAATTGTGGGAAAATTGTCTAGATGCTTAAATAAACTGACGCAAAACCCAATAACACATTTATGCGAACAATATCTATCAAGTCCCCCTGCTATAGAATAGCGACGATCACTTGTGAAGTGGTCAGGTTTAAGTATCAGTCAGCAAGTTCGATTATGAATGATGCGGGGAAAATTAATAAAAGGCGGAAAATAAAGACGTAGATATATTTCTGCTGATTCAGTTAGGTCCAGGTTGCCAGTTTGATATTTTAATCTTGGCTAACCTATATTGTTTAAGCCGCACATTTCTTCTGTCTGTTCTTCTCATTTAAAGAAATAGCCTTGATCAGACGTCCATACTAACCTTTTCCTTCGAGCTATTCAGGGTTAAGCGTGCTCCATAGGGCAGTCAATAAGCCTTAAGACGCGCTGTTTGTCTATGGGCAATGGACCTGTATATAATCCGATTGTAATGTAGTTTCGAAAGCTTCCCTCTAATCTGACGTAAGTACTGATCCCCCAATTGTTTTGTTTTAAGGCAAATTTGATCAAGAACGCGTTTCTGGCGAACTGTATTTAAATGATCAGGAGAAAATGTTCAGACAAAGTCATCTGAACGAAGAGTCTGGAACAACCGTCATGGCTTAAGACAAAGGAAAAGTCCATTCATGCCCAGTATCCCAAATAATAGAAGACGGGCAAGGATGCAGTATGCGACCCCACTCGGAGATTGAAAACCAGGCCATCGTGACATAGTGGATCCCCGCCCTTTTTATATTTGACGCGTTCGCACTATCGTAACAAGACGGAATGTAGTCCTCTTCTTTTTGAAAACAAACTGGAAGAACTGCGACAAATGTTCAACTTTTGTTTGCACTATCGGATATCTTGATACTCCCAGCATTCCTCGGGGATCGGGTTGCTGGTACGTGTGTTCCTTTTGCAAGTAGCTACGAAGGAATTTAGCGCGAGGACGCTATATGCCACCTCAACGTTTATCCGAACGTTTACCTACTATCGCGCTCTCTTTTCTGCCGTTTACAGTGCGTGACTCATCTCTTGAAATCTGATAACGGAAACTGATGCGAGAATTTCTGGACAACTTTAAAGTTTCGCCTTTTTGTTCGTTCATCCACATCCTTCACTGAAGTATCATTTTCTTGTACAGTAGTTATGTTTACATAAATATATCAAGTACAATATCCGTACACCTTAGCAGAAATGGACATTGGAATATATTCGTGCAATGTCCTATGTTAATGCATGTTCTAGACTCCGGTTACGCATCTGTGCGACTTTTTCATTGAAAGGATAGTAATCTACATGCGTGAGTTTTAATAAACAGAGTTAGCTAGATCTGAAAATTTATTTTATATCCGATGTCATTCGTAGTAATCAACCCGCTAACACAAAGGTTATTTTAGGAATTAGAAGATCAATGCGATTTGGTGCCCTAAAATGAAGTAATAACATAGTTAGGGATTCCTTCGATTAAATGGACTGAAATTGTTTTGCCGTTCGAAAAATTCTACCTGATGTCGCATAAATGGCTACCACCGAATGGTCATTTCTAGTTTTTAACATATTAAACACTACGTGTCGTGCAGTTTAGCGTCTGTGCATATCTTATTCAGAAATAGAACGAGCAAAACGTTAACAGTTTAATCAAAAGATAAGTATTTATATAGGCGCTCTGCCGTGCATTCATAATCGAAGAACGGAGTCTAAAAGCGAGCAAAAACAGTAGAAATGGCCTTAATGTATAGAGAAAGGCATGCTCTCACGTTTACGGAAGAAAAAACAGTATCGATTAGGAACGTGAGAGAAACGGCCAAAAGTGTCAGATTGTTACCTGGCCTCACCGTCCAAAAATGCAAAGTACACAGAGATCCGTCAACGGAGTGCAATAATAAAGCACTTCTTAAAGGAAAGTTTTCTTATTGACCAAAGGCATATTCGTTGCTGAATTTCGTCGTGGACAGCCATTTTTCTCGAAAATGGAGTTTCATGTTTAAATGAATCTTTGCGTGTAACCAAAACGACCATCTTCGTGAAAAGGAGCGCCCAAACACTCACTAATTCGCTAAATGCTTTCACGAATAATCTTATTCTAAAGTTCTCAACAGACAGGTATTTCAGAATCTGTCTTTATGGACGCTCAGGTGAAAACACTGAAAATTATGACGCATTTAGCAACATTTCGGGGCTGATTTGGAACTCAACGTAATCCAAAAAAGAAGGAAAAGTGTAAATTTATTTAACGGAAGAAGTATTCTCTCTATAAACACAAAATGGTATGTTTACGATCATGCCTGTCAGTTCTATTTAAATTTGTTAGGCTCCGACCGGCCTCATGGCATGTCACCTTATGAAAACTTTTGTTCCTTTCATGTCCCAATCTGTGAAATCAAGCAAAACGACAAACCGTCATATATGGAATCGCACTAATTATTGAACGATATGTAGATGTAAAATTCACTTAAGCAGTATTATTAGACGTTATTTTAGTCTTACATTCATTTTATTGCCTTTTTGATATAGAAATACATTCTGTATATCTAAAAACGAAGTTTACTAAATAAGAGCCATTTCTGACGTTTTCGTGATATTGCGCATTTCAAAATAAATCGGCATTTCTAAACAATGCAGCACTATCTTTAACAGTTCTTTTATGTTTTTAATTCTCTTAAATTTGTACTTAATTAACATAGACATTGGACTCATGAAATGGTGTCGGTTTGAAGGGGATTCACAATCATTCGTAAATTTCGACACATTTCATAAGTTAGGTCAGTAACTATAGGTTCTAAGAAATAGGTAAACAAGAAAGGGGACAGTCGAGAGACACTAGGGGCCGGTGCAAGCACATTGACTTATTTCGAGGTCGG
This sequence comes from Spirometra erinaceieuropaei, assembly GCA_902702965.1. NCBI lineage: Eukaryota > Metazoa > Platyhelminthes > Cestoda > Diphyllobothriidea > Diphyllobothriidae > Spirometra > Spirometra erinaceieuropaei. Next base: position 2,458,505 of record CACRXP010000014.1, read on the forward strand.
AGAGAGACGCCTTGAGTGATCGTGCAGTTTTGGCAACAAAGCAGTCTACAAATGTTGACTTCAGGAGAACTAGAGAACACCCACCGAGGAGGAGAAAACAATTACGTCTCTGTATAGCTACTAATTCACGTGGTAATCCTTCCAAGTGGTCGAGGAGCAGAGGACAAGCTTGCGCATGACGTCAAAGTAAGGATGGGCGTAAACACTGTATGAATTAGGGGACGACTATTCAAATAAGCCAAATCGTAGTGTTTCGACAAAAAACCAAACAGTTGTGAAAACGGGTGAATAAGGAGAGTGAAGAAGAAACCGCCTTTTCTGACTGCTAAAATTACCACGAAAAATGACATTTATTTGAGTTTCACCTTCTGAATTACCCTATGCGTAGGGCGTATACCAGTCTATTTATCCTACTTACAGCTGAATTCCAACATCAGCTCACAAAGTAAGAATATCCTTTAGGCGATTTAGCACGTAGTTAAAGCAACAAATGGCCACAAATTTGCAATTTTCCTCTGCGAATATTCGCTTTGTATGATAAGATTCCACCTTAGTTCTGAGAGAGGGGGTACTTCTTCACTTTTTAGATTCGCACAGTTATCAGGGAAAAACTCTCAAGACAAACGGTCTAGTTTTCCTGATTTGTTAGTTCGACGATAAAAGCTAAGATTCATTTCCCCAATGGCTTTTCAGAGGCGGTGAGAAAATGAGTCATTAATTAGCACAAATAAGCGAAGAGGGGAAGCCCATCTTCGTTGAGCGGACAGCCAGCTTTTTGTAAGTCAAAAAATATCAACGTCCGAATAGAGACGACAACATGACTGACCACTTTCCAATGGCCGCACTAATTCTGAAAATTCTAATAAGTGAAATGTGATTGTTGTTTAAGTGAGAGGACTACCAGGATTGCTTTTCGCAAATGATGAATTCTGTAAAATCATTGATTTCAGATATCGACGGACTCAGACTGACAAGGACGCGACATCAAAACGGCCGACAACCTTGATGAAACCTATTTTGCAAATGGGCTTCGTTCTTTGAAGATTGTTTACCAAAGTCATCTTGTGAGATACCTCAGCAGCAGAATGGTCCTGATTTTACAGAAGGCGTTTTTTCGCTCTTCTTTAATCATTCGATGGATGCAACTTATAAAAGGTTATATGTTATTTTCATTTGCTGTTGTTCTCAACAGCATGTATTTAGCAGCAAAATTTTTAAAAACCATGAGGAGGGCATTCGACTATTAAACCACGGGTCATATCAGTGTCACCGATCTCATTTAACTTAAGTCCCAGATACGTAAAATAATGAACGAAATTAGCTTTTCCACTAAAATCGATAATCAACTGAATGCCTTCGGAGTAGAAGAATCTCAAATATTGGATTTATTTGAAGAGCAGATAAAGACATTTATCAATCTTGACCAGACGAGAAAGCATGAAGCAGTTATGCGATTGGTAGTATGAGGTGCACGATGATGGTTATTTATCTTACTAACATTTCTCGCCCTTGCATCGGTTTTGTTAGGCAGGACAAAGTTGAGGCATTGACGCAACGAGCAAATGTAAGTGGCCAAACTCTCCACATGAATAATTGCTTCAGTCGTAAAAGAAAGCAAACAGGACGTCTGGGATATGCGTATTAACTATTTAACGCTTAAGTTATCTGAGTCCGTTAGTGGTTGCGGAAGGAGGACTCCTGTAACGAAATCAAACCGGATTTTCTAGACGACTGACCCTCTCCCTGGACGTTTTTTGAAACTTTTATTCCTTGGCCGCTGTTCTTAGTTGAGCCTTACCATATTCTGATGGAAAATGTTCGAAGCAAATTTATTCCATGTGGTAAATATGGCACAACATTGCTAAAATAGAAATCAGTACGTTTCCTCGCGATTGTCTGGATTTGCATTTCGATATAAAAGCTTTTATCTCTGAAGTAAATTTCGTTGATTTACGCTTATGAACATAAAGGAGGGCTTGTTTAAAGTGTGATAATTGATTGCTTCCCTAAAAGGTCAGCAAATAAGGAGACTGAAATATTTGTTTACTAGAATCCTTCTAAGTGAGTGAGCCTTTTGCCAACTTTGGTACTGATACGTTTGCGTTGAAGCTAAACCCGATGATCGTCATATAGGAAGGGCCACGGGGAAGATGCTCTGGAGCAAGACGGGGCCAGGTTAGGACACGACACGCGTTATGCGGGCTGCACATTCATAACAAGTATCACACATGCCTCCTGTGTTGACACGTCTGGGTTCAGGACCACGCCGCGCCAGTGGTCTGCACACATTCCTCGCATCAGATGGTTGACTGGCTCGGACAGTTGACCGGGTCAGATGTGGTTAAGTGGCCGCACCTAAGGCAAACACACCCCAGCAGCCTGTACTACGGGAACGGTGATAATGGGGAGTCTTTACAGGTGGGGTCGGGGAACGCACAGGCGAAGAGGTCAAGTAATTGTATGCAAAAAGGCTCTCGGGAATGCGCGGTTATGCTTTGAGTGGTTGAGAAGCAGTTGCCCCAAAACCCTAACCAAAACCTCTAATCCTAGCCCCTGACCCCGAACCCTAACCCTTAACCGTAGCCATAAACGCTAACCCTGAGACACCCAATGTGGAAGTTAGAAGGAGAAAGCAGACAGAAAGTCAAGAAGGATCATAGGCACTGGGCCGAAAAAGGTAAACACGGCAACAAAGAAACCAGGCTACCGACAGAACACACACCGCAACACAGAGCAACACCATACTAACGTAATCACACCAACTCTAAATAATTAAGCCAACAGCATTGTGTCGATCCGGCGCGCATGCATAACCACATTATACCGTTGACCGATGGCTGGGAGGAGTGGAAGAGCGTAAGTCCGACTCTGGCGACTGCGTTCCCACGGAATTCGAGACATATTCCTCGCTACAGACAATGTGACGCACTCCTTGACCATTACACTGCGCTAAAAGCCGTGGCTTGGAAGGCTGCCATCTGGTGGGAAAACTAGGCCCTTCTCTCAGAACAGAATATCCTTGGTGTGACCTCTACAGCACTCTCACTCAGTCGAGATCCGAGCCGCTCCCTTGAAAACCTAGTCCATTTTGCCCGAGTCTGGGCGTGTATGGTACGCGTGAACTGGATGTTTTGTTTCGTCACTCCCTGCACCCCCTCTCACCTCCGATCTTTTTGACCCCGCATTAGCACCGGACTCCGATGGGTGGCACAGAAGAGAGTGTGGTACGTGCCGCGCAAGCCTGTTAACACTATAAACCAATTCACTCGCAAGTAGCCATCCCTTTTTCCGCCATACTGCGGAGCGCAAGATGGACAACATCTGTTGTGACGGTCGAACTGTCAACGATTGACAAAGATTTCCGTAACATCGTGCTTAGTTGCGGAAGTGATATTACAAGAGCTGGAAAAGGTTGCTTTCAGCCACTACAAACCTGCGTTTTGGCGCCGATACGTGGACGATAGATTCGTCATTATTGAAAAGCACAGGCTATCGGGTTTTCAAGACCTGTTTAACAGCATCTTCACCGACATCCAGTGTACAAGAGACGACGGGGAGGCCGAGAAACAACCCTTCCTTGACGTGCTCATCACGCGGACACTTGATGGTAAACACAGCACTACGGTGTACAGAAAGGCGACCAATACAACCCAGGTCCTCAACTACCATAGCAACCACCCATTGGTGTACAAACGGGGCTGTGTGAGGGCGTTTTTCGACCGGGTAAAAGCGCACTGTAGCGAGCCCGAAGGAAGGATGCAAGAACTAAGACATCTCAGGGACACATTAACAAAGAACGGCTGTCCAAATAGTTTTATCAGTCGCTTCATGCGCACGCACCCACGACGGGCAAACGAAAGAGAAACAGCAACAATTTGGCACTTCCTGCCGTACATAAAGAGTGTGTCCGAGGTTACAGAACACATTGCGTCGGAGTTAGGCGTGAGCGTTGCTCATCATCCGGCGGCTACCATGCGTAGCAGGATCATGAAAATGAAGGATCGGCTGGACGCAGGTGAGCAGTCGGGCGTAGTCTATCAAATCCCGTGCCATAACTGTCTTTGCACTACACAGGTCAAACAGGACGACGTTTCAGCTCACGAATACTTGAGCACAAACGGACCGTTCGGAGAGGCGACCCACTATCTCAGGTCGCCACTCACACGCTGGAGGAAGGCAATGAATTCGACTTCGCCAACACGCGGATATTGGCGCGAGCCGGCAACAAGACGGGGCGAGAACTGTTGGAGGCGTGGGTGTCGGACACCAACTCTATCAATAAACAGATTGATTTGCCTGCGTGTTATCACGCGCTCCGCCCACGCAGCCAGGTGGCGCAGCCCACATCGCCGCGAAATACAAACGGCGTCACCACGTCGGGGACCATTGTGGGTCGGGCAGCACAAACCAGACCTAGCCACGGGCGTAGTCTCCCCTCCGCAAGGAACAGCGATATAAATGTTCACAAGTTGCTGCACTCTGCAGTCTTTGTTGATGAACTTCACTTCGAGTTCGAAAGCTTAGGCCAGTAAATCTACCGTCCCAGTGATCGTACCTTCGTCTTCTTTTGATTTTTGATGTTTTTAATGCCGACACACGGAAGGTTATGGTTCAGCCACGTGCTCCTCACAGGTGAAGCTAATCGTTTAGGCTTTCAGATGTCAACTGGAGCACTCCTACCGCAAAAAAACTATCCAAAACTCGGCGATTCCCTGCCCGGTTCTCGAAAGTTAGTGTGAAAGATTTATCCCTCAATGATGGTGATGGTATTTCTTCTCTTTTCCTTTCTCTCCATTATCCACCGCCGCCTAATATTGCGGAATTTCCTTTTCACGGGTTTAACTCTCACCGTTTGCTGACGGAAAGAAGAGCAAACGAGGTACAAGCCACAACATCAGAGACAGACTGCCTTACAGTAATATTGGGCGACAATCAAGTTTACCCTAGGTGAGCCGTTTACTAACACAAATTTTGCATTACGTGGCCGTCACTGTAACCTGAATGACTGTTTTTCATTTAACTTTTCAAGAAGTCATTTTTTCCTCTACCCTCTGAAGCAAGAATTCCCCAGTCTTTTTCTCCTTCATTTAGGACAGTTTCCTCCTATAGGAAGTTGGTGTATACGCCTCATGGGGAATGCGACTGTTTTCTGCTTACCCTTGCCTGCTCCGGGAAAAAAACGAAGCCGTGGACGGTCTCAAGGCAGCACGAAGGGTTTGCGCGCCACGGATACGCCTAGGCGGATGAATCACCCAACCCTGCTTGCTCCTGGGCGCTGATACTCTCAGGAAGCCAATAGGATTTGAGCAGCATGAAAAGAGGGTTAACGAGATGAGTGGACGCGTGTCTGAGACGGGTGAGTAATGCAGGGCGTACCATGATGCATCATCTGCAAGGGTGTCTGTGTAAACGCGTAGGCTGTCGTAAGAGGCCTGTTCCGGCAACTGCAGCGGCAGCAGCAGCAGCAGGTCTGAATCTATCATGGTGGTGATTAATTTTCGTCAGAGGGGACACATCGCGTCAGTGGAAGGCAGTGGAATTTAACAAATTTTGGTGCTTAGGTTGCTGAACGGGGCATGCAGACTCGCCTTAAATATATGAAAACGAAAAGGCAAACGGAAAATACTACAAATAGAGTAAGTAAGCGACGGTATTGTAAAAGTCCACTTAGCTTTTATTGATTCTGACGTACTTAACAAATAATAGCATACTGATATCCATATCGTTCACCCAAAACGAGGAGAACGACGGTTGATTAGTCGAAAAAGGATATTCCAGCCTCCGCTGTCTTTGCCGGCGATGCCATTATGCCCGGGGCTCAGTGGTTAGAGGCGTTGGACTCCTAAACGACAGGTTGCAGGATCGAGCCCCAGCTGTTCCACACTTCGGGGTTGGGTATGACTGGTTGACGACGACTAATAAGCCAGAAATGGCCATTGCAGTCTCCCTTGACTCTGTCGGTAATGTTATTTTGCATATATATATATGTTGTTGGTTAAAATCCTGGTCAATTGTTTGTTGTTGACCAGGGGTTGTGGTTATCCGCCTAGGTGCGGGTCCGGTCGTGCCAACCACTTGCGCCCTCTCCCGCTCCCAGTTTTCTCGACTTTGCCGTGACACCGGTTGGAGAGGAGGGAGTGCGGTAGATGCTGCGCAAGTCTACTCTCAACATAAGCTAATATCTGCACAAGTCACTATGCCTGCACTTACCTCGCTGTGTAGCACACGGTGGAGATCGTCCTCCACAAAGCACTTATTGCCTTTCAGTCATGCTTCGTGGGATGGTCATCGTGCAATACGTATACGCAGCTACTTTTGAGCAGGAAAACTGCGCTTAAACATGCCCATCCATCAGTTTTTTTTTCAACGGGACTTTTCACCCGCGGGGCGAGAAAAATGGAGGGGGCTCGAATTGGAAGTCCTCAGGCGGTCGAGTCTGGGCGAGACAACTCTCAGAATAGTGGACGGAAAAATTATACGCGTCCAGAGGCCATTCCTCTGGAGAAAGCCCATAACTCTAACAGCTTAGGAGAGATGAAAAGCAGTTCATCCCGATCAGCTTCGACCTGCTTTTGCATTCAATCCCAGGAAACGGATAAACGCTGTATGCTGGAGTTGCTCGTGCCAAATTGAGATTTTTGTATACCAATGCACAAAGTCTCGTTTCGAAGATCGACGAACTCAAAGCAATAGTACCAGAACGAATCCCCGACGTCATCGCCATAACGTAAACTTGGCTTAATGCCGAAATCTTGGATGCTGAGATTTCGATACCGGGTTACCAGCTGTTTCGTAGAGACCGACAAAATAGGCAGGGCGGGGGGGGGTAGTCGTATATGTAAGGGAAGGAATTTCAGCAGTTGAAAGAGCCCACACCCTCTGCCTTGAATATGAATCCATCTGGATAAAGACAAGGAAGAGCAATGTACAAAATCTAGAATTTCTGGCGATTTACAGACTACCAAACCTTCTGAGTGAAGTTGATGAGTCGCTCCTTGGTTTAGTCAAAGACGTAGCTAGCCACCAAGAGGCACTTATTGCTGGGGATTTCAACGCACCTGCAATAGAGTGGGAAACTGTGGCAGTTAACGGTGGACCAGCCTCTTTCTGCAATAAGCTACTGGACCTCACACTCGATCTCCTTCTGGCGCAACATCTGAAGGTACCAACAAGATTTCGAGAGAACCAGAGAGCGAATTGTCTAGACCTAGTTTTCACTAAAGACTTCTCTAATATCGACGAAGTGTATTCCAATGCACCTCTCGGTAAAAGTGACCATACTACGCTACTATGGGATTACTCGCTCTTCTCCAAACGCCAGAAGAGAACAGAGGGCTAACCTAATATATGGAAGGCAGATTTTAATACGATGAGGAACAAATTGCTGTCCGTGAATTGGGACCAATTGCTCAGGGGAGATCCGAAGGACGACTGGAGATCTTTTAAGACGATTTCACTCGATTTGATTAGGCGCTGTTGCCCACCTAAAGTACAAAAAACAACTAGTCGACCTGCTTGGTTAACTAGGGACCTAAATAGGCAGCTGCGGAAGAAAAGCAAAAGATGGAAAATATTCAGGGAAACTGCGTCACCAGCGCATTTCGAAGAATTTCGTCGTCAACGAAATGCCGTCAGAAAATGTATCCGTCAGGCACGGAAGGAGTATGAATCCAAAATTATCCGACAGGCTGAACAGAAACCTAAGATTTTATTTCACTATCTTAACAGTAGACTGAAAAATAATGACCCGGTCGCGGTGCTGAAGGGTGATAATGGTGTAGAGATCACGGAGAACAGCGAGAAAGCCGAACACTTAGGGCATTATTTTGTTTCGATTTTTGCTAGAGAAACAGAGTTTCGCAGTCGCAGTGCTAGCAATGCTGTTGAGACTGCTGGTCCCGTGCTTGACTCCATACTCTTCCCGACAGCTGTCGTGGAAAGGGAGCTGAAAAATCTCAAGGAAGCAAAGTCCTCGGGTCCGGACAATATACCGGCCAAAGTCTTAAAAGAACTGGCGAATGAACTCTCCAAACCACTGGCACACATCTTCCGCTCGTCATTCGAAGTAGGGAGGTTGCCATCGGAATGGAAGACAGCAAATATCTTTCCGATATACAAGGGCGGGGCTCGCACTAATGCTAACAATTACCGGCCTGTTAGTCTAACCTGTATCTGCTGTAAAATAATGGAGGCCATAGTTAAGAAAGCAACAATGGGGTTCCTGGAGCACGGCCATTTAGTCTCAGACCTGCAGCACGGCCTCAGACAAAACCGCTCGTGCCTTTCCAGTTTATTGCTCTTGACGGAGCAATGGACTCGCGCACTGGACGAGGATGGTAGGGTCGATGTTATCTACACAGACTTTAAGGAAGCGTTCGACAGCGTTCCCCACAAACGCCTAATCTACAAACTTTCTGAAATTGGGATAAGAGGAAGGCTGCTGACATGGATAACAGATTTTCTTACCGGGAGATCGCAAACCGTGTGCATTGAGGCCTCAAGTTCAACTCCTACTCCCGTTCTAAGTGGTGTACCCCAGGGCTCCGTCTTAGGGCCGTTGCTATTCCTGGTTTACATTAACGACTGCGTCGACGACCTGGGATGCAGCGCCATCATGCTTGCTGACGATGTTAAGCTGTGGAGACCCATCGGATCTGACGCAGACAGGTACGCGCTTCAAGACAGTCTCAACCGCCTGAACAGTTGGTCAGCTCGCTGGCTCCTTAATTTTAATGTGGTCAAATGTGTGGTCCTGAGACTCCGCACCAGACGGACCAGTAAGGAGGACGATTCCTTTCAATACGTCCTTGGTGGTCCGCCCCTTTCAATGTTGTGGAACAGAAAGACCTCGGCGTCATAATGACCTCCTCGCTGAAACCATCATCACAGTGTCAAAGGGCAGCCAAAAGTACGATAAGGGTGTTATTTGCGCTGAGGCGAGGGTTTGTGCAGATTTATAAACAGCTGTTCGGAAAAACCTATGGGACATTCGTCCGGTCTCACTTAGAGTATGCAGTTCAGGCCTGGCGACAGTGGTTGAAGAAAGATTATCAACGACTGGAAAGAGTACAGGCGATGGCTACGAAGATGGTCAAGAATCTTCATCATTTGCCGTACGAAATCAGGCTGACCGAACTAAATCTGTTTCCTCTAAATTACAGGCAAGTGCACGGCGATCTCATTCAAACCTACAGGATTGTCAGAGGTCGTGAGTGTGCCCTAGACTTTGATGAATTTTTTGAATTGGCTGGGACTGACAGCCTGTGTGGTCATCCCTTCAAACTGCAAAGGAAGCGGGCTCATTCGGACGTCCGACGGAACGCCTTCTCTCACAGGGTCATCGGAGCATGGAATGGACTCCCTGATGCCGTCGTTCTTTCAGAAGGTGTCAAATCCTTTAAATGCAGACTATATGCTCATTTTTTGAGAAACTACTGTACGTATAATAATGATTTTTTTAACGGCGGCAGTTTGCGACTGGCTCACACTTACCGCTAACTTTTAAACTTTTCGCATTTGCTGATGTAATTGATGACTTTATTTCCGTTTATCGATATGAATAGGGAGCTCAAGGGCGAAAGCCTCATTCCCTTAATAAACTGACTTAAACTGACTATAATTATATAATGGCAGGGGGCACTCACCGATCGTTCTTACGGGACTCACTCGTTCCGTTGTACCTTACGGGCTCTCTCTCTCGAGTCCAACCAGCAGCCGCACAGCGGTGTATGATGTAGGCAGTATGTTATTACCGACAAAGACAAGGGAAACTGGAATGGCAATTTCTGGCTTATTAGCCGTCGTCAGCCAGTCATACCCTACCCCGTAGTTTGGAACACTCGAGGCTCGAACTCACGACCTGTTGGTTAGAAGTCCACGCCTCTAACCACTGGGGCTGCATATATATGCAGAAGAAGGTTACCAATAAGGACAAGAGAGAGAGGGATGACCATTTGCGTCTTATTCGTGGTCCTTAGCCAACCATGTCAAAACCTCAGGTTTGGGGGATTTGAGGTTCAAACTCACCTTATTTGGTAATTGAGTAGTACAGCGCACTGCCACTGAACTAGGGCGCGTTGTCCTGTCATTTGCGAGGGACAATATTCATTATAATGGAACTGACCTCCACTGACCAGGTGTTAGAACGTGCTGGTCAATTTATGCCTGGAGACTCGATCCGAAATCTTAGCAGAAGATGGCATAGTGACTAGTGGTCAGACAGATAATGTGATACAGATAAGACAGGAAGGCCCTTTCTAGGCGTTATTCAGTCAGTCATAGTCAACTTCAAGTTTGATGGCTCTGATATTTGAACCCGCGGCTCAGAAACACCAAGTGTGCTATCCTAATGGTGAAAACGAGGAAGTTTCCGAAACGTCAGTATTGATATTAATCGGTACGTGGTTCAGGCTGAGGCAGGAAGTACGCGCGGACCTGACTGCAGGATATAGTACGGGCGTTTGGTTTTGTCCTTATAACTCATATCACATTTCGGCCAGCGCTCATAGGCCGTAGTTCAGACTGACTTATTCCAAGTTAGCTGTTTATTTCCGAGGAGACTATAAGGCAACAGTTGTCTTTAAACCTCCACCTCGGAACTCCTACAGACAATCTTATGGCCCAAATCAGCGACAACCGACTGAGAATTCAGCCTGACCATCAACTTACCTCGGGCTCATATTTAAAATTTCTTGAGCGTGAGGTTAAGTTAAAGCTGATCGACAGTAGCAACTAAATCACAGTTTGTCCTTTCAGTCTTTCTTTGACCTGCTGGTAAAATTCGTAACGTAGCACTTTCCAAACCTAACTAGACTTCGTTTGATATATTATTACGAGCTCAGATAAGAGTCACACGGCCCCGAAAACCACTTTTTTCTGTCAGCTTGTTAGTTTCGAAGCCGAAAATTTTGCAGTCGTAATTGACAGATGTAGCAAGTGAATTGTAAGGAAGGAAGGTTTTATTTCCACTCTCTCCTCGGCAAAATCAAAGAAGGGCTCCTGAGGATTAGGCTACATTTGGTCAAAAAACCGGTATTATGTCACTAAATATGTCCCAGAATGCTGCCGATTCTTTTCTGCAGCAGGCTAGACATTATCTGAACGGCTGTTCCTAAAAACTACTGGATGACTATTCAGACAGAGTATGACACCGCGCTAGTTTTTGCACTAAAACAAGGCGTCGGTTTACGTCTTATGGATAGAGGACAAAGCCGTTTGTGGTAACCAGCAAATGAAGGTGCATCATCATCATCATCATCATCATCATCATCATCATCATCATCATCATCATCATCATCATCATCATCATCACGTGTGACACGATCCACAGTCTACCGACGGCTAGGTGGGGTCATTCTCCCTACCGTTGCCGATGTGCCTTCACGGGATGATTCGTCACAGAATCGCCAATCAGTTCTGCTCTTCCGAATACTTCTGTTACCGACTTGTTGCTTCCTTCCGAAACTTAAACCGCCTGCTTAACATATTTCTCAATGAGTGTTTCCTTCTTTTGGGAAAATATGGGAATTTAAAGTCGGACAAAGGACAAGGTCTCCAATTGAGTTGTCCACTTTGGATTCGGCCTTTTAATAGTTAATGGGATATGACAGTGTGGACACAGGCTTAGCATTTCCTCGTTAACGTCCCTGACGGTAAGGCACATGAAACAGACACAGGTACAATCATTAGACGCTGGTAATATTTGCGTCCTGCGTTGTGTTGGTGGAAATTTCGAGTCTAGAGACGAGGCCGTGTTTTTGCCGACATCGCTCGGCGGCTAGACTCCCGAAGGAGACGACATCCACCGTCTACCTCACAAGTTGGTGGGCACAGGACAGTGACAGAACGATGACTTGCGCATGAATAAGTTCATAGTGAGACAGATTTACGCATCGTCTACTTCACCTATTCCCCCTCATCCACCTTGTTTTGCTGGTAAGGGGAAAAAACAGAAAATCAGGGGTGAACGTGAACGCAGTCTCGGGAAAAATCAAACATCACATCTACGCATGTCATAATCAACCTGGTTCCCAGGTCGTGTGACATGCTATTAGAAGGACGGCCCCCATCTTAGATGATTAGGAGTTCCATAAAGGCTCTGTGGGGGAGAACGCACTGTAGCCTGTCTCTCAGTCATCAAAAGAGCCGATGTATCTCAGCAGCTGATTACCTCTCAAGTCACGACCGATGGTTGTCGATGCATGTAATGCGTCATCCCTCAGTGAAAGTTGTTCATACCTGATCAGTCAACAAAGGGTCGCATTGCCCATGAAACCTTTTTAGTCGCTTGCCGTTCATGGAATTGCTCCCCGGTCATTGGCGGAGACAGAGGATTCTTTAGAAGGGCCTTCGCCGAAGCAGAATTCAGCTTGTAAAATCAGCCCTTAGTCTGGTGAAGGAGGGATGTCCGTAAAGTCGCCGTTTCCATTAACTCGGTAGTGGGAGAGTCGCCAAGACATACTGGCAAGTAATGAGGCATAATGCGTCGACATTCCGGTCTGAAGTACCCTAAGTACCCGTTGACGACTGAAATATTATGCATACTGAGTGTTAACTCAACCCCAGCTTTACCATTCAAGTGGGTCATGAAACTGTAAACCAGATCACTTGAAAATATTTCCACAGCTCCCACATACTAACCGATTACAACCGACTACGGTTTTCTTCAAAGGGGTGTTTAATACGGTACCTTGAATCTTTCCTTTGGGACAATATATCCCGTATTAAGCTACCGTTATATGCTCATATTCAGGGGAAGTCTAGAAAAAACATGATAACGTAGTTTCCACTGATCACATTCCCACGGAGGATACTAAAAGAAGAAAGGGTGCACGTATGAATCTGGGTTTATTTGCGCCTTCCGATGAGGCTATTAACAGCCGCAACAGCCGTGGAAACCGCCGCGGCCGCCTTGGCCACAACCAGCACAACAGCAGCACGAGGGGGTTCCACCTTGGTAACCGCAACCATGCCAGCCAGGTCCAACGTCGTAGGCATAGTTGTCAAGTCCGCAACCACCGCACCCCCGTCCCCTGAAAGGATGGCAAAAGAAGGGCACTGAAGTTTGCTTTCATTGTCAACAAGAAGTCAGGGATTGCAAACCTCCTAGGACATAAGAAGAAAGCACACCTTCTCCTATCATGGCTGAGGAAGCTGCAGTGAGTATTCGGCGAAACAGATGGAGCTCTGAGGGTTTGTTACAGTGATGGCTAAGAGGAAACGAATTTCTCAATTCAGTCGTCGTAGCAATAAGTAACCTCGTATTGAGTTCGAATCAGGCTCGACTCCTCGATCGACCGACCTTGTATCGCAAATAGCCGCCTGTCTGAGTCCGTATCGAAGAGGACTAGCCAATCACTGTATGCACAGTTCCTGCGCGTATAGACGCCAGGAATCCAAGGTCTGCTTAGGACCAATTATAGACGAAGCCTGAAAAGATTCGATAGCTGAATCGTTAGTCGGATTTAGATGTTGACAGAGTGACTTCAGTTAGTGCAAGCAAACACCCGTTTGAGGTCGGCCGAAGTCGGACGCGAAGCTCGCCGGCTTAGGTGGTAGAAAAGGAGCATTTCAAGACAATGAAACATCTGAAATACCCGAATATGGCTTGTTTTTACGAAGGCATTTGAAATCCACGAAAACAGGAATCACTTAGTCATTTATTGGCTCCATCAACCATCAGCACTCGGTGTACGTGAGTTCATCTATTCTAAAAAGATCTCAGAGGATCGTGCTCAAATCTCTGCAGGGTTTTGCATATGTTTTAAGCCGAAAAATGCAGCTTTAGCTGTCTTGAGAGATGACTGTATTTTCAAAATAAACGACACCAGACGATCCTGAAAGTCCAACTAGTGAGCACATTTGACAAAAGGTAACCCTCACGGGGACCAGCACACATTCACCAACACCAAGGTCCTTTAGCCACTTCGAAACAAATTGTGATGGCCTATTTTTACGGAGGTTACTCACGCTCCACTCACTTTCTCTCCCACACTTTAATATACTACTGCCCATCTTCATGGGCCGTACAACCAGTTAAAGAATTTCAGTAGAACAAAAGTCTCGTTGCAGAAGCTTTCGCAAATCCATCTTCAGAAGGAAATGATCATTGTCTCACCTGCTTACTATATTCTTTTGTCTAAGCTTATTGAACATGCGTTTCCACACATGCTTAGAGACTCAGCTGGTGTGCTTAAGAGGTAGAGAGCTGGGTAAATTTGATAGTTCTTGGGAAAGGGGGCAGGTTCAGCGATTTTAGCTGTGTCGTTTGCAGGACAAAAAAGAAATTTTGATAGGAGAACAAGACTTCTAATTGCCCGAAATACGTCTTCACTACCTACGCATTGCGAAAACCAGTCAATACAGGCTGACGCAACCGTCGAACAGGTATTGATTTTTAAGCGCGTCTGAAATGTTAGGTACTTTTCATATTTGCTTAACGTCTGGCAACGACCTGGGAACTGGTTGCCTAGATTTACCAGTTAAAGTATCCTACCCAAAGGACGTATTTTGAATACTGCAATCAGGATTTGCCCAAGAGAAAAATTAAGGAGATTTTAGTACTTACATTATAAGTAGCCAGTTATGTGCGGGCAATAACACAGTGTCATATTTTTTAAATGTTTGCTGAAAATTTGCTAAGCGCATCCTGAATGAGATTTTTGGTAACGTTGACCTAGCAGTATACAGAATAAAAACTGTAAACCCTAAACAGAAATGCAACGGCCTATTAAGTTCAGAATTAGTCGAGAACTGAAAACCTTTTTAAAACCTAAAGCTATTCTTTCACCAAGTATGCAAACTGAATAAGAAACGGTTTGCTACCGAAAGAACACAAGGAATTATATTTTTTGGACGTTTTCTATAAAGTATATTTGAAATACAAGGGCACCAAAAAAGAGGAAGTGCATACTACTTAGCTAATAGTTTTTTACTGAGTGCCGTTTTTCCAGGCGGCTAACGCCCTAACGTGTCTAAAATATCACGAGACTACCTCGCAAGATAATCAGACTTGCAGCCCCACATAAGTTATCCTTCCTAGTCGAAACCGCATTTCAGAATTTCAGCCAAAATTTCATGAGATCAGTCACGAACTGTAATTCGAGCTGTCATTTCCACGGTTCAAGCTTCAAGAACTGAGCTTGATGTATGCATATGCCTTTGACAGTTCCCTTATGAGGCCTCGTCCAACATCATGAGTAACTTCAATTTAGAGACCATGCTACGGTCAGATTTTTTTCTCTGAATCTCAGAAGCATACTGAAGCTGACGTGTCTGGTGGTAAAAATCGAGTAATCCAGTGAACTTGAGATTCAATACTTGGATTATTTTTCGAAAGCCACAAATATTGAATCCTAATTGGTATGAAATGTCTTTTCGATTGCATGCAAAACCGCAAGGTGGGGGAGGGGTACGAAGGATAGAATACACCTTTGGATTGTGAAGTTAATAATATATTTTGCTGATGTTATCCAAAGCGGACTATTTTAACTGCGAAGTTTACGCCGGCCACACGTTCAGGTTAGACAGCTGACGCAATGTTGGCTAAAAGTCCTCTGTTGGGCTGCTAACGTACTTTTTTCGGGGATGAGAAGTGATGAAACCTAATTAGTAAGATTAATTAAAATCGCGAAATATATTTTCATTTGGAATAGATTATTCAAATAGGGTCGTGATACCAACTACCAGGCAGCAGAGGTCGGTTCTTGAATGAGCTTCCTTCTGGCCGCCCAAAAACCCGCTCGTTAAGATGATGGTTGAAATTTTATGGATTTTCCTATTGATTTTCGACGCACTCGTAAATTGAAGCATATCTTCTAGAAACCGTGTACTGAAATGTCCCTTCTCGTACGCTTTTTGTATCAAATCATAGCACAAAATATTTACTTGAAGAAAGCAGATTTTTCAGTCTACAAAGATTTTGGAACGCCAGGTTGCCAAAGACCTGTTTCCGGTAACTCATCATCAGACTAATACGGTTACGTAGAAAGTGAAAATATGAGACGTCCACAGGGTTTGCAAGTGTCTCAGGGGTTGCTAACACTCATAGTTCTTACGCCATCCGCATGACGAGGTCGGCGTGTTGTCGTCGTTGGGGCAAGGGAGGGGGTGACATAGGCTGTTAGTGGCGTTTGTAAATCGAGTACGTGGAGCACACATCCCTCTTATCAGAGGGTTTGGGTCGGCGTGCGATCACCACCTGCGGTCGGCGTTGGCCACGGAAACAGAGTGCCTGTGTCAACGTCTTCTGACAACATAGCACTGGATTTGCTGGCCTTATATCCCCTGCTTCGGTTGTAGATAGCAGCCGTTGGCGTAGTCCTATAGAGAAGTTTGCTGTTGTCTCTGGTAGACAACCCGAGAGCTTATTTGGGACCGACCCGGTGATTCATATCAACAAGATGTGCGACAATAGAACGCGAAATCGATCTGTTTTTACATCTGTCTAGCAAGGCAGGTATGTGTTTACGTACCGTCTCAATTCCACAGTAACTTGAAACCCAGTCTGCCACTGCAGTTACGTTTTTGTGCTTTCCATGTAAAGAATAATATGATTCTTTACTGCAATTGAGGCAGGTCTCAAGAAATTTTCCAGTGAATATCGGTATGTTGTATACTTCATACGCAGTATCAATAAACCGTGAATGGACATTTCGAGATCTTACGAAACCCCGTAAATACTAAGTTTTCAAATCGAAATTTACCTCCTCTCCAAATTTGAAATTCGGAGGCGGCGCAATTTACCGCTAAGGGGGCATGCAAAAGGATATTCTTGTGCACATTTTTGTAAAGTCTATTCGAATTTATAAAATCATCGAAAATCAATAGGAAGTAAACATTTCGTAAGTAGTCATTTTTGCCCAATTAAAAATTTACATTCAAAAACCGTCATCCTGGCGTGACTTAAATATTTTGGGATTATGCTTAACAATAAATAGTATTGCAACCACAGCTGAGCATTTTTCAAATCGAAACATGCTTTAGAATTTCGGTTAAAGCAATATTCAGTGACAGAGCGAATGTTCTAAAGTTAGTCATTGTTTATTCAAATCAAACAGATTAAAAAGACCCTATAAGAGGCACCTACCACCGTCCACAGCAGCAGGTATTGTCACAACAGCAACCACAACCAAAACCCATAGCTCGTTCGTTGAGATGGAAAGTTCAGAGCCAGACACCTTAAATAGCACGCGGCTAAGTGCGTATATGAGAGGTTGAATTGCAATTTTTTTCAGGTGACCAGGCCTACGCAGCAGGCAATTCCGTCTTTGCGTATGCGCACCTCTGTCCCCGTAGCTGCAACCAACAAAACGTCGGATTAAGTTCTGCGCGGGATGAAAACTAATTCCACCTAGAAACTCGAGCCATTTCTCCAGGACGTCCGACGCGAAATCGCAGGTGCGGTTCAACATCCAGTTGATGACCAAACGTTTGCTGACATACTGCCTATATCATGTGCCGCTGTGCGGCTGCTGGTTGGGCTCGAGAGAGAGCGCCCGTAAGGCACAACGCAACGAATGAGCTCCGTAAGAACGATCGGTGAGCGGCCCCTACAATTGTATATTCCCGATCGAAAAACCGACAGGGTAACGGGCTCGTGGCCCAGTGGTTAGAGGCGCGGACTTCTAACTAACAGGTCGCGAGTTCGAAACTCGGATGTTCCACACTTCGGGGTTGGGTATGACTGACTGACGACGGCTGACAAGCCAGAAATGGCTATTCCAGTCTCCCTTGTCTTTGTCGGTAATAACATACGTTTGCTGCCGTCTGAACATGCCCGTGCTGGTAGCAAGTCGGGTTTCACTATAAACTAATTCACACCAAATTCACCGTTCTGCGTCCGCCCCGCTATACGCACACAGCAGACATCGTTGTTCGTGATCCTCGAGCTGTGAAGGACGGGAGTTTAGACGTACATGACAGGACAATATACACGTGTCCCCCAAAGGGGTTATGTTAAACCAAAACTGGTTCACTTCATGCGTTTATTGGGTTGTAGAGAGTCCAAGTGGGGACTTAACTACTATCACCCATGCATGCTACACGGCGTAGAACGTCGGTCACTGTGCCAAATCTCACCACCAGTTTGTAGACGGGTCTGGCCAGCCCGTCGGTGTATAGAAGAGGGAGGAGCGGATGAGGCTGTGACCGTGATGTCTGTCTCCAAGACAAATCAGTGCACTCCCAATTACAGCAAACACGGCATGTTTAAACCTATAACGGCCTGCTGCAAGTTACTAATTGAAAGTCTACCGACACAGAGAACTGCTCACGCCTACTTAGAACTGAGAGTTGGGCAGCAATGACTGCTTCTTAATGTGGTCCTTGTAGCACTTAATCACACGAGATCGGAGACCCCGGGATGAAGTCTGGTACACGTGGGCTTGGGGATCGGGTTGTGAGTGACAGAGATGGACAGACTGCGTTTACATCCACTTCTGGTAGTATGTTATTACTGACAAAGAAAAGGGAGACTGGAATTGCCATTTCTGGCTTGTTAGCCGTCGTCAGCCAGTCATGCCCAACCCCCGAGTTGTGGAACACTCGACGCTCAAACTGGCGACCTGTTAGTTAGAAGTTCACGCCTCTAACCACTGGGCCACGAGCCCGTTGCCCTGTCGGTTTTGGATCGGGAATAGACAGTGGTGGGGGGCGCTCGCCGATCGTTCTTACGGAACTCACTCGTTCCGTTGTACCTTACGGGCTCTCTCTCTAGCCCAACCATCGGCCGCACAGCGGCGCATGATATAGGTAGTATGTTATTGCTGACAAAGACAAGGGAGACTTGAATGGCCATTTCTGGCTTATTGGCCGTCGTCAGCCAGTCACGAGTTCGAGCCTCGGATGTTCCACACTTCTGGTATTCTCGACTCTGTCTTGCCACCGGAAGGCCGTGGGTGTGGGAAGGAGGTGGTGAGGTAGTCACAGAGCAAGGACTGTCCTAAGGACTGTGATGGATCTCTTTGTTTACGACTGTGGAGTTGTCATTTTCCCGCAACCCCGAGTGTTTAGGGTCGTATGTAAAAACTGGAAATAGGCGGTGTCTCAGTTTTGACTTGACAAACAAACATTCAGCTCAATGACCGACTGCACCTGATATTATGGCATGAACTGCGACCACGCACCAGATCCGGCAAACAACTCCAGACGATTCCGATTGTGGCAGTGAATCTTTTAACCTTATTAGTTGACGAATAATGGCCTATTTTGGTTTCTGTGCAAATCCTCTCTTTTTGTCCTCATCTGCCGTAACATTGTGGTGGCCTAAAAAACAAATTGATCGCTGAAACGAAAAATACGATGCCAAAAATGATTTTTAGAAGCAAGGACCAAATTAGGCAAAAACGTATTTGCGCAGTGACGCTATGCCAACGTGCTGAGACGCGTAGCAGCGAACCAGAAGTCACGGTTGCTGAATTGCAGTATATACGAAGAGTGATTAGAGCGAATGGTTAGCCGCACAACTTTGTCAACCGGCGCATGCGCAAACGAGACGAGAAAATCGATCCAACAAGGCCCCAAATTTTGCTAAACGCGAGGAACGTCTCGGAAGCCGTCAGCCGCCCTCTCACAAAACTCGGATCTGGAGTTACATGCAGGCAAGAACCAACCATCAGACGTCAGTTAACGAGGCCGAAAGACCCTCTGCCACGACAGGAATCGTTTGCCGAATTTGGTGAAGTTGCGGCCTAAGTAACTATGTCAGAGAGATTGCGAGGCTACTCCTGATGCGAATGCCCGAACACGCAGTAGCAATGAGCAGGAGAAATACCGATGGCTCTCAAAGCGTGGCTCATTTGCCGGAGCCCGGTCATAACGTCAAGTTTTATGAGACTGCAGTTATCCCGACGGTGACAACTGCGTGAGCCACAACCTGTTTAATTCGTGATTTTCTGACTTGTAGTCAATTAATAAGCGCCAGGTCCTCTCGTCTCTAAATTCTGTGCTAAGGCATTGTCTGGGTAAAGTTATCAGCCACGCAGAGGGGACGCGGGTAACCGACTGCCCCACTGTCAGCGGGCCAATATCAACAGTGACGAAATTACGGCAATTAGCATCTCGCGTGCGGACTAACAGACAATCACCACATCGGATACAAACTCCAGCGCTAAGACCGGGAGCTGCTTATTATAGTAAGCATGTGGTCGCATGGCAACCGCGTCCTACGCATCCTGCACTCCTTGTGCCGCCAGTAACCTTATCTGCGACTGCCTCTGATGGCGGGTTCTAGTGAGAATCCTAGGCATTAGACAAATGACCTTTCGAAGAGTCAAGTTGGCAAATACGTGTTTTCGGTAATTCTTCATCAGGCCAATACAGTTACATGAAGGAATGAAAATGTACAAAACAACAGTGTTTATAGGTGTCTCAAGGGCTATTACGTCATTAACACCCATCTTTCTCACGCCGTCCGCATGACAAGGTCGGCGGGTTGTGGACCTCGGAGCTAGGGGGAGGGTGTAAGAACGTCTTTGAATGATGTTCTTGGATTGAGTACACGGAGTACCCATCGCTGTAATTAGGGATTTGAGGCGGCATGTCGTCATCACTTGGGGTTGGCGTTGGCCACGGCAGAGAGAGCGCTTGTGTCAGAGTGTTCTGACAGCATAACACCGGATTCGCTAGTCGTATAGCCATTACCCCAGCCGTTGCTGGTATCCATTGGTATAAGCCTTTAGAGAAGCATGCTGGTGTCCGGTAGACAACCTGAAATGCTTCTTCGGCGTCTTTTCAGCGATCGGTCTTCTGTTTTCTGTCTCACTGAACCAACTCTAGTAAGCTGTCGTATCTTATAGAGCTCAGAAAGACCATAAACAATTTTCTAACATAAACAGCTCAATGTAGTTTGTACAAACAGGTAATTTTAGTGACGGCCTTATGGTTCCAGCAAACAGCGACCTCAGGTTGTTTGCTGTTTGTCTTGCGAGCAAGACTGCGCGAATTAACTCGGTAATCGGGGGGATTAGGGAGTTCGACGTCATCCAGAGATGGCTGGTGTTCATTTCCGTTTCAGGGCTCAAATTTTCCACTGCCACAGCCTGCTTTCAAAAAAAACAGGGACTGTTTGTCGGTGTTTGAGGCGAACGCCGTCGGCCGATTCGACAGTGGTGCAATATCGCCCGGTGATCGCCAGAGGAAAAATAGAGGAAAACAAGAAATATGTTTTAAGGCAATTGTTTTTTCACTTTTCTGCTGAGACGGCCCTTTGGCTGTCCTGATCACTAAGGACAGGTCTGTAGTTATTGAAATCCAATTCTTAAGGGCTACCAAAAAGCGAACAAAAACAGCGGAAATGGCCTAGATATATAGAAAAAGGCGTGTTCTTACGTTCACGGTAGAAAAGTGTTAGTATTTCTAAGGATCGTGAAAGAAACGGCTAAAAGTGTCGAATTTTTACTTGGCCTCGCCGTGCAAAAATGCAAAGTACACAGAGATCCGTTAACGGAGTGCAATAATAAAGCACTTCTTAAAGAGGTGACTTACAAAGGAAAGTTTTCTTATTTATCGAAGACATATTCATTACTGAATTTCGTTGTGGACAGACACTTTTTCTCGAAAATGAAGTTTGATGTTTGAATGAGTCTTCACATGTGACCCAAATGACCAGTTGCGTGAATAGGAGTGCCCGAACACTCACTATTTCGGTAAATGCCTTCATGAGTAATCTTATTTTAAAATTCTCAACAGGCAGGTGATTCAGAATCTGTCTCTATGGAAGATCGGGTGAAAACACTGAAAATCGTGAAGTATGCAGCAACATTTCGAGGCCCACCTAAAACTCACCGTAATCCAAAACGAACAAGAAGTGTAAATTAATTTAACGGAAGAAACTTTCTCCCTATAAACACAAGAGGGTATGTTTGTGATCACGCCTGTCAGTTCTATTTAAGTTTATTAGGCACCGACCGGCCTCATGGCATGTCACCTTATGAAAACTTTTGATCCTAGGACGTCCCCATCGGTGAAATCAAGCAAAATCCAGCTTCCCTTGTTGAACCCCGTCTCATTTACATCAAAGAAATAAAATTAAAAACGAAACACCGGAAAACCTTTTTGGAATCAGCATTTGGAATGGAGGCAGTTGGCAAACCGTCATTTATGAAATTATACTACTTATTAAACGATATTTAGATGTAAACTTCACTAAAACACTGTTATTAGACGTTATTTTATGTCTACATTCATATTTACTAAGTGTTTGGTATGAGAATACATTCTGTACATCTAGAAACGAACTTTCCTTAATTAGAGCCATTTCTGACGTTTTCGGGATATTGCGCTTTTCAAAATAAATCGGCAATTCTAAACTACGCAACACTACCTTTAACATTTCTTTTATGTTTTTAATTCTTTTAAACTTGTACTTAATTAACATAGAAATCGTACCCATGAAATGGTGTCGGTTTGCGGGTGATTGGCAATCATTCGTAAATTTCGACATATTTCATAAGTTAGGTCACTAACTGTATATATACACATTTTACGTAAGCAGCCCACTAAGAGTGTGACAGGCCAGACGCAGACTGCTTTTTCACGGTCGTTACCGATCATCAGTGCGTCACTGGCCACATGAAGTGAAGTCAAGTAGGCGTGTGATCCCCACTGTCGTGGTTAGGATCTCACTCGATCCTATGCTGTCAGCCCACCAGCTTGCTACTGCTAACAACGAGCGTGTGGACAGCACTCACTGCTTGTGCGAAAAAGTTTGGATTTCCCCAGTCCTCAAACGCATACTGGTGTCCTAGATCGTTGAGCCACTGTGAGTAAGGAGATGGATGTTACGGCCCCAAACTGGTCAGTATAAGTATGCCTAAAATTAGGAAGATATCCACAAAGGGGGTAACGACTATTTATTCTTCCGCGCGCCTGAAACAACTACTGATTTTAGATAATTTGGGTGCATTCGAATGTTTCCACTACGCACAGAGCGGCTGAAATTGCCCCTCTTGTTTATCTTTCAACTATTCGCCGTTTAATTTTTGCAGTTTTGAATTTCAAAACTCGAACTCGATGAACGTTTGCCGGGGCACCCTATATTAGTTACTCTGGCGCGGAGGTTAGTAGATGCTCCTCCTTTCCTCCAGTTACTGCTCGTTATTCTGCACACGAAATACACGTCTACTGTGATCAACTCTGTTCGATCGAGGTAAAGAATTGGAAAGCAGGGAATGCATAATACTCCGACCGACTGACTGACTCCTCGCCTGTGAGTCATGCCTCCAGACTGGTGTTGTTTTGTTCGCGACGCGTCCAGCCAGAGAGATGCCTGCACCGACTGAATAAGCAGTGTATCTATTCTCATCCACATGTGAGGGGGGAGTTGGGGATTGCTACATCCGCTCCAATGAAGTCTGCAGTCTTCGTTTCGTTTATGCCATGGGGTCACAGACTCGCGCATAAAGCTTGCTTCAGTGGACAATGATAAAAGGCATTGTAGAAACAGAAGAGTCCATAATTCGCGCAGAACGGTCTCAGAGTGCCTTTTAGGACAAACACCATCCCCATGGATCGTACTCACTGAGAAGCGGCCTCAGTATTCCTCCTACTCTGGGCAATGTTCTCTCAAGGTCCATGAGCATTGAAGAGGTTTAGAGTGCCGGCAGGATTAAATAGTTTATCACACATCCACCAGTTAAATAGGGCTT
Organism: Spirometra erinaceieuropaei; assembly: GCA_902702965.1. Classification (NCBI taxonomy): domain Eukaryota; kingdom Metazoa; phylum Platyhelminthes; class Cestoda; order Diphyllobothriidea; family Diphyllobothriidae; genus Spirometra; species Spirometra erinaceieuropaei. The sequence continues at coordinate 2,482,150 of CACRXP010000014.1, forward strand.
ACAGAGATGGAGTAGTCTAACCTTCTTGTTGGTTTTTACTTTGAAATATATTTACACAAATCGGAATTTGTGTTTGTTTGAAAGTTTAGTATTTTCTTCCGCTTGTAACTTTTTGCGCTCAGTGCAATGAGGAATGACTCACGTAAGCGCACGACAGGGAAATTGAATTATCCTACTTTTCGTCAGTTTTAAAGTGGATAATTAAGGTGCTTGACACAATAAAATCTAATCATCCGGAAAGGCATTCAACTCGGTTGTTGAAAACGTGAGACAGGGATCAAAGTTGCTCTAAACGAAATTCCCTTCTTCTTGGGAGCCCACTTAGGGATTCCTACCTCACCTATTGATTTATTTGAGCACTTCGTAGGAACGTGTCGATAAGAACTCATTTGACAGAGGGAATTTGGATAATTCGAATGAACGAAACTCACGTGACCATGAAGATTTCGAGGTTGAACTGGCTGTTTGAAATCAGACAAGGAGTTTAAGGTCACCCCTTCGTCTGTTGAAAAACAGATCCAAATTGAACAAACCCGATCATCTACTGGTTATTCATAAGATTTCTCTCTCTTTCAATCCAAACGAGTATATGTGAAGGTCAATAACTCTCCCTCTTTCGTTCTCTCTCTCAGATACCTAAGAACCACGTAAACGGCGGCTAAGGCACTTGCTTGCTATCACACGCTCTCCGCATTCCTGCTACCTGTACTAAACTGCCGTAAGGCCCAATCTCCTCTCTGATAATTTGAAAAATATCATATTCGGTAGAGGTCTTTTTAAATAGAGTCTGAGCTGGGGTGGATGGCACAGCGCGCCAGAAATGGACAGCTCTGTAGCGACGAGTTTCACTGGAAGGCAAATTTCCTGCTACCATACAGCTGTTCGAGTGACGTCTGCTTCGTACAGATTGGGACCAGTCCATGTGGGTGCCCCATGAGGAAGTCAGTTGAACAGCCTGGGTAGTCACTGCACCTGGTTTTCTCTCCAGTCCACGTGACTCACTCGTTCCATCAGAGCAGTGTCTCACACGCCGGTTTAATCACGCGACACACCAACTGACATTCCAGGCTCAATATCAACAGTTCATCATGTGCGACGCCTCGGAATTTGAGAACATCGTTGGTTAACTAACGACGGATGCACAAGTGTCAGTCTATCGGCCACGAATGGCCTATTCAATTTCACTAGTGATTTGTTCTCAAGCGAGCAGCTTGCAAAGCTAATGTAATTATGGATTGGATTCAAAGCAAATTACTTGCTTTACAATGCTTCAGATCATGACGGGAGGAAAAGCTGTGAGTCATTCTCGTAAACCTTATGAGCTGTTTCATGGCACTTTCGACGTCGCAGCTGGAATGAGCACGAAAAACTAGCAGAATGAATCAGCTGCAGAGATTGAAAAACAGGCTGCGACATTCTCTTCTCATATCGCCTTTACTGAAAATGTAACTGAAAATGTTTGTCGGGGTGGCTCCACGTTCATTTCAGGTCTACCTGGCCTAGTCGTAACATTGGAAAACGACCACTGCGCGCTGCGCAGGTGACCCGCCCAATAACCCACTTAAAAATCAAGTCACCAGTGTTTCCCCGGGGACAGTTATAATTCTCTTCAGGTTCTACACAAGGACAAACCACAGAAACCACTGGTTCACTGACGGAGATTTCAATTGAGTCAATAGATCTCAGTCTTGAAGCGGAGTTCCCCTGGATCCCACATCGTGCAATGCGTGATTTTAGAGGTAGATTTCGACCAGACGCTTTTTAGATTATGGGATTTTGAAAGTAAATGCCTACTTCCCTGTTTCCCCTTAGATAATCTACGGACGCGATACTGCGCTGCAGAAAAAGGTATGCCAAGAAACCGAGGTCTTCCTACAAACCAGGAATGCCCTAGCAATACCAACACTACTAAAAAGAAATTCTGATTAGACTGTGTCAAAAATGCAGTGTCAGGAAATAATGGAATTCTCGAAATATGCCTAACTTATCGTTTTCGGCCCGAGCTACTAACCGACGACTAGGTCGGACATCTGCAGTATTCGGATTAAAGGGCTCATCGACCAAATTAAGCAGTTGAACTGGTCTCCTGCCAACCCCCCTTAAATTAAGCCTCTGTACAGCAGGTCAAATGCGTCTGTAGCACTGCGTTCACAGAGGGCTTGAATGTGAAATTCCAGAAGAGAATGACCTAGCAATTGCGCCGATACGTTAACCTTAGAGGACATAAGAAGTTGACAAAGTTGCCAAACACCCGAACCAGCCAGGTAAGCATGATATTGCGGAAATTCCGGTTGGAGAGCTGTCTAGCTCAAATGGAAGTGGAGAAAAAACAGTCGCTAGGCCTGCCATCAGCTGCAGTGTTCGCTCATGCCGGTACATATACACGACAAGTTTTTAATGATTTACTTAGAGAAGCGGAAGAAAGTCGGCTCTAAAGCGCAAGTCGAAAAAACAGAAACTCAACAGAAAAGAAGAAGAAGGGCACGCAAGTAGAGTCTTGCATACTTTTATTTCTTGAAATACTTAGTCGTTTTTGTTTGAATTGATTAGTAGAAAAGTGAGAATAAAAATTCCAGCGAAATTCGTCCTTCTTAAATGTAAAGAGGGCGTTAAAAACTGGTTTGGGTAAACGTCTGCGAAAGGTAAAAACTTTAAAAGATGAAAAACTAGTTGGATTAAAAAACCCCCTATAACTGCGATAAAAAACCGGGAAGACAAGTTTTACGTTTTCAAGTTCTTGTTTAGCACTCCGAGGTAAATATAAGTTATCGCGACTTGTACTACAAAGAGCACCCTTTTTCACGTGTTTATTTCGAAGAATTTCTGCAGGATTTGCGAACTTAACTCCCGTGGATTATTTTAACAAATCACAAAATGTTGTACTTAATAATCCATCCACAATATCCTTTAATTATGACTTTCTGCGGCAAGATTTTGATCATTACTTCGAATTTATCGTTAAAAGTTCAAGCGGACTATCTTCGTCATATTAAACTCTAAATTCTATTTTGTTTAAAAAACCTGCTGCCATCTCGAATAAAAAACCCATCGGAACAGTTATCCAAAAGAGGTCAATATAAGGGCAGGTTTGCACATTTTCTTGTAATTATACATCTTCGAGAATTCTTTAAGCCAGTTCCCCTTCTAAATGGTGAAGGCACCGTACAATTACCGACCACAACCAGTGACTTGGAGTATTCTGCACAGTACTCAGGTTGCATGCGATAGGTTACGACATTCCGCATAACCAAACTGCAAACGAAAAAGCACGCATTTTGAAGGCTTCATTGCACAAAGTAAGGCAAACAAAAAGTAGTGGTCATTGTTCTAAGTAGCAGTGACAGCATCATTTTATATCAGATGAGTGGCAGAAGGCACATTTTTGTGCATGTTTTCTGTAAAATATATTTGTATCTTCAAGACCATTTAAAATCAATGTGAAAGGTGCCTGCTATTTAAGGAGCCCTTTTAGGTCATTTAATAAATCTAAAAGTGCGTACATGTCAAAACGATGCTTTGAGTTTAAACAAGTGACCCTCATTTAAGGGAAAAATGGTTGCCATTTGTTATAAACTGTGAGTAAACCTCTCAACCTTTTCAATAGATTTTTAACTGCGTAATTAATTTGACTTAATTGGGACACCAGTGTATCAAAAAGAGAGGGTGAACGATGACTGATGCTCCCGCGGCTGAAGTTGTATCGCTGTGCGCAGAATGCATCAAAGATTTTCTAAGAGTTTTGACGATTCCCATAGCTATATCCAAAAAGAAATAGTGGCGAGCAAACGTTGCTTTCGATGACTTCTCGTCAGGCCAGTACAGTTATATGGGACGGGGTATAATGAGTGAAAAAAAAATCGATAAAAGTTCTAAAAGGCTTGACAAACGAACTTTTTTTTGAAGCGAGGTGAGATATGCAGTAGGTGAGCTAACTCCTGAAATGTCAACCAGAATTCGAAATGCGTTTTCGATTCGAGAAGATTAATAAGGCGGGGCTGTAAAAATCATCATCATGAAGCATAATTCTATAATGATTTAGTTATCCCAGGGTGCCGGCTTTCGAACTAACTTCTTTCCGGCTGCATGCTAAAGCCATAGTCTGTAAAAAATGACTACATATGTAGCATGCATTTTTCTCATTGATTTTCGATGTCCTCAAAAACCCAACTATATCATGGAGACATGCATACAAATATTCATTCTCATGCTCATTCGACATAAAATTACATCGTTTTCCAATTTTATACTCGAAAGTATGGTATAATGCAGCTTTCAAAAACTTTTCAAATTCTCTAATAATTTTGAACACGACCTGTCGCTAAACTTACACTCAGGATTTCCAAAGTAAAAGCTGCATATTTTCCGCGTACGGAAAACCATACATTTCTCTACGGTATTAAGAAGAGAATATATGGGGATCACAAATTTAGCAATGGATATGAGCCATATTGGTAACTTGACAAGCCACATTCGTAAATACAGAGACAGGACATTTTGTGAGAGCGCATTTCACGGTATTGAAAAACCTCACAGTTAGAAACTCTTTTAAAACCGAATTATACGCTTCCCTCTAATTGAAAATTGGAAGAAGACGTAATTTTCTACCGAATGAATAAAAGAATGAGTATTTTTATGCATGTCTTCCGTGAAATTAAGTTAATGTTAAAGAGCATCAAAAATCAACGAAAAAAATTCATGCTACTTAAGTAGTCATTTTACAGAGCATAGTTTTTGTATGGAGTCTGAAAGAAGTTCTTTCGAAAGCCGGCATTTTGAAGTAACTGAAGAGGCATTTTGGAATTTCGGTCGATACTTCATGAATTAGTCCACCTACTGTACATTTATTAACATGAGCGGAGGAAAATAAGAAAGGGTATATATTAAGTCGAAAACTCGACAGCCAGTCGTTGAATTCCTCGCCATCATTTTTTTCTCGTATTCACTAATATCGGGACACCATGGGGGAGAGCGGTTCAAGAAAAATCATCGGGTCTAGTAGGTCACAGAGGAGGCGACCAAAACGTGTTCACTTGCGGTTTTCAGGAGACGTTCAACTTTTGTCAGAAAACAGCAGGTTTTCCTCTTTTCGCCTGTATGGCTGAAAGACTTCAACGAATGAACCCCAAGACACTAGAGCGGCGACAAGTGTTTCGACTTTTTTAGTGTCGGCAGTCCAACATACAGGAACCTTATTTGTTGGCACGCCCTAAGCTTGAGCCGTGATCCTGTACCCCACGGAGAATTGAATTCCAAAACTCTGACCGTCCGCGATACCGGACTCTTCAACGTGCAGGCCGGACCCGCTGTCTCGAACACTCAGGCAGTACATAGCAGACGAAAGGGAGTGAGGCCGAAATTGGAGAAATCTGACGCAATGGATGCGGACTATGTTGTACAATATATGAGAGGCATTGGTAAACGGACAGATGGGATGCTGTATGAATGGGCATTGCACGGTTTTAAGAAACTATTTTAAACCAAATGCTATTCTTTATTCGAGTATAAAATGTACAGGTAACGTGACTTTATACCAAATGAGTAAAAGAAAGCATATCTTTGTGCATGTTTGTAGGTCTACAAGTACGTATATGTCAAAATGATGATTTGAGTTTTAGTAAGGGACACCCCTTTTTGGAATAAATGATCTCTATTTTTAATAAACTGTAAGCAACTCGCTAACCAATTTATATAGATTTTTAACCGTTTAATTAGTTTGTCGTACTTAGGGCCTCAGCATATAAAACGAAAAGGGGGAACGATGACTGATTCTCCGCGGTCTGGAGTTGCATCGCTTTGCGCAAAATTCATCATGGATTTTCTTAGAAACCTGATAAAGGAACCATTTTTTAAAATAGAGGTGAGATAAACATTATTCGACATGAGCCGGGGAAAAGTAAGAAATGTTACGAATCTAGTCGAGAACTCGACAGCCAGTTGCAGAGTTCATGGCCTTCATTTATTTCTCGTATCGAGACACTATGGGGGAGAGAGGTTTAACGAAATCGCTTAGAGTCAGTGAGCCACAGATGAAGCGACCAAAACATGTCCACCTACCGTTTTTAGGAGGCGTTCAACTACTGCAAGTTAGCGGCCGTTTTCTTCCTTTCACCTGTGTGGTTGAGACACTTCAACGAGTGAACCCCAAGATACTAGAATATTGAAAAGTGTTTCGACAAAGAAAAGAGACATCGAAATGAGTATATCTGGTTTTTGCGTCATCAATCCACCGTACCCGAATTTTATTTGTTGGCGCGTCCGAGACTTAAGCCCTGAACTTGTAAATCACGGAGAATTTAAATCCACTACGCTAACCACCCGCAATACCGGACTCTTCCTCTCTTCGACCTACAGGTCGTACCCGCTGCCCCAATCGTTAAACATTGCATGGTAAAAAACAAGGAGTGAGACCGACATTGGAAAAATCTGACGGGCTTTTGAAATTGTCACGATCTGCTAAATGTCGTGGTTTGGAAGGTTACCAGCTGACTGAATGACTAATTTCTCGTGTTCTTTATTTTGTGTGCACGCGGGGTGGTTGGCAGGAGCCCTGAGTGTCCGGCTCTACAGCTCCTCCTTAATGAAAACTCTATGGCGCTCTCATGAAAGTGAAATCCCCCTCCCCTATCTGACACTCATTGTGGGGATTAGGTCGTGTGTGAGATGAGTGGACGGACCGCTTAGCCTAGTCAGACACTGCGCCCGAACATACCTCCCGTCGTCCTGACATTGTCTTGTCATCAGAGCCTGGTGCGGGGGGGAGGAGGAGAGAGTTCGGAAGACATCACGCAAGTCAATCTTATTACGAAATAATTCGCGCGCAAGTCGTCGATACTGCGGCTGCTACGTGGATGTCGTCGATTGCGACGGTCGAAATACCGTCACCAATTCCTGTCCAGACTTGTTAGTGAATTAAAAAGTGGGTTGGAAGGTCGGCGACTTGACGCAGATCAAGAAATGGAGAAATCACGAATGTTCCTCTGGAGCATGAAGTTAAAGTTTTATTGGAGGCAGTGATGAGCTTGTCAAATGTCAAGGCGAATTTGCTGGAATGACAACGAGACCCTCTGGTGTTACAATTTTTAAATGTTCGTTATGATGGACGTATAAATTAGAAGTCTTAGAAGAAGATGCAGCCACTTTCGTGGATGGTATGGAATTTACATGGAGTCAAGTATGGTCGCCGACAAACAAAATTTATCGAGAGCTCCCGAAAACACAAAAATAAGGATATAGTTACTCCTCGCGGTCGTAAATTGCCGTCAGAATTTCATGGAAATGCCTCCAATTAAGTATGGCGTCGCCTAATTTCCGACGGCTGCATATTTCTGATCCACTGCTGTATTGCCAGATAATCCTGATCATGTTAAAAAACATGATTTGAGGATGTAAGTAAATCGTGAATCATAGAACGCATTTGTTAACGGTGCTTACAATGCTTACTGTGTTTGTTTCAGTAGAGCTATTTTTCTTCAATCGCAAAATAGTTTTGGTGACCAGTATTCGTGCAAATCACGGTAACCGCAAGTATACTTGGATATTACTAATTTTGGTTAAATCTGGCGAAAAACTTCAGATGCGCACCACGGCCCCTTAATTTTCCGCTTTGTTTCTGTTGTAAAGTACCCGTTATTTCCTTTATCGCTTATTTCAGGCCAAAACGAGTTTTGAGAAAGGGACGCGATGATGTAATTGCCTCCTTAAGGTAACGTTGAAAATACAAAATATTTGCACTTGGTCGCCTTGAAACCTAAATAATGTGACTTTGTCTAAATTCTCTGTCTGTAAAAATCTCTCCTTTTGTAAAGCTACAAAGTGCTTTTTGTGACGCGTTGATAGAAAGCTATATGGCTTCCACCTCTTTGCTGAGAATTTAATTACCGATAATTTATTTGTGCCGACAACTTCTCCCTACGTTAACATCCGCAAAAGGCACATTTCAGATGCATTCCGTTATAAGCTATTGATATCCATGCCGAATCTTAGTTTTATGAGTTTGGAGAGTTAAAACCGACAGGGCAACGGGCTCATGGCCCGGTGGGTAGAGCCGTGGACTTCTAAACCAACAGGTCGCGAGTTCGAGGCTCGGGTGCTCCACACTTCGGGCTTGGGTATGGCTGGCTGACGACGGCTAATAAGCCAGAAATGGCCATTCCAGTCTCCTTTGTCTTTGTCGGTAATACTATTCTGCCTATATATCATGCGCCGCTGTGCGGCTGCTGGTTGGGCTCGAGAGAGAGCCCTTAAGGCACAACGGAACGAGTGAGTTCTGTATGAACGATCGGTGAGCGCCCCCTACTATTCTTTTTACTGCGTCTATCTCACATAGGCTTCTATTTCCTGAGAACCAGCAGCGCTGTATTTAAGGCTATAATGAATGCCCTCAAAGAGCGCCCTCCTTCCATCAACCGAAACTGTTACGCCTAGAAAATGCTAGATGATCTTACTTATTGCATTATTCACCTTCTCAGCATCTTTGTAGTTATTTCACTAGCACCTTCCACCGTGAGGAACCAGATCATGACATTGTCCTGCGCACCTAAATATCAATTCGTCAAAAGGTGCGTAGAAACCCTGATGATCAACAAACGTTTCAGTCACATCATAGTTATCAGAGGAAATATTTTTTCCCGTTGTCATAATTAGGACAAGATGAAATCTTCCAAGGTTACCAGTACTCGGTTGCTATTGTATCAGGTTTGCATTCCAAATTTAAAAAATATTTATGTGAGCTTGTTCAAAATATCCTTAAGATATTTTTAGTTCTTTCGGTAGAAGATCAAAACCTCGACAGGCTGCCGAGCTAAAAAACTATGCTCGGCATTTGTAAAGTAATTGGAAGACGGATAAAGGATGTTAAAAGCAGATGTTTGGTCAGCCAATGATCTTCAGCAGGTAACATTATAACACTAACGTTTGAAGTCGCGTCTAGCTGGTTGTGCAGCCTGGAGCACTAAGAAATTCGCAGACTGTACCTGTTTAGAGGGCGTACTGGAGTCCTTACCGTCTAACTGAACTCGCCCCGTAACCCGTAAGTCAATAAATCTCATGCGTGGGGATTAATTCAGGGATAAACTAAACTTTAGTTACAATAGTAAATTTTCTCGAACACCAGGCGGGCTATGGCCATTTAACGAGTGTGGATGAATTAGAAGTGACCGCCTTAGCATCCGCTTTGAAAGGAAAGTTAGTTTTTGGTTAACCACCTCCAGACCGACTACTTTTAAGTGCAGTGGAGTTTATTAATTTAATAGACATGGCGATGTTTGACTGGGCGTGTCTATTCACCCCAAAGGGACTCCGTATTTCAGCTTAATTTTTTGCGGATCCTAGGCAACATTTGTAGGTGAATTTCGCCATTGCTGACCGCTCGTTGCCCCGTAGTCAGCTGCAAGGTTTCCAGATCGAGGTATCTAAAGAAAGAGTATGTTTTCATCCGTCAATAAAGACACTTTGACTAGCTGACGGCCCCCTCTAGGTCGATTTTTTTCTTGTCAGATCAAATCAAATAGGAGTATTTGGAGTGGAGGGCAGAAGTACTTAAAAACGGTATTTAAAAATATACAAGCCTGCATGAAGGGCAGTTAAGCCGAAAGGATCTACAGGGGATTTCAGCATGCAGAATGCTTTAGTCTGATAGTGAAATAGGAGTGGTAAGGAGCTGGAGAACTCGCCAAATAACAGTGAACAACACATGGGCGGCGCTTGTACACATTAAGTTCAGCGATGTTCAAGTAAATGTAAACAGAATGGGTTACTGAAATTAGAATAGTAGCATATCATCGGTTCTTAAAGTGGCCCACTAGATGCGGTTTGGGGAGTTCTGGATGACCTGTAACAGGTGGGAATCCAGGCAAACTCGCTTTTGTGGAATGTACGAAACGCTTCGGTAAAGAACTCCACTGTTGAAAAACCCATTGGTAAAAAACGAAGGTACGCTGATTGGTGCGGTAAGTTGGAAGTCTTGACGTCGAAGGCTCGTTTTCTACAGCCTGTACTATGCGTGGTCACCACAGTAGTTTGGTACCATTTTCCCGCACCCAACACGACACTTATTAGTCCTTACTGGGCGCGTTATCTCGGACGTGCCTGTAACCTCAAATGCCGTAGGTATCAAATGGAACAGTAAAGCCGCCTAAAAGTTATAGCAACCATAGCCGTCACCTGCCAAAGATTCACCGAAAACATAGGGGACCACCCATATAACACGAAGGCGATAGACAGAGTCTATCTGCCAAATTAAGAAAACATTCAGGAAAAGTTCTCGATGGTATTTCAAATGAAAAATATTACCCAGATTACGAAACCGACTATCAGGATCATACCAGGAAAAGGCCAGCGAGTGTTTTATGGGCTGCATCCCTACCCAAGCAGTTCGTTTTCTGAAACCTATATTTACGGCCGTTGATAACACCTCATTACGGCGTTTGCCTCTAATTACCAATAATTATCGTAGGCAGTTAAAATTGCGTAGTAGAAAGACAAGATTTAATTTATATAACAAATAGCAAGTTGTGAGTTATCGTCACACCAGAGAAACCGCGCAGGACATTAAGTCGCGTCTTACGAAGTAAATATGTTAATAAATGCCTAGCGGGTTCAGTTGAGGGAGAGAGTCCGCTTGCCTTCTTCGCGACTTCAAAGGCTCCCACCATCGGAAAGAAGTTGTTGCCATAAGTGGGGGTCGAGGAGGACTTAGTCGTCAGTGATTTCAGATGCAGCGGCAGCCGTCCTTCTTTGAGGTCGAGACGTTTGATCACCATTGGTCCCTCTGTTGTCATGCGCTCCCATGGTCTCCCGATAATCCATCAAACTCCTCGATCTGCTTGAGTGTTTAGACAAAATAATTACCTTTCAGGCGTCTAGAGAGGAAAACTTTTAATAGAAACTCAGATCGACTCTAAAGCTGAGGAGATATTATCTAGACCTCAAACACGTAAATCCAGTCCATTAGTGTTTTTGACTATGCTCACAGCAAGGTACAGCAACAGATCTAGGTAAGAGAACGAAGGTGTCTTTGATTAGGAAGTTCTAATTCCCGATATAGTCTGCGCCGTTGAAAACAATTTTTGCCCAGTTATTCTGCAAAGCATAATAGCGTTCACATTAAATACCTGAAATAAATATAGCAGTCTTTGTCATGAGAAAAGTAAAAAAACCCAACGGTTTCTCCTTGTTTTTCTAATTATTTTCCGATTTAATCTTTACTAAAAGTTGTTCGCATTACATGAGACCATGCAAGAAAGTTTAACAGCCACAAAACAGCAGGTGTCCAGCGATTTAAAAACAGCTTTTACATTACCCGCAATGTCCAAGTACTCGGATGGTCATACAGGACGCAAACAATTAAAGACGAGTGACTCTCAAATAATGAAAACTCCACTACAATGATGACGATGAAAACAAAACGCATTACCGTGTTCTGGAAATTAAACGTAGCTAACGCTGGCAGCTTAAGCAGACTTTGCATGAGGAGTGGCTATTTTTTTAAAATCCGTTCGCTCCCTTATCAGCTCGCCTAATTTAAATTAAAAACAAATATCAGGAGCAGGGGATCGGAGAACTGTGGTGACTCCCCTGTACATTTCTGGTTTGCCCCCAATCGGCAGTCAGAGGTTAACAATAAGTCCAGGTTCAGAAGGTCTGATATTTGAACATAAGTCATTTGCATCGAGGAGAGGGCCGCGAATTAATGTCCCAACAACTGATCCGTGATCCTGTGAAAGTACACGCACTGGTGGCAATCTGTATCGATCTGACCTGGTTGTCGGACGACTCACCTTCTCCACACTTCTGTGACACCTCGGCCAATAGAGGTGATAACCTTTAGCTGTTTCAGCGAAACATGCATTTTGGAAGGGTTTCTGATGAATGGGTAGTACTTAGTTAAGTATTAAGTACTTTGAATAGTCAGTAAGGGAACTTACTAAACACCAGTCGACGATTTCCTCTGAGAGAAACGATTAGAGTCGAATACGGCCTCTGGGAAAGTTAATCTCAGAATATGAAAAAAAATAACTGTGCAGTTTGACCTGTAGGACGTGTCGAACTCAAGAAACCGTGACTACAACTGAGGCCGCAAAAGTGCTCAGCAAAAATCTACTTGGAGGCTGTCTCATGTTTAACGGTCTCCGCGGCTTCAGTCGTCATTTACTCTTCGAGTTCATTGACACACACCTTCCTCCTTTAATGGGGGAGCTTAACTTTACTTTTGTGAAATATTTTGCTGGTTTCGTTGCTAATTTGTGTTATTTAATAGCGCTCCAACGACGACTACCGCTTATGCCGAAACCAAAAAATGCGGAAGATGCAATTGCATTAGTCTTTGGACCGATAGCGTCTACGGACTTATTAGAAATATTTTTATCTAAAACTACAGGCCCACTGTGTCTCAATCTCCCTCTCTCTATATATACTTAAAGGCATGTTGCCTTTCGACGGAGAGCCCTATCGGCTATGCGTGATTCAGCACACACAGGAAATAGTCACTACCTACTGAATTTCTGCGTTCGCAGGAATCAGATCGCACCTTCTCTGAAATATTGCAAGATTCAGAATTTTCGTCCTTAATCGTAAGGTCAGTTCGTCCGTTGAGCGCTTACTGTTGTAAGGTGTGGATTATCTGCAATTTCAATATCTCCCTTCTTTGCTGCGCATTTAAAGAAAAAAGTATTAATGGCTTCGCTTGTCCCTAAGGCCATAAAACCACATGAAATGCGGTATCTCTAAAGAACCATATTTTATCGCCCTCACAAACAGCCTTTTCAGAGATCACACATTTTTGAAGTAGATTGACATTAAATCACCCCGCGGTTTCATGCCACAGTAACAAACAGGCAGATATTTTTATACGGAATCCTTATGCGCTTTTAAGTGCATACAGTCCTTTTCTTCAAATAGGGTGTTCCATAAAAAAGTTGCACATTCTTCCAGGACATCATGATTGAATATATGCGATATGCGCACAGAAATTCAACCGGAACACATTTATTACCTAGATGGTAAGATTTTGCAAGCACTACTTATACAAGTGGGTGGGAACTTACTTAAAAGCCAACGCGAATTTTAAGGAGAAGCGGGGTGAGAAAAAGGCTCGTGATAATGGGCATTACGGTCTCACCTGAGTAGTCGTTCCTGTTTAGAATCATCTGCACAACACAATGCTAGCTATCTTTGCCATAAATGCAGCCTAAAATGACCATTTCACTCATGCTTCTCCCTTTGCTGGGTACGTTTAAGAGAAGTCACGGACTCTTGTCATTTACAGGTAAATCTGGCCGTTTGTATAAGTGAGCAGAAGTCGATGCGAATTGGACCGTTTTGCGCAATTCCTTTGTCTAGCCCTTTCTTTCGCTTCAGGCAATATGTTCATAAACCATACGCATCAGCAGCGTTTGGGAGGGACGCGCCTCGAGTGTTCCACACTTCGGGGTTGGGTATGACTGGCTGATGAAGGCTAATAAGCCAGAAATGGCCATTCCAGTCTCCCTTGCCTTTGTCGGTAATAACATACTGCCTATATCGTGCGCCGCCGTGCGGCTGCTGGTTGGGCTCGAGAAAGAGCCCGTATGGCACATCGAAACGAGTGAGTTCCGTAAGAACGATCGGTGAGCGCCCCCTACCATTGTACATTCCCCATCGAAAACCGACAGGGTAACGGACTCGTGGCTCAGTGGTTAGAGATGTGGACTTCTAACAAACAGGTCGCGGGTTCGAGCCTCGAGTGTTCCACACTTCGTGGTTGGGCATGACCGGCTGATGCAGCTAATAAGCCAGAAATGGCCATTCCAATCTCCCATGTCTTTGTCGGTACTAACATACTGCCTAGGGTCTTAAATCTCCAGGTCTGCTGACTAAGACCTAACTGACAGTAGATAACGCAGGTGGGCCTCTGCGCTGAAGGCATGTGCAGACATCAGGCACGCGCCATCGGGTCGCCGAAAACGCCGAGTCACCGGTGCAACTGGCCAGCTCTGAGGGGGGTGCGTTAGCGGCGAGTCCCAGGAATGGTGATAATTAGTCAGCACAGTGTGACAAGACGGCTCTCTGCAGAACCCCCCCCCCCCTCCTCTGACCTTCCAAGCATTCAACTAATCTCAGCTAGCAGGGTTGCGTTTCAACCTGCATGAGCTTCCGTGAGCACGAGTTGGGCTGGTCAAAACTTGCGAGCACAACTCACATCGATTTGGTGCGACATGTGTGAAGTGTGTGTGTAAAACAAACGGCGTCCATTTCACAGCATGAGTCATGGGTGTCTGAGTTTTTGCTCCGGTAACAAACCGTGCTCTCACATGGCTGAACCCCTTGAAGATTTCTCACGAAAAGTTTTACCGATTTAAATTGGACAGGAGACTTGGATATAAAAACGCAAATGAGATTTTAGATATTGCATCTTCTTTTATTTCCTCAGAAACCAACAACATCTTGGAGTAAATCAGTCCCATTGGGAATTATAGACTGACATTTCATATGAACAGTTATGCCGACGTCCATCAGCTACTGGGTAATAACCGCGTAATTCTCCTAAACTGCCAATAAGCAGTCAACCTTTGCAAGTAAATCGACTTCATTGGAATAAAAATGGTCTAGGGAAATTGCGTAGCATACCAATTTGCTGATAAAAGCCTGCATGCAAGAATTCTATGATGTGAACTAGGCAAGAACTGCAGGGAAAAAGAACTGTTGGCAACAGTCGGAAGATGGCACCCAAAAAATCCGCTTAACCAAAGCAGCCTGTCTTACTGGACAGGTGGTAATAGGGGTTTTATGGGTGGTGGCTGGTCGGGATGTACGATACTAGCCGATAGAAAGCCTTATTTGAACAGGAGAATGATCGAAGTTGGCCCGCTGTCCGCCCCGTTATTACAAAATGGGTCGCCAAAGGCAGTATAGTGGTAACGGACGTGTGGAAGGCGTATAGTCGTCTTCCCTCAGAAGGTTATCTACATTTCTCTGTTAACCACTCAAAGAACTTCAAGGACCCTACCATTGGACGGCACACCACTGCCATCGAGGCATACTGGAGTAGACTGAAAAGGAAACTCCACGAGGGAGTCCCTGTATGTGGTCGAGCTGTTTGGGCTCACATAGACGAAGTACAGTATCGTCTTTGGTTTGGCCTCAATTTCATGTCTTTGACAGATGCCTGGGAACTGTTCCTGTCCCATGCTGTGTAGACTTATCCTATTTAAAAGTGTTTTTGTCTTGTAATAAAACTGCCATAATGCGAATGTATGTGGTATATTCAGGCGTACGTGTGTAACGATGGGGAAGGTTGGGTACCAGCGACCATCGTCCATGTAACCTCCTGCGATGTTCGTTCGGCCAGCCCATGTTAGGCCGTCTCGGGATTTCCAAGTAGCGCGTGAAAGCAGGCCTGCAAACGCTGATATAGCCTGAAGGCGTTTGAGTCCACTGTTAAAGGTATTATTTCTAGGTGACGGATTTTTTGTGGGCCATCTCCCGATTGTTACCGAACTGTTTTATAATGCGATTTTTAAATATGCTCAGGGAGAACGATATTTTTGTGTCCAGTTACCCTGGAGGCCGGTAAGGACTGCAGGAATAGCCCGTTTTGCCATTTTTGCCGTTGCCAGACTGCAAGACTTGAGGTATGAACCCAGAGCAGTCGTCGTCCAACTACTATTGGAATAAAACGCTCAAACTGTTGAACTACGATCTCACATTCCGTCTGCTGCTCTCGGGGCTATTCAAAGTCGCACGGGGTGTTGCTTCGGCGGAGGAACATGCTAGTTTTACTTCGAAGCTGGAGTCCTCGCAGGCGGTTGTGCTGACCACTTCTCGCCATGCTTTGTCAGTGAGGACTTTAGTTTGCACATCCAATCCAAAATAAGAAGACCATGTTCCAGTTCGCAGTCAGATCATGGTAGCGCCATTTTTAGATGGTACTAATTTTAAAGTTGTTTTTGCAGGAATTCTTCAACCCTACACCTCTGGTATTCGAGCTGAAGAGTAATGAAACGAGTGGCCGCTGCGCTGGGAGAAATCAGTTCTACAGATATGATATGGAGACCGCTCCTCAAACTAGAAATTTTGTGTAAAATTGCTTGCTACTTTAACGGGCTTAAAGGAAAACGGTTTGGCTACAGACAAACATGTACCAAGGAGGCTTCCCGAAGGCTGAGAGTGGCCTGTTGGAAACTGTACGTCAGGCAGAGATCGCTGACTAATGCCAAATTAAACGTACTTGAAAGGGCAACGTTCGGGCCTGATCACATCCGTTGTTGACGACAATGCAGACGGTTGGGAAGTCTGGTAGTGAACACTTGATGTATATCTGGCGAGGCCTCTAGCACATTCCACGTCGTATGCGGCTGTAGACAAGGAGCCCTTAAAGACGTGGAAAAGGCAGCTGGCTAGGTGATTGCTTTCATAAATAACCCAAACAAACATCCTCCATGTATAGCTGTAACCGTAAATGGTGAAATATACAGTGCAATAAGAAAAGTGTTGAAAATGAACTTCCAAAAGGACAAGCACTGCAACCGTAAGCGCATTTCGGAGAGGTTTCTATAAATCCGGTAAGTAAGAATGACGCGGAATTCGAGCAACTATTGGCAGGCGAACCAAGACGCATGCTGACTCACGCAGCGCTGCGTAAATGCAAGCATTATTTGGGGAACATATGATATTTTGGTATACTTTCTAGCAGATGGATTATGAAACGAAGGCTGAGGAATACACTTGTAGAACCGATGGCGTCTTTGGCTGTAGAATGCTGCAATAAAACGCCTCAGATGGACCTGATCACTTTAGAGTGGGACTCTAAGGTCAAGTATTGCTTGCATTTCAACAAAGACATCAGACGGTCATTAAAGAAATTAGTAATATCCCAGGAATTCAGTAAGGCCAGTGAATTTTTCTCGTTGAATCATTATGTTTTCCTTAAGATTACAACTAATCTGCGGAGATGTCATTAACTTAAAGAATTTCTTTTCATTCACAAGGCATTTCTGCAAAGCCACTTACTCGCTTTCACATAACACCTTTAGTTCTTACATCTAATCAATCTCCTCAGTATAACTTTTGTAACCTCCAGTTTGGTAAGGTGGCCGCTCTCTGATAGTCAGATTTACTTCATTTGAACAAATGATTTTGTTTTTTCCTCTTTCTCTCTCAACGTGCGTATGTGACATTTTCATAAGAAGCCATGAAATGTAACTTTTCCATCGCCTATGTATTTCGAACTATAATAACACACACACATTTATAGGAATACATGGAGGCCTGCTTCAGCTTCTCGTTTTCCAAGCTACATATGCCGAGTTTCGGATCTGCCAATAACAACACATACATACTTCCTCTTTTTATGCGGCCATCATTTTCAATCAGCCTCAAGGGACCAGAAAGGGGTGTAATTAGAACGGACATTTTAAGCCTTTTTACCGGTTTGAGGAGAAGACTTAATTATGGGAGTTTCTTGCTTCCTGTCCCTTCATCTCAAAAAGTAGACCGAATTTCGCCGTTAAATTCGAAACAAGTTTAACGGTCCACCTTAGTTAGAGAGGTAAGACAGGGCTGGCGCGCAGTTAAACCGAAGCAGCCGCGGCTTCTAGGCAGCTCATCAGGGAGTGAGGTGATTTCTGTGGTGGCGGATGCTACATGAAATGGTAACCGGAATTCTGAAATGTGCATTCGATTCAAAAAGTTTCTTAAATAAAGTTGTAATATTATGTACCTTGCAGCATAATCCCAAGGTATTTCAGTCACGGCAGAATACCCGCTTCTAAATATGCTTCTTTTCAGTCGTATGCATAAACTACACTCTGTAAAAAATGATTACTTATGTAATATAGATTTTTCGAATTGATTTTCATTGTCCTTATGAAATCAACTATATTTTACACGAAACATGCACAAAATAATCTTTTTCGTACTCATTTAGTAGAAAACCAATTATAAAGTCTTTTAAGATCCTGGAATGTTCAATCGTGCAGCATTGCATTGGAACGTTTACTGATGCTGCCTATAAGGAGGACAAAGTGGGTTGCATCTATTACAAAATTCTATGAGCCCTGTAGGAGATATTCTTAATAACATATAGAAATAGATAACTATCCGTATGCTGAAAGTATGCATCTTGTAGTTTGGAAACCCTGAATGTAAGTTTGACGGCAAGTTGATTTCAGTATTGTTCGGGAATAGCAAAAGTTTTCTTATAACCGAACGATACTCTTCTTTCAGGCGTATAACTCGAAGTAGACGGGCATTGCTATAAAATGAGTACGAAAAAGAATATTTTGTGTGTTTTTTAAAAAATCGACTTGAATTTATGGGGCCACCGACGATCTATGGGAAAAGTGCGTGCCACTTAAGTTGTCATTTTTTACAGACTGTAGTCTCTGCAGGCGACAGGAAAGAAGCTCTTTTGAAAGCCGGCATCCTGGCGTGACCAAAACATCATGGGATTAGGCTGCAATGTAATTACTATTACAGCTCTACAAAAGCGATCTTTTCAAATTGAATACACACTTCAAAACCTTGGTTATCATTCCATGAGATAACAGACCTATTAAATGCTAAAGATAAGTTTCATGATCCAACCTCAAGAAAAGAAGAAATATACCTGATGTGGTTTATTGAAACAGAGACCCAGCAATTGGTCACAGAGTCGGCTGTAATGTAGAAACGATTGAGGAAAACGATCTTCAGCTTTGTCGAAAAGCCATACGTGCCGACCCCAGGACCGATGAGGGGATATGAATCGAAATTCAAAGTGTTACTTACTGAGCCATAAGTCCAGGTTTGGCTGACTGTGACCTTCCTGATCGTCTAACAGAGCCTTAGTACTGCGTTCAGGACAAACTATGTTGACATATTCTATCCTGCGAACAGCGCATGTCGACTTGAGGTACTCTTGCGCAATACGAGTATAACCGGTCATAGACAAAAACATCGGATCCGTAGGTCACTGGTGTTGGAATCTAGTTAACATCGAACTCGCTATTCGCGGTACACGTCTCAAACAGCGTCGGAGATTGAAAGTGCAAAATAAAACAGGGTGGTTATTTCTATCTCTTGGCTTCTTTTGGGACATTTTCGACCACGAATTTGTATACAGTAGCTGCTTAAAATATGACAGTGCCGACTAGAACACAAACAAGAAATTCAAATGAGCAAGGCCAGATAGGATGACAAGCTGCGGAGGGAGGCTTGTTTTCTAATTAAGGCACATAACACTACCTTGGTGACCTTCAAGTGGTGGTTGGGATTAGAATCCACAGGAAGACGTTCGCCGTTGCTGCAAATATCTGGCAAATTGACCAAGGCTCTGGTGGTTATGCGATCACCAAACTTTGCTGTCGGACGGGAAACAGGTACGCTGCTGCCGTCGATAGGAAAATCTGTTTCGAACGGTGCCAGGGTAGAGACCTCTGTCCCCATTGGGGCCGGAGGAGTCCTGTTGTCTAATCGGGTGCCTGCGACGGTCGTCCCCGGTGGCGCTGCTAACGACGACGATGGAGGAGGAGGATCCCACAGAGCCGATCGTTTCGCATCGGCAGTTGTACAACTTCTGGTGAGTAGTCGATGGCCAGTTTTTACTGGACAAGACCGAACCAGTGAGCCGCTTGTTCTGTCACTGTTGATTGAGCCTCTGCGTGGTTCCACCTGTGAGTGAGTGCAGAGCATGACATAGAGTTGTCTGGAATAATCGCCAATCAAAATGTGGCCTTGGATTGCACAGAAAAAGGGTGCACGATGACGCTTCCAGCTTTTTGCAAGTGTACGAGACAAAACTGGAGAGGAGGAAGAAAGACCAAGTTTGTGCTAACGAGCTAGCTTTTAAAGAGAAGGCTAACGCATCAGCATCAAGGAGTGTATCGTAACTGCGAAGATGGAAGCAGGAAATTGCGTTTTAGACAATAAAGAACGGCAGAGTTAATGTTGGAAATTTAAAAGCAAATGAGCGTCTTCACAAAAAGTTGTATTTTGGCAGTAAACAACGCTTGTCAAAGAGAGAAATTTTAATTAAACGATTTTCGAGAGTATTCCAAAAAATTCAGAATGGAAGTTATGAAAGTGTGCTAAATACATACAACTATTCACAGTCAGGGCATCTGACGCCATGCGCTGAACAGTAGGGGTCCACAACGCCCAAAGGTGACTTTCATTTCCACATACGCGTGAGAAAAATGGCAAGTTAAATGTGTGATTTTATTCAAGTCCCTGTTATGATAGGGAAAACTGGATTCCCAGACAATCTGGGCGAAGAGGCTATCAACAATCCTTTTGAATCAATAGTACATAACGATATCGCATATTTCCAAAAAGTAGGATTCCTTGATGCAAAAAATTCATGCTGGACTTTCGAATTTCGCCGGATTAGTGAATAAGGGAAGCGTGCGAAGTCTTAATTAGCACAGTGAATGGATGTGGAGGACGGATTGAAAACGCGTTTTGTCACGGACTGCCGACGACTGACAAGCCAGAAAAGCCGGTCCCAGTGAACCGGCAGGTGTCAGCAACGGTTTTACAGTATTACTTGGTAGTCCCTATGCTGCAGAATGGATGTATCTGACTGGCCAGGGGAGTGCGAAGGGATCGATGACAAGCAGGGAGGTTGTAACTGACCTGAACTAGAGCAACAGACGACGAACGTAGCCAGTGTGTCGGTCTTTTACTTCACATGAACCAGACTTCAATAAATTCCATCCCTCATCGACATGCAGGCCACCTGAAGTCAACGCAACACGACCTTCCATCCAGGCAACTGAGTCATCTCCTCCGTTGACAGTTTCCAAGACGACTTTTGCGCTTCCCGACAGTTTAAATGCTTGTCGAACTCATCTTAGTGAAGAATTTGGACATTAGACCGACCGTCATGAAGTATACGACACAACTGTTAGCGTAAAGAAAGATATGCTACAAAACTTCCACAACTTGTTTAACGTCCTCTTCCCTGATATAAAATTCCCGAAGCAAGAAGAGCATGACTAGCGGTTTCTCTTCCTTGATGTGCTCATCAGACGAAACCTTAACGGAGCAACTTCAACCGTCGGTGTGTAGAAAGGCAACGAACACCATACAGCTTCTAAGTTTTCACAGTAACCATCCGGTGGCTCAGAAATGAAGCTGTATGAAAAACGCTCTTCAAACAGATTTAGATACGTTGCTGCAAACCGGAAGGGAAAGCCCGTGAGGCTCATTATCTCTACGACCAGGTTATACGAGATGACTATCCGAGGGTATTTATAAGTTGCCGCCTATGCCGTCGTCCCCAGAGGACCCAAACGTAACCCCGCCAAAGGCATGGCATTCTCTGTCATAAATCAGGAACGTTTCGAAAGCGACCAAGCAAACTGCCGCAGAATTGGGCGTTGGAATTGCACACCGGCCCAAAGCCACCAGGAGCAGCAAGGTAATGGAAACTAAAGACCGGTTAAATTCTCAGGAGCAATCTGGAGTAGTGTATCGCATGCCGTGTCAAAACTGTCCTTGTAACTACACAGGGCAGAGTAAACGCATGCTCGGATCGCGCATACATAAGCATAAGCTGGCTGTGCGGCGAGGCGACGACTTATCACAAGTGGCTGCCCACACCTACACTGAGTGACCGGTCTAATGAAATGTTGGCCAAAATTCTGAGATGCGTTTTCGATTAGGAAGGCTTACTTAATTGGGGTTGTAACATTGATTATCCCGCGGCATAATCCTGTGGTATTTCTGACTCGGTAGGATGTCGGTTTTTAAATGCACTTCTTATCGATCTCCTGTAGAAACTGTACTCGATAAAAAATGACTACTTAGGTGACATGCATTTTTTACGTTGATTTTCGATGGTCTTGTAAATTCAAATATATTTTATGAAAAACATTAACCAAAATAGTATTTCCTTCACTCGTTTGATAGAGAATCACGTCATCTTCCTATTTTATACTCGAAGAAAGAGTATAATTGGGTTTTAGAACAGTTTTCTAATTCCGAATAATTTGGAGTCTGATCAGCCGTTGCATTAGCGTTTAGTGATTTCACTCTACAAGAGGCATACTTTCCGCTATACTGAGTCCATAAAATTTTGCAATGGATGCGGGATATGGTGTAAATTTCATGAGGATCAGTGGTAAACGGACAGGTACGATGCTGTATAAATGGACGGTCTTGAAAAATATTCTCATTAGAAATTTTCTAAAACCCAACTAAACTCTTTCTTCAACTATAAAATATGAAGATGACGTGATTCTCTATCAAACGAGTGAAAGAAATACTATTTTGGTTAATGTTTTTTTATAAAATACATTTGAATTTATAAGACCGTTGAAAATCAACGTTAAAAATGCATGTCACTTAAGTATTCATTTTTTTATTGAGTACAGTTTCTACAGGAGATTGAAAAGAAGTGCATTTAAAAGCCGACATCCTACCGAGTCAGAAATATCACAGGATTATGCCGCAGGATAATCCATATTACAACCTCATTTAAGTAAACTTTCCTAATCGAAAACTTATTTCAGAATTTTGGCCAACACTTCATTAGACCGGTCACTCACTCTAAGGAATGGGTCACGAGTCTAACTGTGCAGCCACCAAAATCGTCACCCAAGCCGTAAACGAAACAGGCCGAGAACTGATTGAAGTCTGCACCTTGGATGGGAACTCAGTCAATCAATCAATCGGTTTGATGCCGGAGTACAGAGCCCTGTGCAGTCACCTCCAGTCTTGTGCTATCGATCGATGATTGGCGTAATTGTTGCTTAATCTGTTGTTTTTATTACGATTGATAATGGACTCCTGCACGAGTCGGAAAGCTCAGGACAAGAAACATACTGTTCCGGTGCCAGACCGGTCTTCTTCTTCTTCACTTATACATACAACTGGAGCCCGACCCTGTTCATTCTGCTCTCTATCCATCCTCTGCTAGTTGCATGCCATGCCAACTCTAGATGAGATCAGACACAATGCTCCCGTCTCACGTTTGCCACATAATGAGGCGTGCCGAAACAGCACTGCATTTTTGGAAGTTAACGTAACAACAGTAAAGTAGGCTGCCATACGCAAAACACCGTACTTGTAGTCAGAAGTCATTTGCAGTCAGGGGGAAACAGCTGTTCATGGGAAAGAAAGCTAACTCACCTGTCGGGCGCAGCTCGAATTGCGTGGGTAAGAATGCATGGACGTCGTTTGTAGAACATAGTCGTCGTAATCATTCATCTCCTGCTCCGACACCCCGACAAAGCGAGTCCTCGGGAGCAAGGAGGTCGGTAAAGAGGACGGACGGTCGGCGTCTGCATCAAGTGTTAAATTGACATGGGGAAGGCAGTGCATGAGGGTTGGCCTCTGAGGCGGGCATCGTCGCAGAGCCAGACTGCCTTCGCCCACCTTGGCGGTAGCGACACAGGAGGCAGGTCGCATCTGCTCGTTTGCCTTTTTTCCCAACAAAAGTGCTTGCTGTGCGCCGTGTATGGCGTCTGACTTTAAAAGCGACCTTGGCTCCGTAAGTGTACTCATATGATTGTCGGAGGTATAGGAGCCGCCAAGCTCGGATTGCTAAAACGGAGGTTGAGAGAACAGGAGTTTTAGGCCCAGATGAGCCACCGACTTGGATAGTCAGGCGCAGTAAAAAAAACCCATAACTTGCACGCATTAGTTTAATCACTTTCAGCGACGAGGTACATTATCGGCCCGGACGTGAATTTATTTATAAGAAAGCAGGATTCAATCTTGTCCACTCCATCCATCTTCTTACATCCAACATGTTTCAATGACAACGCAAAGTAGAGGATACCGTAGGCGACCGTGGGCGCGGTGATCGGAAAGGCATAATAGTCCGTCTACCCATTTCATACATGTCGAGGTCCCCAAATCCACACGCACCAGGCTTCATTTGTAAGCTTCAGGAATCACGTACAGGAGACTTCCAGAGGAAGCGTATTAAGAAGGAGTCATTACAGTCTATTCCTTGTTCCAAAACGGGACCGAGTGATCCACCAACTGGTAACCGTACAGTACCTGAATTTAAGCCCGCCGGGACAATTTACATAGAGGCAGATTTGCTGTAGTGGAAAGTGCAGAGAGTCTCCGTAAAGACCAATGCGCCAAAATCGACTTCAGTACCCCCACCCTCCGAAATATGCCGGTGGCCTTGTCGAGCCTTTCGGAAATTGGACAGAGTGAGAGATATGGCGTGAACTACCCACCAACATTTGCCACACATATTTTCATCTCACCATTCTACACGAACAAGATTCACTAAGGGCACAAATACCACGTAACGGAGATGCACGCCACTTCACACACGACTTTTTGCAAGTCACAACGGCAAAGGTAAATTAAGGCAAATTAAATCACAAGATTGTTAAATGAGCAGGGTCTTATGCTTCACTGATAGTCGACGTGCGCACTTACGAAAACCATGTGGGTTATGCCTGCGATATGTGACCTAACACCTGAGCCCCCCCTCCAGTTTTCTTGACTCTCCTTGATACCGAGTCCATGTAAGCAGTGGGGAAGTCAAGGTGCGGTAGATGCTGCGCAAGTCTACTACCAATATAAACTAATTCATGCGCAAGTCACCGTGCCTACTGCACCTTGCCGTGTAGGGCACGGTGGACATCGTCGGAATCGAGGTCGAACTATCATGTAACTTAACTCTCTCATCCTGCTGTGGAGTACACGGTGGATCACGTCGGCAGCGGCGGTTGAGCCGTCGTGTGTGTGTGGGGATTGTGTGTAGTGCCGCGGACGGGGATCGTTTTGCGACGGTAAAATCGTTTCGGCTCTGTGAAAGCCGCTACTTGGTCTTTCCACAATAATTAGCCGACAGCATTCACCAAACTCACCGATTAGCCTTGCAAGGACTTCACTTTCGTTTCCAGTCCATTTTACTGAGCAAACTATCAGATACTCAGCGCCCCTACATACGGCACTCCCTTTACTCAGCCCTGTTCCCCCCCCCCCTCCCAAAATAGGAAATCTCGCAAAGACAGACAGCTACAGTAATTTCGTAAGTGACCCTGGCAAATCCCGGTCACTTTCCAAATGTGTCAGCGTCTCCGCCTGCTGTGAGATTTGGCGGGCGTTCCCCATTTGGTGGTGCACTCACCGCCTGTCGCAGCATTGGAAACCAGACATACGACTCTAAAAGAGTTGGCAATCGCATATGCACAGCAACCGTTAGGTGGCTTGGGGTAATTCAAGATGCGATCGAACGAACAACAAAAACAACTTTAATCTCTCTGTCCTTGCCTTTTTACAGCCTGGCAGATTGATCATTCCCGCTTCGGCAGTCAACAATGTATGTTCTCTCATGGGCAACCGAATGATCAACCGGCCAGATAGGTTGGGACAGTCCCGTCTGGCCGTTGACTGCGAGATGGACACCAGGGCTCTCACAGAGACTCGCTTCTCAGTGGAAGGACATCGGAAGGAAGCAGACACGATATGCACCCTCAGAAGCAGACGCGAAATGTCAGGGCAATGAGACGCTGGAGTCGCTTTCACCATCACAAACGGCATCGTGGGCAATTGTTGTGACTGACTCAGGACATCAGTGCTCGCCTAACCATTGTGAGGCTCTCACTCAGCAGAGACAAGTTCATCACTATTGTCAGAACCTAAGCCTCCGTACCCGAGTAAAAACTACCAGGAAACGATATTTAGGCCACCGGCTCACCACTGCCGGGCCAGTTGAAGGCAGCCGTGACTTGCGAGGCAGGCTTTTTCATAGCAAAACAGACTTATGAAGAATCCACCTCACTCCCACTACCAACGTCAAAGTTAGGATACAGAGTCAGCGAAACCTTGTTTTACAATCCTCGCATAGGGACGGCTGGAACTCACTGGGATCTTTAGGTTATGTAAAGGTAAAAAATACGCCAGCCTACCTCGCTGTGAGGGGACTTTTCGAATGCAGAACTGTGGCAGGAAGGGTCTTCTGTGTTTGTGCGAGAATGGAGTACTGCGGCCTCTAGAGACTGTCTGAGCTCCGAAAACGGCGAACCATGATCTATGACGTGAGCTGCTGTCGAAACCTCGATGTCGTCTGTCCCCGTGCCCATCGTGCGTTGACGTTCCGGCCGCGGCAGATCAAGGTGGGGATCCCCAGGTGGGTGCTGAAGGAGCAGCAGGGGAAAAAAGATAGTCGTGGACGGAGGAACGAGGAGGTAAAGCTAGCAAAATTGGCCTGTGGATGTTTTGCTGACTACAGAAACTCATTGACCAGTTGTCCTTCCAGTGTCTCCTATCTCTGTCGATTGCGGTTCTCATTTCGATGTGTCCGACAGCTCCGGCAAATCTCCAAACTCTGGCAACTCTGCATTTCGTCTTGAGATGGGATTAGATGGCCGTGAAGGGCACTATTAAGAGTGCAGTCAAAAGAACGCAAGTCCGGGGCCCGGACACTGCAGACCTCAGGATTCAGGTCACCTAGACCCGCGGTAGACGCATAATTTGCGGTCGCCGGCAATTAAGTCTCATGAAGGCATTCCAAACTCCCTTATTTCTGCTAGTAGTACTTCTGAACAACTTTTCACTCACCGTAGTGAGGAGGAAGACAGGACGTCATGTCAGCTCGCAGTTCAGTCTCTGAATTGAAGTATTCTTCAGCTCGCCAGTGCCAAACCGAAAGAAATAACCTTACGAGGTGGTTCCTTTTTGGGTAAGATCGCAGTTCATAGCCAGACACTGTGGGTCAATATTGTCGACGTACTTACTTGTAATCAGCTAGTGCGTTTCCCTTATCGAGGAAACGTGTTATCAATAGGTGTGTTTTTACTGAGTTAGGCAGGTCGCCTGTTTCGGTCAGGTTGTTGGGCTTAGTGAGGGTTAGGGTTAGGCTTACGATTAAGTTTAAGGGTTAGGGTATGCGTTTTGGGGTTAGGGTTAGGTTTTTGGATTAAGGATGGGGTTGGGGTTAGGAGTTTTGGGTTAGGGCTATGTTTCATGCTTAAGTTTAGGGTTACATTTTAGGGCTTAGAGTTAAGGTTAGGGGTAAGGTTTAAGATTAGGTTTAGGATTTTTGGTTAATGTTACGGCTTTAGGGTTAAGTTTATGGTTAGGCTTTAGGGTGAAGTTTAGTGGTGGGGTTCAGGGTATGCTTACGACTTTAGGGTTAAGGTTAGTGACAGGTTTCAGGGTTAGGGCTAGGTTTTAGTGTTGTTTTGCGGTTTAGCTTGGGGTTAGGCTTTAGGGTTGGTGTTTTGGTTAAGGATTTACGGTAAGGGTTAGGGCTTTAGTGTTAGATTCACTTCCCCAGTCGGGGAAACGAACTGCGATTTGACCCCTTTCTGCTTGCATTTTACTACATTTACAGAAATCTGTCAGTTTACACCGCGAACAACGGTGCTGATCAGAAGGCAAGCAAACGTTCTTCGATCGAACTCCCTAGCCTTTTATTTGCCAGTGTTCTTAGTATTACCATCGACTTTCTTCCGCTCAACCCGAAAATTGCCCTGTAGTCAAATTCGACTGCGAGTACTCGTGATGCGTGCAACTAGTATTATTTATCGCGCAACCGCTATTTACAGAGAGCAAATTCTGAACATGACCGAAAAAATCGATGTCAGTAAAGACCTTTCAGGTCTTTAGAAAAAAATATCTTCCTCGATCGCTTACTTAGTGGTGGCGACAGCACTCGGACAACTCCCAACTTCCAAGCCTACCCCAAATTAACTTTCTTAGAAGCTTAAAGACCAGTGGCAAATCATTCTTCCACAACGGCGGGTCGACCGGATGCAAAAATGTGATAAACTTAATGCAATAAATGTACGTAAACTCCTATCTGACGATGTACTTGATGCTGTTTCACAGAACCGCTGACAAGCCGATGCCTGGCTGGAAGCTGTCGAGAGGACATTAGCACTGGTGGTTCTCCATTGTGCACTGAAGCCAGTAATCTCAAGGGCTCCATCACCTGGTAGGTCTCGGTCTTAATCACAGGAATGCTCTGCCTGCGTGCTTGGGGTATCAATGTTGGCTGTTGGGAGGGCGAAGTGTGGAGAGAAGCGCACTCATCAGGCTGAAGTAGCATAAGAGAACAATAGGCGGTTGAAAGTCTAAACGACTTCAGAAGACACATCTGACAGGTAAAAATAGTCAGTATTCTTTCCAGGGTAAACGCCTGTGTGATTCTTATTGTTATCTAGAAATGTTATAGAACAAATGCTCAACACGAAATGCAGCCGGATCCCCTGTGTCAATCGATGAGTCTGGTTTACCTTTGACCTTTGTCACCGTTGGTTCATGCTCACACCTGCCTCGGAGTGGTTTCCGAACATGATTGTCGTGCAACAAAAAAGGAGGATTATGTGGAACGATTTTCGAGGAATATAATACGTGGGACAGAATGCCCCGGTCAGAGGGCTGCAGTGCATTTTATAGCGGGCTTGTGATCTGTTTAGACAAAAAATTGCGTCTCATAAAATGTTAACCAAAATTCCTAAATGTGTTTGCGATTAGAAAGGAATATCTAGATGAGGCAATAATACCGATAATCGTACAGAAGAGTTCCAAGATATTTCAGTCACGTCCGAGTGTTGACTTTAAATAGACTTCCGTTGAGTCGCATTTGATGGGCAGAGACTGATTATGTGGTAGGAATGGTTCCCAAATATTCTTAATACCCTTATAAATGTATACATAACTTATAAAAACATGCACGAAATATCTTTTCCTGAAATCATTTGGCAATACCTCGCGTATTCTTCAAATGTCATGCTCGAAGATAAAGCACTTTCCGGTTTTAAGAAAGTGCTCCAATTTTCGGATAATTTTGAGTCCGATCTACCATTGCATTTGCGCTTACCGTTTAAAAATGCAAGTTGTGGGATTTTTATGTGGGGAAAATCATATACTCCTCTTTAATTTGACGAAGGTCTACATGTATTTCATAAATTTTGTAGTGCGTGTGGTTTATGTTGTATGCTTCATACGGAGCAATAATAGGCAGACAGACACGATGTTATTTGAATGTACATTTCGCAGTCTTTAATAAATTATAAATACAAACTATTTAACACCAAAAAAACTTGTCGTTTGGAGTATGAAATCTGAAGAGGACGCGACCTGCTGCCAACTGAATGCAAGAAAGGATGTATTTGTACATATCTGTCGAAAAATGTACTTGAACTTATAAGTGCATCAAAAATAAGGGGAAAAATCGAATACATACTTCCTAAGCAGTCCTTTGTTTTACCGAATGTGTCCTTCGTAGGCAGTTGGAAAGGCGCACATTCAAAAACTAGACAACAATCAATATTATAACCACATCTAAGCAATTCTTTCTGATAGAGAACACCGTTTAGAATTTCAGCTAAAATTTTATGGGATACGTTGGATATAATCACGTCCGAAAGATGCTCATTATATCAGCCTCCCTTAAAGAGGAAATGGGGGGTTACACGTAACTCACATTATTCCATACATGACCTAATACTAAGAGGTTGTGAGATGTCAATAACAAACCGTGGGCCTCGCAACAATTGGTCGCAATTTGTGGTCACCGAATAAGACCATTTTTGATTTAATCTTTTATTGCACTAGAACTGAAATTGCTGAGGTCGAGAAAGATAAATACTCTCAACGTCGATGTGGGCAATTAAAAGGTATTCCCAACACAGGGTCCCTGTTAGATTTATCTTTTTTAAGCCATAATTTTATAACAAAATCCACCAAAGTATGTTGTCCGGATTATGCGCACACCGCATTACCGCATACATTATTCAAATAGGAAAACTGTGCCCAATTCCACCAACTATCAGTTGGCAGGCTGACTGGTGACACAGGAAATTAAAGAGTTACCTAAGTGGGAGGCTTGGAAATCCATCTTCACGACATATTAACACACCCCTTACTATTATATATCTGATAAGCTCGAATAAATCGTGACGCGCAATCAGTCGTGCCTTGGAGGGCTGACAACCGACGGCATAACTCGGTCCTTCGGTCAAACGGCAATAAGTCCTTCTCAATGCGGCCTTTATGGCATTCCCACCAGTGTAAGTTTCAAGCTGTCCCTTTTGCAACAGAGCGCACATGAAGTGGGAATCAGGTCGTGTGTGGTACGTGTAGACGGTTTGTCTTTCTTTACCAACCATTGCGTTCACGCCCACCTCCGTGACTCCGTCCTGTCACGAGGCTCAGGCAGGTGAGGGGGTGGATTATAACAGATGTTTCCCTAGTCTGCCCTGTATAAACACTCAAATGTATACACTGGAGCAGCATTACCATTAATGGGAAATCTTCGTCGAACCCAGCCGTTAAGTTAATGTGACCACAGCAACTAAGTACCGCCTGAGGGCTTATAGGAGGTTCGTGAGCCCAGGATCAGTGGGAATGCAACAAATCGGCCTTTCTTACGCATGAGCAACATTGTCTTGCGTTATACCTGGTATAAACAGTTGGGTTCATTTTTAACGGTCATGATGCACATGGCTATGACGGAAAACATGCGATTTCATCCAAAGGGCACGTTGGACTCAGATGTTAAAAGTAAGCGAGAGACCAATGGGGAACAGACGATGAATATTCTTAGTCAGCAGTTCTTTATAATAAAGAGAAGGAGGATTGGTGTAGTCGCTTCCGGTTTATTTTGTATCGCAAGCCACGCAAGAAGATAAACTCTCATATGGGATCTCCAGATAAAATAGAGATCCAATCCGACAATCGCTGATGACGATCTTTGCCGTGTGCCCATCGCAGTGGGTGCAGAACCAGTGACTTGAGTGTGAATTAGTCTATAGCGTTGACAGACTTGCGCAGCGTCTGTCTCACTAGCTCCCCACTCACCCGCCCGAGCCCGGTGTCCCAACGGGGTCAGGACGATCGGATAGGAGTCCAGGCGCAGTGGCTGGCAAAGATACAAAGCCCGTCCCCACGTGCCACCCCCGACCCCGGTCTCTATCCGATATATCGGGCTTCCGCAGAACAAAGGGCACGGCGCGGATACAATCTCAGTGAAGTGCCATGAGACCAACCTGAGAAAAAGCCTTTGAACCTGGCTCAGTCCTCGAGCCAGCCACCCCACATACACAAGAAGTACTGACCACCAAAATCGGAGCTATCTCGTCAGTTGGCTGCATTCCAAGTCCTGACATTTAGTACATCATGGCAGTTTCGAATCGCGTTAGATCAAAGAGATGCAGAAGAGTGAAATCTCCCATACTCCTGCTTGCGACCAGCAAACCGTTTTGAGGGCTGCAAGTGTTTAAAGTAGAGGCCATTTGGCTGATTTACCTGTGAGAGAGCCTTTGTGGTGCGGAAAAATGGAGGACCAATCCCGCCGGCCAATGAGTATGTGTTGGATACGCGATGGTGCGAATCGGTCTGCAGGACATTGGGCATGACGTATGGTGAAGGTTGGGAAACTGCAGTCTGACGCATGACCTTTTTGATCGGCTAAAATTAAAATTGAGTTAGCATTTCTGGTTGAAGGTTAAACTATCGTTGGAAGTTCACGTGTTCGCGGCTTACGAGGCGGTTCTGCTAAGCGTACTGTGGTCAGGCAAACTTCCTGGTTTTCATTATAAGACAGGTAGCGACACAATTTTTTCTTTTCTATTAGGATGGAGGAACCTGCTTGTTTGCTTCCTACGCGGTCAATTGAACTTACAGTAGGCGGGCTAACTCATGAAACGTAAGCCGAAATTGCAAAATGCATTTTCGTCTCGAAAAGATTAATTAAGTAGAGTTGGAGAAATAATAATCAAACAGCATAATTCTATAATAATTCAGTTACCCGAGGATGCCAACTTTCGAATGAATTTCTGATCGACAACATGCAAGAACCATACTTTGCAAAAAAAACTACTTAAATAGCATGCCTTTTCCCGTTGATTTTCGATGCCCTTAAAAATTCAATTACATTTCATGGAAAACATGCATAACAATATTAATTCTTTTACTCATTCGGTAGAAAATGACATCGTCCAATTTTATACTCAAAAGGAGGGTATAATTTGGTTTTCAAAAACTTTTCCGATTCCCGCATAATTTTCAACCCAACCTGCCGTTATAATCGCATTTAGGATTTCGAAACTACAAACCAAATATTTTCCAGGTACAAAAAACCACACGTTTCTCTACGGTACTAAGTGGACACCATATGGGGTTCATAGAATTCAGCCGTGGATTTGAGCCATGTCGTTAACTTTACGAGCCACATTGGTAAATGCAGAGACATGACGTTTTATGAACGGCCATTTTACGGTATTAGAAAATCTCACAATTAGAAACTTTTTAAAAATCAAATTATACCATTCCTTCGAGTATAAAATTGGAAGAAGACGTATTTTTCAACCAAATGAGTAAAAGAATGAATATTTTTATGCATGTTTTCCATGAAATATAATTAAATTTTTAAGGCTATCAAAAACCAAGGAAAAAATGCATGCTATTTAAGTAGCCATTTTTTACAAAGTACAGCTTTTGCATGCTGCCGGAAAGACGTTTGTTCGAAAACCGGCACCCTCGGGTAACTGGATTATTATAGATTATGCTGTTTGATGAATAGTTCTCCAACTCCACTTAATTAATCTTTTTGAAAGGAAAGTGCATTTTGGAATTTCGGTTAACATTTCATGAGTTAGCCCACCTACTGTACTTATGTTTGCGAATGGACGCCATTCTTATGCTGAGAACAATCTGCAACCCTTAAGAATCGGCTCTAAATTTGACAACAAGCAGCGGTGCGCACTCGGATGTCTTCTGTCCCACGTTTGGAAAATTTTTATCCTTCCTCTCTGTAACGTCAATTAATAAAGCTGCCTTTCCGACATCTTGGCGTTCTGGACAAATTTTCAGATGATGCTACTGAAGGCTCATTCGACTTGCGTGTCCTCCGGCCATCGTTAACTGGACGAAGTGTGAATTTGGGGAGCCTGCGGTTCTTCGTCTGCAATGCCGAAGAAGCATGACCATGTCCTAGTAAGGCAGTGATGGGTTGGGTCGAAATCAGATTGACCTGGTCGTGACTTGCACGGCATCTAACTCACCATGTAGGATAATTGAGACTAGCGTGGTTGCAGTGACTGACCCGGTATTATTTCCCATCTAGGCGTCCAACAGCCGCTGTGGCTCATAAAACTCCGCAAGCCAGAAGTCATTGGTTTGGCAATGACGACGATTAGGGTCACCAAAAATAGTATTATGGGGAAACCAGAGTAGGCCGACCCATAATCATAGGCTGGATGGAGTTATTCCTCCAGTCCACAACAGTTCAAAGGTGACTCAAATTTCTTATGGGCAGAAAAAACCGCGCAGGCTCTGTCTCATTCTTACGCGGTCAATCTTAATCAAGCTGACTGGAGATAGAAATGGGCGCAGAGTCTGGCATGGGGCGGAACCTTCTCCAGGGCACAAGGTTATTCTGCCAAGACTGGAGTGCAGACATCTGTTGGGCAGTATGTCACGCCACTAATTCGGCAATAAACATCTTTTAGGGCCAAATTCAAGGTTAACGACCACTGAGCACTGAAAATCGCCTATTTTTCTCTAGGCAATTTGTATGACATAGGCCCATCGGGCATACTAAAGGCTGCGTCAAGAGTTCCGTCAGTCTAGAAGTGCGTATATGCTCAGAAAGGGACTACTGCGTAGGTGATTTATAAACACAATTACCCGTATGGGAGAAAATGAGAAAAAAAGTTTAGGGGAGCTGACGTAGCAGGTTTGATCATATTAACCAGAATTTATTTCCACGAATCAGGTAATATTCCCCATTTCATCTGATACGGTCAAGCTGCAGAGTTTAGCGCCCGTCTTAGCCTAGTAGTAAGCGTCTCGTTCATGAAAATGGTCAAACTGACGATATAGTTGCAAGGTCAATTTTTGTTTATCGGTAAAAAAGTTTAGTTTGCCTGGGGCTTTCTGTCCATACGTTGGAAAAAAGCCTAGAGTGACAGTGTGACCAACCCCAGGAGGATGAGTGAGACTGCAATCAAAGCAGCTCGGAGAATCATCTTTTAACTTCTCCCCGGGCAGCCAAATCAAGTTTTTGTGTGCGCACTGGTCGGTAAAACCGGAAAGTTAACATCCGAACTCTTGAAGTCAGGAGAAGGATAGTGTTTTTTGAAAGTTGCTGCCCTCATTTTTCTTTTCATCATGCGATGAAAGACCAGATGCAAACCGCAACATGACAAATGAGTGGATTCACAGAGGAAAATGGGAAACTGCTCGGCCGCATTCTTTCCGGTATTAAGGTCGAAATAGGTAACCACGAAACAAAACACAGAAATCGAGAGACGCAGTTGCCTAACCACCAGACTGCCACTTCAGGCGGAGGGCTATACTGGCTCGTCCACAGAATCCAAAACCTACTACATTCGTTAATTGAAGTACTTTTGAGGTCACGGAGGATTTTACTTCAGAACGCACTACAATTGTGCCATGATTTGACTCATTGACGCAAGCGTCTGAATCTCAAACAAGTTTGAAGCCGAACAGCTCTGCTGCCATCAGATATTTAGGCTGCATCACTAAAAACCCAGTATTGCCATCGCCAGCTGCCCTGGCCTAGCAGCTATTTCGAGAAACCGTAGAAGATGAGATTAAGTTCGGGTGGGGAGGGGACAGCTTTTTGCTAGAGAGGCCTCGATGGCGGCTGTTACAAGTGTCAGTGTGGAAGGGTGGTTGAAGACGCCGAAAGCGCGTGATATCGGTAGGAAGCATGAGACAGCCAGCACCGCACTTCAAGGTCACGCTCTTCAAGAGCGCGCGCAATCGAAGGCGTGGCCGGGTCTTCAAAGAACATAAACACAGTCGTTTGAATCACGGACGCACTGCGGGGGAGCCTAATGTGATGCCTCCCCGGCATGTTGGGACATGCACGCAGCCGACTGCGTTTTCTGCATCATCACGCTCTGGGCGTCAAACGAGTAGATGCCTCCAAGATTGCACTGGAGGGGCGGGTAACCGCAGCAGTATTGGCAATTCGCAGGTGATTCGCGCAACGCCTTTCAGCTGACGAGAGTCCAAGGTCATGCCCTACGAACTCACTGCAATTCCGTATTCCAGCAATGGCGGACACACGTTGGGATTAGCATAGCAACACCGTTCTGAATTATATCAGCTCTCAACCGTGGCCTTATCTGTGATGTAGACTACCAGGAAATAAATGTGGAAACGCGTACTGTCCAATGGTACCATTTTTCGGCACCCCTGAATGGGGGTTTGATCTGGTTAGTCAGCGTGATTTTAACCACTATCACTAGATTAGACACTGTACAAACGCGTTTCGGAGGGGGAACAACAAGTGCATGTCGACCATCACACCACGTGCAACGATCTCTGATGAAGGGGGGAGCCGTGAATATTCATAGATATGCGGTAGCATGGCGACTGCATTCTATAAATACTGAAGCCACTTATGCATGAACCACCCGTATTTGCCTTTATCTCTGATGATGAGTTCAAACAGGAATCCGAAACGTCAGGCCACTAAAGCTCTTGTCCCAACGATCGTGTCTCCTTCTACGAGACTGCTTCTTGGAACTCGTCCCTTTGCATCTATTGGCAATAATAACGTCTTTCCGAATTATATCAGCTCTCAACCGTGGCCCTATCTGTGATGTAGATTACCAGGAAATGAAGTTGGAAACACGTAGTGTCCAATGGCACCATTTTTCAGCACCGCTGATTGAGGGTTTGATCTTATTTGTCAGCGTGATTTTAACCACTTCCACTAGATTAGACACTGTAGAAACGCGTTTCGGAGGGGGAACAACAAGTGCATGTTGCGCTCTTCGTCTGTTCTCCTTGGTCAGACACAGCGCTGTCGGTAAAGGAAGAGTCAGCAGGCGAAATTCTTTCATACTAAGGGAGTCACTCTGTAGATTTTCCATTCCAAACATTGATGGTGGTTTAAAGGCATCGATAAAAAAAGAACGCCGTTGCAGTAGTTGGGACTCGAGTTTAAGGAATTTACTTCGTTTTGGGACACCGATATCAAGATCATATGACATCACCGCAGCGCAACTGTAGTTCTTCGTAGCATAGACGGAAACCCATGCTTTATCACGCCATGACAGCCTAGGGCGATTGTCACTAGTGATTTCCAGACTTCAGACTTCAGAGTCTTTGCCGAGACTAGCTGCATCGGACAAACGGCAGGCGGACCTTTTCTCTCCAGAATAAATATGATCCTCGACACTTTGATGCCTGTCCATTAAAAATGTGCGAATCAGGCATGACTTCGTCGAGTGAACTGTTTTCTCGTGTAGTTCAAGCCTACACTTATGCAATTTCCGTTAAAGAAAGCAATAATTCGAGGATTTTGGTCAGAGTCCTCTATAAATTACTTCAATTAGCCGGTAAGAGGTTGTCGCATCGGTGAAGTTATTATTAAGTCCTTTGTAACCTCAGGCAAACGCACGCTTTCAGGGTGTGATAGCCATTGTGTGAAGTCAAAACCGCAGCTGCACGGCAAAATGAACTGGCCGGACCACCATGCTGCAGCCACGCTTGATCTGTGAATGCCAGTCTCATGGGACGGAAAGGATTAAGTATATGCGCGGGATAAGAAAATGTTAACTTTTGTTTGACGAACCCACCAACGTTTTAACGCTCCTGCTTTACTGACAGACATATGCATTCCATCTTACGATATTTCGAGTATTTTTGAATGCCTGACTGCTCTCCATACCGAATGTTTTTAAGATGAGCTTTCCTCTTACTAAAGAATTAGGTGTGGGAGGGGATGCAGAACAATGAACCAACATAGACATTTCAGCAGCACCGACTCCTTGGAGCCGTACAGGTCAGCGAATGCCATCCTGCCAACGAAAACATCCACCGAACAACGGCCTTCGTGCGCGAAAGCAGTCCCCCGCAGTTTTTCCTTACACCGCGCATATACTTAACCCTTACCCACGAGACTTTGAACTGCCGCAACCCCGGCTGACGGGATGCGATTTGGTGACTCCCTGACAGAGTATTTCACTCACTGACCCAGGAACCGTCACTGGTGTCCTGGTTTGGTTCCCAATCAGGGTCGGGATACAGCCAGACACAATTATCTCAGTCGCTTTCGCCTTGTCGATAAAATTATTCATTT
Organism: Spirometra erinaceieuropaei; assembly: GCA_902702965.1. NCBI lineage: Eukaryota > Metazoa > Platyhelminthes > Cestoda > Diphyllobothriidea > Diphyllobothriidae > Spirometra > Spirometra erinaceieuropaei. Next base: position 2,519,150 of record CACRXP010000014.1, read on the forward strand.
TTCACTTCGACGACTCAGGATGTGGTAGGTGCCCGTATGCGCACAGAAACATAGAAAGACCATTTAGATTATAAAGAGCCGAACCGGTTCCCACTCACTTGGAAGACCTGCGGATGGGCACAGTGCCACGACCTCTCCAGCCGTGGTGGTGTTCTTTGCGTCACCGGGGGATAGCAGATAGAAGCAGACATTGGATGATTTGTCGCTGCCGACTGATCCCTTGCAACAGCGCCACCAATGCTGATCTCCTCCAGGCAGGCCTCGCGCGTTCTTCTCACGAGGGCTTCCTTAGCTTGGACAGTGAGAAATTTGGCAATTTTACTGTTGCCCTTTCTCCAGGCAATGTCGACAGGCGTTTCGTTCTGCCGATTTCTCATCAGTACGGCGGAAGATAGGGGTGGCGGTGGTCTGGGGGAGACGGCGGCGGCGACGGCACGCGCAGGCGATGAACCAAGGACACAGGACAGAACTCGGCTACCAAGACCGGCGCAAGTGTCTGACTCGGCATCCCCCTGTCCCACTGGCGTAACCTGACGCTTATTGGCTTCGGACAGGAGCTGAACAATCACGTTGCGTTTTAAAGCGGCCGCAATATGCAAAGGGGTGTCGTAATTGGCGTTTATGGCGGTAACACTAGCCTTTACGGTCAGGAGGATTCGAACAACGCCGGCGTGACCGTAGCGGGTGGCAGTATGCAGGGGAGTGTCCCCGTACTACAACGGGAGGGGGAGAAAGAGAGAAGGTCAAGGTTAGTGTGAGGGAGTACGGCTGTGGGTTGCGTTTGTGACGATGGCATAGGTTGCGTTACCTTGTTTTTGGCGTTAACGTCCGCACCGAAGCAGAGGAGGATACGTGTTGTCTGCTTGTGGCCGTTCTGGGCCGCCAGGTGGAGAGGTGTGAAGAGTAACTAAAGGAGAAAAAGGAATACCTTGAAGAAAGACGGACAGACAATACTGCGCTAAGAGAGCGGTCGAAGATAAGTGCCGATGCACTCTCGATGATGAGTCCCAGACAGATGGTCTGGCCTTTCGAATTGACGTTAAGAATCCTCATTAGGCAGAAGGTTGAAAATGGAAGCAATCAAAATGCAGCCATGGTAACCATTAAAAGGATAATTCTGTGTTCCCGACTTCCAATCAATATCTCTGTATGCTTGGATCGATGAGGACACTGGCTGTCAAAAGGTGATTTATAAACACTCTATACACCAAACGATCACCAACCAATAAAATAATAGTAATTTGGGTTTTAGACCAAGTCAGAAATGACGTTTTTAATGTTATGGGTTTGATACCTAGGGAGCCTTTTTCATATTAGGCCCAGACAATCACTGGGAATCGTCTGCATCTGTCTACAAACTGACCTAGCTCAAAACAAATGAACGTTAGGTCACGACTCGTTTGTTAACAGGCTGTGACGGATTCGTCCTGAACACTCTGATATATCTTAATGTGCTGAATTCCAAATTCAACCCCTATGTTGACTTATGAAAAGGTATTGAACGACATTAATTCATCTGGTTTTAAAGGTCGTAGCGAGAACAATTCAACTATTTGTGTATAGTTTTAGTGTGATTGATAATGCCAACCGACGGAGCTACCGCAGGGGTTCAAGCGACTGTTTTGAAGCCATTGATGGCCAACCTACCACCAGCATTTAAAGTTAAATAGGTTTCTCTACCATCTGCTCGGCGATTTTTTATTTTCCTCACGAATGCAATCAAAAGTCTGAGCAGTACTGGTTGCTGCGGGACTTTTTTCAAACTTTAAACGGTACAGAAAATTTTGACTGATTAATAGTTTAGCTCAAATTTGATTATTTATAAGTCCGAGAGATATAAATGCGCGAAGTAGGCCAGGTGATCCACAAATGCTGAAGTACAATGAAAAATTGTCAATTTAAAATTGCAGTAAAAAAACATCATACTCTTCTGCATGTCAGCTCATTCAGGCACGTCACGTGACAAATGAACTCCCAAAAATGTTCCTTTAGAAAGAAGAGCTGAGTTCAAGGCACATGAAATCACATGGTAGGACTCCCATTAACTCCAGTCGCACGATAAGTGTATTTGTTTTCACGGACTCTGATCGGTCCCTGACTCTTCCTTCGAAACTTAAATACAAAGATTACCATTTTGGGTGTTAACCTCGAGAAAGTAAGGAATTACAAAGTTCACACATGAATGCATCATTATCCGAAATAAGTTCAAAATGAAAGTCAGAGAGGTGATCAAACACAAAAAGCAGACATTTCTGGCTTATTTGACGTGTCCGAGCGAAAATCGTGGTGTTCATACTGCAGGCAAGATAGATTGGTGAATGCGAATTCCATGGCGAACCTGCAGCTTATGTGACAAAGTGTTTGGCTCAGAGAGGCTAACACTCGTGGGTTTTCACCGCTTGTGAGGGTCCCAGGCCCCGGTGTTCCCCACTTTTCATTCTCTATCAAGCACAGATTGTTAAACATCACTCCCATGAGAGAGTGCGAATTTTAAGAGAAAAGTATACGAATTCCAATATAGCAGGTAGCAGCATATGAAGCAGAGTCAACCACCTAATGCGTCATGGGAAGGTAGAAAGATTGCAAGAAAATACGAAAGGCCTATCAAACGAACCTTATTCTGGAGATTTGGCGAAGCCCGTGAGAGACAGAGAGCCTCGACAGAACGAGAAAAGCCCTTAACGGCAGCTTCATGCAGAGGACTGTTCCCATTCTGAATTCAAAGCAAAATGGTTGGAGTACAGTGAGATAATTTTAAAAAAGTGTCGGTAAAATCGCTTTCAAGGTTACTCGCAATCTGAGGACAAATTACTAACAAGAAATCCAAAGCTCCTCACAAGATTCATATATATATATATATGCGCACCTTTTAGTAATTGAATGTGACTTTATATATACACATATACATATGCATATATATGTATAATTTAGGAAGACTTTAAGAGACCAGGTTTCTTCGCCAATTTATATAAATCAGTGAATCTGAGTCGGATGGTTTTATCACTTATTTCGAACTTACCAAATGTTCCTGAACATTGGGTTCTGCACGATGCAATAGCAAAAAGAAGATAGACTCCGTGTGACCACCTAAGGCTGCATAGTTTAAAGCCGAGCATCCGGTCTGAAAAAAAGCATTTAGACTATTATTATTAACCTTTAGGGGAAGATATTGAATATGAAGATTGCCACTTCTGAATTGATAAGGAGGACGCTACGCACGTATTCCTGTAAGTCCGCTGCACGCCATTTGAAGGCAAGTGTATTACTGTTCTTACATGCGAAATGCTGCGTAGTTAGTAATATTTCTACAGGAATTTGAATCTCGGCTGGATCACATAAGTAAGAGGTAGTTAATAAAAAAATGACCAAGCAAGATCTTTAACGCGCTTTTCGCCAGGACTATTTGTCCTACACTCAAAAGAGGTTTGCCCCTAAACCTCTATAGAAGAATTACTTAGACTAAAACGAAATTTTATTTCGGGCCATTAAGGAGCTGTTGGGTGTTGCCATACTAGCTCGTATATAGGACAGGACACTGGCTGGAATTCAGTCTAAATGGAGGTCTTTCGGCTGCAAAATCTAAAGAAACGTCTATCTGAATGTGACAGACTGACCAGTATCACAGGGTTTAAACTTGCATAGTAAAAAAACCGAAAAATTGTGGCTGAAATAGATTTTCCTTTATACCTCGTCTTTGCGATTAATCTCAAACCCCATCATGGTATTCATTAACACCTTCATTGACGCTGTGTTTCCACATGCAGCCGCCAGATAGAAGAGTTGATATATCTAAAGGATAAAAACAGCGTCTAAGAGGAACAAGCATATAAATAAAGTATTTGAACTAAATGGACAAAAGGAAGTTCAAGGTTCAAGCTTGACACTGCGCAGGGTTAGAGCTCAGAGTTACAGTGTATCAACATTCATTAGGAAGAAAGTACCATACTAACAAAAGATAAGGTTGTAATTCTGTGCAACATGCCTCAACATTTACTAAAAGAGCTTAAATTTGAACAACATGTGATATTTTTAATGGCGATAATTTTTGTCACAATTCGAAATTCGGCAAGTTTATATCTGTCGGCCAAACAGGTGTCCATACCTGCAATTCACCTATCTGAAACTTCTTAGAAAGGATTGTCGAGAGCTTTTTCGTGTCGTTGTTAAAGGCGGCCTTGATAAGGCTCCAGCCTTCTGATTCCTTCATGTATCGCACCATGTGGCTTCCTCACTGAACTGATGAAACTTTGAAGAAGGTAACCTATAAAATGAGGGAATAATATGAGGAAAATCTGGATTTAGGGGTTTAAGAAGTTCATTTATTACACAAACGTTTTATAAAAAACGTTTAAGTCATTGATAGTGTTCCCGACCTTGTCCTAATATACGTTCGTTGAATTATTCCAGATTTAGATGTTTGTATACTGGGAACTCAGGAGGGCAAAGGAGCCTGCTGTGCCAGACACCAACGACTTTTTTTCCCAAGTTTTATTTTTTTTCCGTCGCGAGCGACGGAAAAAAATAAAACTTGGGAAAAACGAAGATCTTCGTTGTATAGGGAGTTGATCCCGATGAAGTTGTCGCGAAAAAACTCTGATAGTACTGACCACTTTATCCTCTAATATAGCCAGAGATCGAATTAACTTTTTAAAACGTTATTTGGAAGGACAAGCATTTTAAGCCTTGCATCACGACTCCGTACGAACTTTATGAAGTTCTAGCATTTCGTGTCGGTAGGGGTGTGTCTCACGCCAAACATAACCTCGATTATACGATTTAATAAAGAAAGAAATATTAATCAGAATACCCCTAATAATATATAATAATGCGACTTTGCGTATATTGACGATATTCGGTATATATTAGGCAATATATACTTAATATTAAGCAAGGATTTTATTACAAATACGTTAGGAAAATGGCCACCTGGTGAAAACTCGGATGAATTTATATAAAACTATAATTTATATATATTTGTAAGAATGAGAGGGATGCTACCTTATTTGCCAGAATATAACAATTATAATTCTGTCTCGTCAAAAATTTATGACAATGTTTATCGATGTCACAGCAGACTAAAATTATCTTTTTAGTATTTCAAATGCAATGAACATCCGTGACGAATTTCAGGAAACCCATTAATAGAGTCATCAAGCCCTGCAATGTTCCCCATTGGTTGTTTACGCTGTTAGCTCACATAAACCCTGCCTGAACTACGCGCGATTGCCAAAAAATTGAGGTCGCGCACCTTCATTCGCATGTGAACACACTAAAACAATGCCCGTTAATCGTTTCCCTGTTGGCGTAAAATTTATATTAGATTATCAGCATCGAACATTTCACTGTATTCGTGCTAACGTCTTTAAGGGTAGGAAGCAGCAAGCGGCTGTTAGGACAAGCAAAACCGATGAGCATATTTCGAATGATGGCATAGACGTCGTTTTGTTACATATGGTGAAGTAAAAGCAAACGAATAAGAATGACTTACTCCTGAGTCTTGACATCAATTTCACGCGGTTGTTGACGGTACTATAATAGGGTAAATAAGAACTATCTGATGAGCTATTACTTAAGTTGGCGGCATATTTCCGTGTTCCGAAAATGTACATAAACGCATGATCTAAGCAATCACTGAATTATGTACGTGAAACTAGGATTTCAGAGTGATAACTACGTTACTCCTGTATTTGGCTGGTTCTTCGATACTTTAAAATGATGGCATTATATCGAGATTGGTCTTTATATTCAGTAGCAGCCGCTTGTCGCTCTGAGTTCATTAGCATACATAAGTTGGCTTAACTGCCCTACGACATACTGCAGATAATCGCCATAAATTAGCAACCCAACTGACGTATTTTCTTGATTGAATACGTGAGAGACTCTGAGTCTGTAAGCTTTGATGATCTTCATGAACTTTTTTCTGACTGCACCATTTACACTAACCCCAATGATTTTCTTTGGAGCTTATTTTCTCAAGGGTCCTGCTGAAAATCAAATATGCAGACCTGCGTCGTCCATGCTGTTCACTTTCTTGCACAGGATTTGTCTAAAAACGTTAATAAAATAATTTTGGACGAGACTTCGGTGATTTCCTCTGAACAGACTGCATGTAGCAAACATTCAACAGTAACGTAATAAATGAAAGTGCTGTTTGCACGGGTAGGGTAAATGTAATTGCTCCCATTAAATCAGTAGTACGCGAAACGGCGTCATAGAATTAATAGAGGACCTCCGCTGACATTACGTCATCTTGTTGTTTATGTCGCACTTAACATCTATTTGCAGATTAGAGAGGAGAAAATGTGTTATGCGAGTTAAAACCTACACCGAAATAATTATTCTGATTGCTAGCAAACGCTGGTTAACCGTTCTCCTTGACTAGGTGGATTACCTAAACAAAAACCAAATGATCCCGAACGATCGAGTGTTCTGCAAAATAGGCGACGCGTCTCGTCTAAAGTCACAACAAGGGCAAGTGAAGAAAAATCTGGCCCGACTACCGAAGAATAAAGTCCTCGATACCACAGAAGTAGATATGGCGCAATTATACAGCAGGTAACCTATGTGGTTAAAAGTGTCGGGGTTTATGAATGATTGTTAATCCCTCGCAAACCGGCATACATGTAAAGACTCAATGTGTACATTAGTAAAAACACACTAAGTGGATTGAAAAAGCAGCCGAACTATAAAATGTGTCCTTATTTTGACAAGAAATGCCAATTTTTCGAGAAATGAAAAATTCCGAAGCCGCCAAAAATTGCTCTATTGAGCAAATAACATTTTTAGATGTAAGGAATGCGTATCAGGCAAAAAACTGTGTAAATATGCAGTATAAATAGAATAAGTTATAACAATGTCGTTTTAGTGAAGCCTATATCCAAAACTCCTTCAAGAATTAGTTTGGCGTCAGGTATGGTGGTTCGCCAACAGCCTGCATTGTGAAAATAAATTCCAGAACGGTTTCCCGAGAATTCGTTGTACTTTTTGGTTTACATTAATTTCAAATGCGACTCACTAAGCCATTCAAAAATTGCCCAATTTCACCGATGGGGATATCATAGGGATATAGTTTGCACTACTGCCTCCAAAAAATTTACAAGCCAGACTATGCCCTGTGGCCAGTCGACCCAGTATGAGGAACTTCCATGAGCGAACTTGCAAACTGGTTGTCACAGGAGTTGGTGTTTTTAGCGTGTGCTCACAAACGACAATACATTTCATATTAACCCAGCTGTGAAAAACTCGGCGCCTCGGTGGGATTCGAACCCACGCAGTAAGGGGGCAGGCTTTAGTACAGCCAGCGCTCTAACCACCTGAGCTACGAGGCCCCGCCGGACGACGCGAGTTTTATCACACATTACTTAGGAAATCCTGCTTGGGCAGTTAACTTACTGTATCAGATTTGGTGGATTGCAGACGTTGCAGTAGGTTGGGCGGGTAACTTGACCCAAGTGTGATAAAACTCGCGTCGTCCGGCGGGGCCTCGTAGCTCAGGTGGTCAGAGCGTTGGCTGTACTAAAGCCTTCCCCCTTACTGCGTGCGTTCGAATCCCACCGAGGCGCCGAGTTTTTCACAGTTGGGTCAATATGAATTATGCAAAATCTGCCAAAATATCAAAGGCAATACATTTAACATACCAACTCCTCGACCAAATAAAGGCGGCCACATTTGGACTGGATAAGAGTATATGTCAGTATATGCCACCTTACTCCACACGCCCATACCAGCGAGTTCTTTAGGTCAAAACACTCAGTGATCTGCTGTGCCAGAATTGCGATGAGGATAGTGGTCAGCCTTCAGCTGGGGATCATATCGAACCCATGGGCACTGCCTCGTGACACTTTTCAACTTCGAAAAAAACCACATACAGGAAAATTAAGTGCAGTCCGATGGTTTTGTCAATCTTTGGGCTCGTTGCCGAAGCGGTTCTTCAAAAACTAGAGGTGCTACTTTTCGAGGACTACAAACCCCAAGTTTCGGGTACGCTATGCCGAAGACAACTTCATCACTATCGACCGGGATAGGACTTCATACTACAAAAACGACTGGACCCGATCATTGCCGATCTACAGTTCGCGATAGAAGACGAAGTGCAGGACAAACTACCGTTCTTAAATGTTCTCGTCTGCCTCCAATGGGAGGGCAAACCGGTGACGTTAGTTAACAGAAAATCAGCGAATACGCCTCAAATGCTCAATTGCAGCAGCGACCACTCCCGCGACGAAAATGAAATTGTGTACGTTCGGCAGCATGACGGATGGCAAATCATTGTAACACTCCAGCCGCCAAACAGGAAGAGACAAATGATCTTCGACAGCACTTCCTAGACAATGGCTATCTACGGGCATTCGGTGTGATGAGTCGAATGTGAAAAGCGAAGCGGAACCAAGAGCGCTGGCGGTCGTAACCGCGCCGGAACATTTCGTATATGAAGGGGGTCTCAGAATTTCTCAAGCCGCCCGGAATGAGAGCAGACCACAGGCTGGCATGTGAGGCGGCCAAAGGGCAACACCTACAGTCAGGGCAAGTCGGACTTTATATACCGACTTCAATGTAGCTCGGGGATGTGCCACTACGCTGGAGAGATCGGCAACGGCAAAAAATGATTGCATGAGAAGGTTGGGTACAAAGTTGCAAGAGACAACTCATGCCATGCATCTTCACACTTGGCGGCGTCGATATTGTGACCAAGGCGATGATCATACATCAAGACAGGCGCACTAGGCCCATGGGCTCGCCTACTGATCAGTCAACCCCCCACTAATTTGCCTTTACCCTATTTTGTTCTGCCAACCTTAGTGAAAGGAGACAGTAGAGGCGTGAGCAATCAGTGCCCCAAATTTTTTTGCGTTTAACGAGGGCAAAAGCAATACAAGTCATGGTGAATCGTGGGTCCGTGGCAGCCTCCCAGCTGGAAATGGCCAACCAAACACCAAGTAATGTGCGCCATATAAAGTACGTGCGCATGATTTTCCAGGCTCGGAAGGTGCGTAGTCACAAGCGCCCGAAACGAAGACTTCCACTATATCCAACCCTGTGGAATCTACTTCTTCTAAATAGAGTCCCAATGCGTAACATGACAAGCGCCCTCTTGCACAGTTAATATCCTCGATCGCATCCGAGATGACAACGACCCCGTGACTCACTCAACAGAGCCTTGGACTTCTAGACAGGAGAACGCGCGTTCGAACCTGAGTGATTGTAAACATGTGATTAGGTATGGCTGGTAGATGATGCCTTATGAGCCAGAAATGACCATTCGAGTCTCCCTTATCGGTAATCTCATTCTGTTTATATCAACAGTCGCTGCGTGACTGCCTGCGAGATTATAGATCGATCCTTAGGCCCAAGTGGACATGTCGTCGACAAGACAAGGATTCCCAATCATAAGTCAGGGAAGACGGAGTGAGTTGGACAACCTTTACGGTTTTGGCAGTACGTACGCAAAGGCTCCGTAGGCAGTCGTCGCGAGCGTGCTTTCCAGGCAAGTTGTTCTGTTGCCTCCTCCGAGGTGCTAAGACCCAGCGCGTGTGTGCGCCTTTTGTTGTCTCCGCGTCCGCCAGCCAATCAGAGGGGACAGCGTTCAGTGGCCTGGAGCACTCGTTAGGCTAATGACAATCCTCGCGTGTCCCAGCAGCATATCGAAAAGGAGCATGCGGCGGACAGAAAGGCAGCGCGACAAAGGCGGAGGGCAAGGAGACGCGAATTGACACAGACAAGCAGGCCTCGTAGCGCGATTATGAGAGTCTCGCGGTACTAATATGTTGTGACGATGTACAAAATGAAATAAACTTTGACAATCTAGTCCCGTTTTCTGTTATTCTAATGCTTGTTTTAACTTGATGGAAAAACACGGCTGTAGAGCACCCGCTTCGCTGGCCTGCACAACTATTAAATCGTTCTGCTTTACTATTAAACTGTTTTACTTACTGAATACCAATATTATACACCAACCGGGTTTTCTTATTATTCTTAATACTTGGGACTCGTGAGATCTCACTCGTTAGTCCGCGAATACATTATTATTTACGGCACTGACGACCCCAAAGTGATATGAACACACGACCTCCTGATCTGGAGTCAGACTCGTTTTCATCGCTCTCTTGTGCCCGTCTCGAAACGGCGGGCTGTTTTTCAAACTCTCCATGGATTCACTCACCGTGGGATTCGCGCCTCAAAAAGCTCCCCGTGGAGAGGTTCTTCTGATCTGGCATGAACAAGGATGTCAAAGCTTAGGCGCGTTAGTGTCTGAATTACCAGCGCAACAAGGTGCACCGTCGCAGGTCCCTACCAGGCGCATTCCCCAACCCAGACGCACGGTTCAGCCAGGTGCACCTGGATGTCGTAGGCGCCTTGCTTCCATCCAGTGGCTAAAATCACCTTCTTACCTGCGTCGACGGGCACACTAGCTGGGCTAAAGACATTCCCTTGACGAATCTTCAGGTTGAACTCATCGTAAAAGTTATCGTCAGTCGTTGGGTGGTCATGTTCGGTGCCCCATCCACAGTTTCGACTGATCGTGGTGCCCAGCTTGAGTTTGTCTCTTCCAAACCCTCCTCAATTTTCCTAGTTGTACACGCATTCGGAAGATAGCCTATCACTTAGCTGTCAAAATTATGTTTGAGCGTTTGCATTGCCTGTTAAATGCCGCCCTGCGTGTCGCAGAGAACACAGAAAACTGGTCGGGTAACCCCCTTTGCGCTGCTTGGCATTTGCGCAGCGCTGAAGTCGCATTTAGACTGTAGTTCAGCTGAGTTGGTTTAAGGAACTACTCTCCGACTGCCAGGCTAAGTGGTCACTCCAATCTCTCGTGGCGCCAACAAGACCCCTGACAATTTTGTGTACCGTCTGCGAAAATTTATGCTCTCGCTTTCCCCGATTTCACCTCGAGCTCCAACGACCGAGTCTTATGTCGAAATAGGCTGGGACAACTGCACTCATTTGTCCGTCCGGTGCGACTGTGTGCGCCAGCCGCTGCAATTACCTTACGAAGGACCGTTCCTTGTGCTCATGTGCAGCACCAAGACCGGTCGGATTCTTTGCAATGACAAGGAGAATGTGGTCAGCATCGACCGGGTCAAGGCCGCTGTTACGGGGAGCCGCCGGACCGGCGACGAGGGCAAAGATGTACTGACCCTCTAACCCCTGTTCCCCCACCTCCACTACCCTGTACTCCCTCGCCTTCCCTACTCCATTCTCTCCACCCTCCCTTGCCTTCTGTCCCACCGTCCCGGATACTTCCACTCCCTAAATACTTAAAACATTCGACTACAACCTCTTCCTCCTCTACCACAACACGCACTCAACCCTCTCCTCATGTGCGTGAGAGTATCACAGACCAGTTAAGACAGAGCCGTGACAGCCCGGCTCCCAACTCACCAGTTCACCACTCAACACAAACGCACACAACTAGGCAGACGGCGTGAGCTAAATTGGGGCGCCAGTCGGCTGCCCTCCATGCCATGGCGCCTGGCACATCGTGATAGCCTCAGACTTGGATTACACATGAAGCCCTATGGAGAAGGGGCCGAGAAGCACACTTACCATTTGCGTGGGAGGTGACAATAGGATGATTATGATGGGTGGTGATGTTGGGAAGTGCGGGTGCTGGCGGGGAAAGTGTGATGGTGTCGTGTAGCCAGTGGTTGTCTACTGCTGATTTTCGTGAATGCGCATGTGCCCTAATAGGTCCATGCGTTCATTGAGTGTACGGGTGCAATTAGGGCAGTTGGGGCGGATGCAGCGAGTGTATCTTGGTGCGCCAGGCACTAGTTCGCCAGGGTCTGTGCGATAGATTCGCAAGTGACCGACCGGAACGATGTGTGGGGTGAGTAAACAATCACAATGAGGACAGGCGTGAACCAAGTCCACATCGCTGGAGGCGGTGATGTTTGAAGATGATGAGACGTCGGGCCTTCTCCCATAGGTGGGTGGAGGGCGGGAAGGCGTGGTGGTGATGCTGGCAGCTGCTGTCGGTGCAGCGAGAGGGGTAGTGCGAATTGGCACGGCGGGGCAGTGATAGTGTTGTCAGCGGTGACGAGGGAGGCGGTCAGCGAGGGATTCGAGGCAGGGTGAGAGTAGAAGAAGAGATAGACGTTATCGCATTGATGGCACGTTGAGTCCGAAGGTGTACAACGGGACCGTTTTGCATGCGGAATGCGCGTTGGCAGCGGCAGATGGTTGGCGATGCACTTGTGATTTAAGAGCCTCCTGTTTATCTTTGGCGGCGGCGATCCGATTTTCCTCGCAGATGGCAACGCCAATCCTCACTTCTCTTCTCCGAACCGGCCTATTCTGGATTGCTATGCAATTCCTTAAGAGAATTCTTTAATGCGTTTTTCTAGCGTCGTTTTGGTCCTCCTGGACGGCGAGCATCAGTAGCGACATCGCAATAGAAGAGTTGTTTCGGTAGTCGCATGCCTTCCATCCTCACGAGATGGCCGCTCCGACGTAGCTGCAGTTGCCTCAACATGGCTTGAATGCTAGGAATGCCGGTCCGAAATACCAACCAGAGGACATTGCATTTGCAGAAGGGATAAACAAAGCAAAAAGCAGACGACGCTATTAATGCTACAGGCCCGTACGGCCATAAACGCCATCGGTGGCGTACCATTTGTCTGACCTGACGGACTGTTATCTCCTACTCACTGTCGGGGGACTTTAACGCTCCTGGCAAACATGGACCACCGAAGGATTCAGGAAACGATTGGCGCCACATGTTTGCTATCGATGAATTTTCATCAAGCCTATACATTAAGATGGTTACTGGCCAGTAAGGGAACTCGATTTGTGTGGATAGGTAGAGATGACCGGTATCACAATCTAGTTTCCTTGCGAGGAACGAACGGGGACCAATTATTCGTCCTTATCCCCCGATTCTCCCTAACTGAGTATAACAAGAGAGGACGTTCGACCAGCCACCTCTCAGCCAGAGGGTGAATTAGTCTAACGCATTGTCACCCTTATTTCATAATCGAAATGGTGCTACGAACGTTGTGGTCGTTTGACTCAAACAATCCAAAGCGACAGTTGTCTGCCCAGTGAGAATTCAGGGTACAACGATATTTAGCGTTAGATAAATGTAACCTAGATGAATATCGAAAGCATTGTAAGCGACCAGGAGTCACGAGTCGCAACAGATGACACTTCTGTAGATCCCGGAGCCGTCTCCGGGGTCAAAAGATAATACAAGCAGGTGCCAGAGAGGAGAACATTGCGTCAAAACGCATGTACAGCTGATGTTCCATCTCATGAAATCTTAACCGAAATCCTGAAGTCTTTCGATTCGAAAAGATTACTTAGGTAGGGTTACAATGTTAATTGTCGTGAGGCATACTCCTAAGACATTTCATTCTCGCCAGCATGACGGATTTTAAATGTGCTTCTTCCGGTCGTCTGCAAAAGCTACACTCTGTAAAAATGACTACTTAGTATGATATTTTTCCGTTGACCTTGGACACTCTTATTAATTCAAGCATATTTTATAGATAACATGGACAAAAATATCCCCTCTTGTACTCTTTTAACAACAAATAGTGTCCTCCTTTTTGAGCTGAAGAGTATTTTTCGATCCTCGAATGAATTCTGTCCAACTTGCCGTTACAATTGCATTCAGGGTTGCCAAACCGCATGCTTGAGACATTCCGCGTCAAAGGATATCACGCATTTCTCTCCGCTATTATTAAACTTGTGCAGTGGATGTGGACCAGATTGTATACTCTGTGAGAGGCATTAATAAACGTGATGATGTGGTGCTGTACGAGTGATTTCACTGTCTAAAGAATCTCATAATCAGAAACTTTTATTAAACAGAAAGATTTTCTTTCCTCAAGTAAAAGAGCTTGGACAGGACGCGATTTATCGCCAGATGAGTGCAAGCGAGAATGTTTTTGCGTGTTTCCTATATACTGGAATGTATAAGGCTATACAGAACCAGCGAGAGAGTCATACTACTTAAGTAGTCCTTTTTGATTATGGCCGGAAAGAAACGCACCCAAAGTACTAATCCTGGCTCGACTGAAATATCCTGGGATTGCGCTGTATGATATTACAACCCTACTTAAGCAATGCTTCCGAAACAAAAACACATTTCAAAGTTCCGGTTAACATTCCATGAGATAGTACTTTTACTGTACTAGGAATAGCTGGGGTCTTGTCTGATCTAGCCGGTCATGATGATGTCACGAACTGTACCTTTCCACGTGAGACGGTCCGCGGCAGCGGATCTGAACAGTTCGGCCCATTCTCTCCATCAGTAACAGAGACCGAATACTAAAGGTTCAAGAACAACTTTCGTATCATGATGAACGCTGTTGAACCAGGTTTTGGACTGACCTCTTCAATGGCTTCAGATGGGTAAAGACGCTGTATAGGAGGTTGCAACACTAAGCTCGTAAGGTTGGCGACGAAGGACATGCCAAAATCGCCTCAGCAATTTTTCTTGGATGGTCTGAGATATCCATACTACGTCGTCGCAGCGAGTGCTGACTTTCTCGTCCGAGACGAAGTCGGTGTACTTTATCCGGATGACTTTCAGATAGCGGTGGTCAAAGAAATCCAGTTTTCGCTCAAGTTCTACGCACTCAGCTCAGTATTCAGTCGTCCAGGAGGACTGACCTAAAGGATGCACGGCGCACGTCGACCTTTGAAGCGATGGATATGTTGTCTCCGGGAAAACGGGTTACTCGTTGGCCTAGTTGCTAGCTCCACGGCGCGTCCACAGGTCGCGGATGGTGGTAAAGTCTCCAGCGAGGTTGGCTACGAAATAGGCAAGCTCTCGGGTCCGGCAAATACGCAGTCGCGGACATTCAGCGACAATACTACGGGGACGTGGTCTGGGACCAGCCACGTCGACTGTCTCATAAAGTGCCGCAAAGCCAGATGACAGTACTATGACATGATGGTCGTAACTTAAAATCCCCAAGAAACCTCGTGAAAATGTCCGCCACGTGAGGACGTAAATCATAAATGTAGCGAAAAGGCTGGAGGTCGATGAGTAAGGTAAGAGGAGACGACGCCGATAGTCTGCTGCAAACAAGCCCCTCCACTACCTACAACTGCGAAGACGAAAAACATTGAGAGAATGAAGGCGCAGCAAAACGCGGCACCTGTGAGACCGTCTCGCGCGAACAAGAGTCGGGAGTTGAAAGGACATTTTTCCTCACATTGGACTAACATGAAGACCAGGAACAGGGAGTGGAAACAAAGGCTTGTGTGCTTGTAAGTGTATATGTACATGTGGAACAAAGGTGTCAAACAGTCCACAAACGTCCCTTTAAAAAAGTGGTGAAGAACGGTGTGGGCGGGGAGGGGATGGGTAAGAAGTTCCTACAAGAGACCAGCCATCTCGCGCATGAATTCCTCGTAGGCTGCGTCCTTGCTTTGACCGGTATTAGCAGCATTCGACGTGGCATCTGAGCGGGACAATCGATCGTACGTGCTGCCAGGGGCGTTTCCGCTGCGCTCTTAAAAAGACGCGGAGGACAAAAGAGGGTGGGTGTGAGCCAAGGCGGAAGTGAAAGCAATATTAACTAAAAAATTACACACGAGCAACCACTTAGGTGTAGCAGCCGCTCCAGTTCCCCTTTTCTCCGGCTCCGCTTGATCACAATAAATCGGTGACCTCGACGTGATTGGACAAATTAGGGGAGGAATAAGGGGCGCATGCTCACGAGGCCTCACGGATATCAAGTCAGAGCGTTAGACGCGCGTGAGGTGATGAAAGTTTGTGAGGTCAGCCGACAGTCACTGGAGTTGGACCGGAGGTGTCTCAGTTCTAGCCGGCGGGGGTGGCCGTGTGTCAACAGCAGTCACGGCCATTGTTCGAAAAAACGGAGCCAGAGAAAAGGCGAACTGGAGCGGCTGCTACACAGGCATTTTTTAAATGTCCGGACCTACAGTTTAACTCTTTGCCTAGTAGACGACAAACTGATGATAAAGATCATCTGGCGCCGACAAACCGATATACACAATTAGCGATCGCATTTCACAGCAGCCAGTCTTGTAAAGTATTTCGTGATCCACACTCTTCCCGTGCTAAGTCACAGAAAGCAAGAACAATAATTTGTCAAAATTATGTAGTGCGAAAGCATTCTGTATGTTTGCCGTCCTATATTGTAAACACATGCATACAACAACCGCAGACATGAGGCGTATGATGGTGATTCGAGCGCATACTCCTTTGACCTAAAGTTTTATAAGTAAACGAAATAGCTCTGCTGAATCCGGTGAGCGATTGCATCACCTCCATGTGACCGGTCAAAAAGGCAAACAGGCGTGGCAAAGTCCAACTTGTTCGGGCGACCACTGGGCACCTGTTTCCATAGAAATAGCCCAGGGAACCTCGGTGGAAACAAAAGTTTGTAACCTAAAAAATCCCTACAGGCCACTATGCATCGTATGCGTAAATTTTCTTTTTTTTCTCTCTGTAGGCATCCTAATATGAGTAGACGTGTCAACCACAAAAAATGCAGCCAGGGTCTAAAAAGTGAGCGAGGTGGACGTACTGGCTGCGGAGGCAGCAGCCGCTGCCGAGGAGGCGCCACCGCCGACGTAGACCAGACGTCCATGAGCATCCTTCACAGTGCGCTTCACCTTCACCGCGGTCGGCACAAAACGCGTAGCGTCTCCAATGAGGTTCTTCAGCTGCGGTTTGGCCTCGATCGTGGTGCCACCACCACCGCCGCCGGCAGCGGTGGCAGCCAACTGGTCAGCATCGGCAGAACTCTCTGCTATCGTAGCCTGGTCGCCGCCCGATCGCAAGGGATTTAGTGTAGGCGGTGCGGAGAGAACAGCTCCACCAACTAGAAACGACCAGAATAGAGGCAAAAAAGTAAGTCAGTAAGGGGCAAACTGTGATAAGAACACCAATCGGCTGGGAGGTGTGGTTTTGAGGGTCAGAAGTTGACCTCTCATCTCATCTATAACTTTTGGCTAGAATGTCCGAGATCGAAAAATAAGGCATAGTCGGGGAGGGATAGGTGGTAGATGAAAAGCTAGGCATTCTAGGTGGCTCTCTTTACTTGCTTGTACTTGGTACGGCTGCGATCATGTCTGATCTAGCCGGCCTCGATGATGTCCCGGACTGTACTCCTCCACGAGTAACGATCCGCGGCGGCAGATCTGGACAGCTCGACCAAGTACCGAAGGTCTGAGAACCACTTTCACGTCGTGAGGGATTATGTCGGGCCGGGTTTTGAGTTGACCCCTTCTTAAACGCCTCCAGGTGGGTAAGGGTGCCAGGTCGAAGGTAGCAACACTGAGCTCGTGAGGTGGAAGACGAAGAATGTGCCCAAATAATCAAATTAGTCTTTCTTGAATGGCCTGAGATATACATGAGATGTCACAGCGGGTGCAGACTGTCTCATTTAGGACGACGTCGGTGTATTCTATTCGGGGGATGGCCCTAAGACAGTTATGGCCAAATACCCCCGGTTTTCGCTCATCTTCTACGCGTACAACCCCAGCATCCGCAATCGCATAAGACTGACCGGACGGATGCATGGTGCACGCAAGGTTACGGCGACTCTTCTGCCGCACTTTCTCATCCTTCACATGAGCCTGGTGACAAAACAGGGTTAGGACAGCCGGAGGAGAACTGAGGTATGGTGGCCGACAAAGTTAAATGGTCCGTCTACGCGTGCCACACACGATCTGGCCTGCACACAGTGGACCAGGCTTTAGAGAAACAAGGGGTGGCTCGGATTCGGCTTGCGTGGGAGCGCCATAGAGGCCTGTTAGTCCAGCAGTCGGGTACCCGACACACACGCACATGGGACTGACTCCGAGGATCGAGTTGTCCTGACAGCCATATATTAAGTCTAGAACCGGCAGACCTCGGATTGGAGTATGGCCGGCTGACGATGGCAGATGCGTCAGAAATAGTTTCTGCAGTCTCCGAAATTACTTATCGATCGCCGACGGTTCGTTGCTATGCTACACCCCTATTATATTTTCCAAACGGACTGTATCCGCGGTCATCATTCCGCCCACTTTAGTTCACGCGAAAACCCGCATATAACATTCCTGACCAAAGGAGACAGCAAGATGTCAAAATGGAAGCATGCTGATCGTAGTAACTTACTGTTTCGCATAACGATGCGAGGTTGTGTGGCAGAAAAACCTGGGCGTACTATGCCCGGGAAGTTAGGCAGGGCCATTGGTGGAGGTAGGGGAATTTGAGAAGGCTGTAACCCTGGAAAGAGGAGAAGAAAGGGCTGGTAACTTCACATCGAGGGCAAGAAAAACAAGAAAGTGAAGGGAAAATTATTAGCTGAATAACACCTGTGGGACATTGGGGAGAACATATGCTGGTAAGAACACCAAAAACCACCAAGAAAGGAAAGGTTGGTGTTCTAAACGACTGAATCATCAATAGATTTTAATTGGACGACGGTTAAGGCCGCACTCCACCAACACACAGACGGCTGTTGCTGCCGCCTATAAAAAATTAAGGCGGCAGTACGGACAAGCATGGGCAGTTCCGGAGTAATTTCCAGAAAGTATGTCTCACGAATCTGCTCTTTTCCCTCAAATGCTGGACCAAAACACGCGACGGAGGCAGTACGTTGCATGCCATCTTCATCGACTTTAGAAAGGCCTTTGAAAGCATTCCTCATCGTTTCTTGCACAAACTGCGCAACGCTGGAATTCGCGGAAGCCTCCATGTATAGATCCAGAGTTTTTTGACTGGACGGTCCCAAGGAGTGCAGGTCGGGCACCAGCAGTCCTTAGAGGTAAACGCGGAGAGTGGCGTCCTACACGGCTCAGTCTTAGGCACCACGTTACTCCTTGTTTTCATTAATGAGTGCGTCAGAGACCTAGACTGTGATGTTATCCTGTTCAAAGACGACACACAATTATGGAGACCACTTGCGAACAAACTTGAACAGGCTCGAGGACTGGTTGAAGCGCTGGCTTATGCCCTTAAATGTAAGTAAGTGCACCTTTCTTCAACTCGGCGGCTGCAGAGCCTCCAGCCCCGGACATACTTTTTCACGACATACCACTGACACAAGACAACGGCCAGACGGACTTGGGTGTGTGGGTTACTTCTTCACTCAAACAAACACCGAACTGCGGCTTGGGTCTGGAAACTGGAAGAGACTGTAACACTATGTCGACCAGAGTTGTCAGTGACGCCGGTGTGGCAGTGGTGAAGGTGCTTCTCCTCTCGTAATCACCTCTACCGTGCTGAAAACCTCAATATGGGCTAGGTCAGCATTACAAGTAAAACAATAAGTAGGCAACAAAGCGGTGGGAACGTCCCAAACAATAAATGTTAAAGTCCT
>CACRXP010000014.1:2538587-2604925 GCA_902702965.1 Spirometra erinaceieuropaei
GCGAAGTGTTATGTAGAGAGTGGTTTACTTAACAGGTACTGAGTTAAAAACATACTTGCGAGCATGCCGATTTGTTGCGATTCAGAAAACGGTACATCGCCGGCGGTCTAAGAGGGGGAAAAGAAAGCATCAAGGATGTTTAGAAATGCTCAAGGGTATAAAGGGTTTATGAAAAGAAATATTTTGTGGTAGAATTAATTTAAAGGTTAAAAACCGGAATGCCTCCGAGCTGCAATGCCCAGGCTATGGCTTTTGCACTGCCAACACACCAGTTATTAAGGGAATGATTTTACCCTTATCATAGATGAGTAACTGACAACTCTGGCAGACATGGTATAGCAGAGAGCTAGAGCAATTGAACCAAAGTTTCGATCGTATGCTGAAGGCCCGTGTCCAACAAAAACACAGCTGATGCAGCTGCGCCCTATCGCATCAGTCAGGTGACCAGCTCTGAAAGTCAATTGATGCACGGGAGAGGGAGGAGAGTAAGGTCGACTATGGGGACCACATCCTCACAGCACTTCAGCATATTCGTCAATATCATAAACGGGACGCACCTGAAACTATCACGACCCGCTAAAGGTAGTGGCTTAGGAGGTTGCCGACCGATGGCACAACTCTGGCCTCACAATCAACCCTTTGTTTGTGTGGAATGACTGGGTGGTGAGCTGAGAATCAGGGTCGATGGGTCCTCCGCAACCTGACCTCTATGGCACCCTCACGTATGTGAGATACGAGCCATCTACCCTTTCTGCGTGAAATCCTGATATGTTGTGCGAGGCAGATCGTGCGTGGAACACGCAGAGAAACCGTCTAACCGCCACCTGTGCCCAGTCTCCGCATCAGATGACTGCCCGACTGTAATGGTTTTCTGGTGCCTGGAGGGAGTGGAGAGATAGGGAAGTCGGGCCTGGGGACTCGGTCCCCACGGCAATCAGCACATATTCCACAACATTAACGACCTGGCGTGCTTTTGAACCGTCACGTGCTTCGAAGGCTGCCAACTGAAGGAATAACCCGATCCTCCTCTTAGAGCGGAGCACCAATTTGCAATCACTCCTTTTTAAAGTATTCTCTATGGCACCCCCACTCCGGTTGGGATCTGAGTTGTCTCCTGAATGTTTCTTCTAGACCCTGGGCAAGGCGCATATGGCGTGCGTAGATGGGCCGTTTAGCCCTGTCAGTCACAACGCCCGATCCTGTCTCTGGTCTTCTTGACTCTGTCTTGACGGCAGGCTCAGGTGGGTGGGTGAGGATTGTGGTGGATGCAGCGGAAGTCTACTATCAATATAAACTAGTTCACGCACAAATCAACGTCCATGCGCCCATCATGCTGTGGGCTAGACAATGGACATCGTCGTTTGTGACGATTGAACTGTCACCACTTTCGAGGATTAAATAATGACAGTGCTAATGCATTGCTCAGTGTGTGACCTTGTTGGGAATTACTGGAATAAAGAACATAACGAGCACGATGCGCGTACAGAACAAGCCCTAAGTCACTGTTCGAATATCGGGAGGAGGGAGGCTTGCAGGTAACATGCAGTTGAGCTAACTGGTCGTCATAAACACCGACTTCTGACATCACCCCAAGGAACTGGTAGTACTCAAATAACAATCTAGACCAGTCAAATCAGTTATACATTCGACTCGGCACACTGAAGTACCTCCATGGCGGACTGCCGGTACCTCTCCGGTAGTGGGTTGGGGTGAGGACGGCCAATAGAAAAGACAGCGAGCGTAAAAAGACGATTTAGGAAACCGTAGGCAACCGACTCACAAAAGCAGGGTATAACAGGAGTCTACTCTTAAGAATCTTTTCAGACTAAGTACTCAGGTAGTAAAAGACGTGCGCTATAACCAGGAAGCAGGATTGCCCTGACCGGAATTTCGAGGGTTTCTAAAACGCAAGGTTGCTGTTGGTAAATACGACCACGTGCACTGCTTTACTATTACGTTGGTCGTTGGAGAAAAGGGCTGACAACGCCCTCCAAACTTATGCAGTAATTACTGTGTCCTTCGGGTTGCGTGCAGGCAGATAATTGTCCTTCCGCCACTTTAATCACAAAGCAAACTAGTGGAACATTTGGTCCCATCTAAACAGCAATTTTTTTCAGAATACACATAAACGATATAATGCACCCATAACAGACCATAGACTACTGCTAATCTGATCGGCTCAGATGGTGCAAGGATAAAACATTAGGAGCGAAAGAATAGCCTGTCAACATAAGCCCCAACAACCAGAGCCAGCTGTCGCACCTGACTACCCTCGGGGCCGATATTATCCATCGCCGCGAGGAACTCGACGTTTACTCCAGGACTGGAGGATAGCTACTTTTGTCGTCAACCAGCCTGTCAACCGTCATGAGCCCACCGCCGATCCCATGGTTTGAGAAGGGGTGGCTGAGATTGGTTTATAAACAGATAAGAATCATATATCGAAGTGTCAGAAGCACTTCTTTTATTGCTCGTTATTATCAGAATGAACAGGTGCAGAGAACTAGGAGTTAAGTCAAAGCTGTCGTTGAAATTGCTACATGGCCATGCTGACATGCGTTTAGACCACGGAGAAGTTAGTAGGATTTGTGAAGACTCAAAAGGGAAAAAATGATGTCTTGGTTACGGAATGACACCAGAAAAAAACACTCACGCCATCGGCGAATCTGATTTTCCGTGAACGAAGCGTGTCAGCAGGCTCTTCAGAATCGCTGTCGGAGAGATCAGGGACAGGAAGAGGCGGAGGGCCAGGCGGCTTGCGTCCGGCAGGAGGAAGCCCAGGAGGAGGGCCAGGAAGACTAAATAAGAAGTTTAACATAAATGTAGACTCGTGATTTCGAAGATATTACTCCGCACAGATTTAAAGATAGACTTTAGTCTATGATGAAATAAAATCCCTGGAGAATTTTCCAAAGTAACTCGCTCTTCTTTCTCCTAAAGTGTCGAAAAATCATAAGCGGGACTTTCTGCAGGCCGAAACGGGATATCCAGAAGAAGTAGAGTCGAATACAAACCAGTGAAAACGAAAGGGTATACACAGCAGAGCGCCAGTGGGACAGTAAACATTTTGAAAGGAAGAAGAAAAATTTGGTAATGGTGAGGGTGTGAAGTGACCGCCAAGTTGACAAACTGAGGACAATTGTCTACACTTATTACGCCTGCGCAAGGTGCAGTAGGAAATAGAGATGAGGATAGCTGTTGAAGGAAAGCAAACGCAATTCCAAGCTTAACTATGTAGTTTCTCATTGGCCTGTCAGGCAGTCAAAATTTCAAGGGCAGAGGGCGGACACAGTATGTGATCAGTGTCAGGTATTCAGATAGGCACAACTGTATGAGACGACACGACAAGGAGCAAACAAAATTAGGTCAGAAGATGGTCTGTGATCTGAGATTTCGTCCTATTTTTCAAATGACTACTCTTTCCGCAAACACAGCTTCGGCTATTCAGCACGAGATGCAGGAAACGCCTTGTAACGATTAAGAGTTCAGGACAGCGACCGACTAATCGACTTTAGCTGACTGATCTCGCCTACAGATTGACAAGAGTGCATCAGCGAGTAGATCATCTCTAGGACTTGGAAACGAAGTAGGTTCATGAGAATTCAGAAGTCGGGGGATGTACAAACTAATTCTGAAGCCGAGACATGCCTCGGTAAACCGACCGAATAAAGAGACTATTTCGGACAGCGATATGTGGACTAATTCAATCAAACAGCTTTGATACCATTTCCAGCGACGAATAACGCGATAGGTGCGAGAAAGCGCAATTCAAAATGGGTCAAGGGAGGCAGGCAATAGTATGGGTTTCAGGGTTTGGTAAAGACATCAAAAACACAACAACCCACATTTAAAATATGACCGTAAGGTTATTCGGAAAAAGTTAAGAATACTAGGACACAATAGTCGAGATGAATTGTACATATAATGCGAGTAAAATGCACGAACACGAAAGGCTTTTTCAAGATGCTTTTTGTAGTGATTAAAGCAGGTGGAACCTCTGGAGCAGCAAGACCCTGTATAGGGGGGAGATCTGGCAGCGGGATCTCACTGGCTTTCACGCGCTCCGCAAGCTTTACTTGTTCTAAAAAGTCGGTTAGCGGAGAGACAGTCGTCTACCGTAAAAAAGCATCATCTCATGACGACGTTTGTCGTATTCCGTTCGAGCTGCTTGAAGGCGTGCAGCACGTTCGGGATCTTCTTTTCGCTAAGGGGAATGCTGGACAAGTGGAATGGGATGTTACATATAGTACAACAAGTCTGTCAAAAGTATCCAACAGACGTTTACGCTTTTCTTGAAGCACCCTCTCATTTAAGGAAGCTTGCACATTGGGATCGTACTCTAACAGGTGAAGAACTCAAATGCTGGCTAACAAACCTTGTTTGTCATACATAGACGCCTCCTCCAAAAGCTGTGTGGCATCTTTCGCTTTTAAAACAGCATGGCGTACAGCCATACGCTGTTTTTTGTTCTTCTTAAGCTCTTTTTTTCTAGCCTCCTTGCGTGCCTGATCGGTGGGGTTCATATACTTCCCACTTTTCGTTGTATTAACGGAACGACGGCCCATTTTTGTAATGCAGACAAGTAACGGTCTGAACGGAAGAGTCCCAAATTGCAACCAGTAAACCAGAGAAGATTGTAACATGTAGTACAGAAAAACAAACCGGGCAAGTGACTGCAGTCAAGAAAAAGCTAGTATGTTGATAAATAATATCTTGAATCTATCGGAATACGTAATTCAGAACCTAATCGGGCATTTTTTTAAAGCAGAGCCCTTTACCTAGGTTGCTCACTCTGTTACTCTTCAATTTACAAATGAGTGTCGATATTTTTCGACAGTCCTCGGGCTCCTTATTTGATAATGAATTAGTAGGGGAAATTCCTAAGGAAAAAAATTTCTGCCTATGAACACATCTGGATGATAGACGTTCGGCTACTAAGGTTGCCTATTAAACTGAAGGGAACTGACCAATTTTACTTAAATATTCGCTTGTCTTACCATCAGGAGGGACGATTTCCACCTCTGCCTCACGAAATGGGTGCAACCGTGACTTGCGCGAAAATTCTTTCATGATATATCAGACGTGCATTTAGTCTGTAGTAATGTATCTTCCCACGCCCAGCAGTAGATGACAAATTTGAACAACCCATCTTGTTCTGCCACACGTGTCTCTGTCTAAAGCTACAAGCGTACCAGGCTTATTTAAGGAGCATTGCATCTTGTCTTCATTAATTGCGCCATAAAGGCTGCATTTGAATTATCCTTTAAACATTGACCCTGTTCTCAAAACACTCCCATGTCAGACTTTTTGGTGGTCATTCCTGAAGCCATGGCATTTAGCTAGTCGTCGTAATTTGAACTTAATTCGATTTTCGGTAGCGGGGAAAGTGATGACTTGCGACAAGGAATGAGTGCCCAGTATATGACTCATTTCTCGTCGAAATTTTGGCCGAATGGAAGCTTTTGCAGCTCCGAGGTGCGAATAGTCGAGTTGGCACAAACAGCAATCTCATTCTCAGATGATTACACAGAGATCTTCACAGGAGTGTATGAGCCACCCTTTTGACACGTTTTCGCCATCAATCCTCCAGGCCATACAAAATACACATCAGCTTAGTCGTTTTGAAATTTGATTTACACTGTCTGTTTTTCCAAATTTTTGGTCATGGTCCTTGTATACACATTTCGCATCGGCACCAGCTAAACATGGACAAAATAACCATTGGAGCGCTGCATGCAATAAAACGGGCTTTCGTTAACTTTGACCAAGACCTTTTTGGGAGAGTTTACGGCACATTTGTTCGGCCCCACTTAGAATATGGCGTACAAGCATCGCGGCCGTGGCTAGTAAAGGACCAAGCATGCCTCGAACGAGTATAACGGCGTGTAACAAAGCTAGTAAACAGTCTACAAAGCCAATCCTACGCAGAAATACTGAAGTGCCTTAATTTTTTCCCTCTGAGTGACAGGCAGCAAAGCGGTGATCTTATCCTCGTCTACAAGATAATACATGCCCTTGAGTATGGACTTAAATTTGAGGACATGTTTCAGTGGCACCTTTCACCCATCTTTGTGTTCACTCGATGAAGTTAAGGGCAACAAGGTCCAGGCTGAATCTTCGTTCTGAAATTTCCACGGTGACGGTAGTGGAGAAATGGAACGATCTACCTCAGTCAGTCGTGGAGGCTACGTCTCTGCAACTCATCAAGAAACGCTTGGATGATTATTTGTGTCCCCTGTTTTCCCTCGACAGTCTGAATCTGAATTATGACCCCACGTCCCCACAAATATTTTCTCTGAGACAATGCTACTCAAATGAATCAAGTACTGCTTTAAAAGCGAATATTTTTGTTGTGCGTGTGCAGTTATTTCTAACGAGCTGACATGTAATCAATAGGGTTTTCAAAGGGTTTGCCTATTATCCTTACTAAATAAATTGAAATAAAGTGTAATAACTTGGGGGATCCTGGTTAAGTAAAGTAAGCAGCCGGGATTTAAACCATTCAACACTGACTCGGGGACAAGTGAGTTAACCATTTAACTAGGCTAGTGTCAAGCCGCGGGTGAAAAATTCTATCTATAAAGCGCAAATCATCGTCAAATACATTGAGAGAATGGACACGTTGTCATTCGATTGAAGGAGCCCAGTAGTTCTCAACGACGCGACATGCAAAGACTAAAAGTGAATCGATTGTTAAAATCACACTCAGGAGGTGCCAGCTATGGAAACGGAGATGAGGAATCTAAAATTTTAATCCATTATACAGTCCATCTCCCAAAGTAAGCAAAACACCTGAGGCCAAAGAACGGAAGAAGAGGGCTCCAGAGCATCGTAATCAATGTCTTAATGTGGCAAACGAGACTGAAAAGTCACTGAGCTGGACAAATATAATCAAAAAGCACAGGCCGGGCCTAAATCACGGCCATCCACCGAATCTACTGCTAGTCGTACAGTCCCTCGTGCACGTACATACGGACAGTCTTCAAAGCCCGTTATCTCAAATAAGCATGGTAGTCTATAACAGCCGACTTTCCTTGCAACCGAGGAAAATCCCGACTTGTGCAACGAAGCCAGCATGAGAACCCCTTTCTCAGATAATGTTAACGTCAAAGGCAATGAGCTGATTAGCTTCGTTTTAAGTGACATGAAACACGCAAACGAAGCAGGTAAATTTAAACGTTTGATATAACGTGACTTGTGTCATCGCTAGCTCGTGTAGCCACAGGTTGACTTGATCCGGACGACAAATCTCTACGAACAGGAGAGCCGTCTCGGACAGATGTGAGGGCCAAAACGGACTGACAATGCCCAAGGGGCGCTACAATAAACCTATTCTATAATTCAGAAGCTTACAGAATCCACAAAAAACACTCAAAAAGCGAGTCTTGGCATACCTAAGGCTCCTCTGATCGCTACTTATCGGAATTTTACAGCACACTGTGGAGATTTCGGCGCTCAAATTATTTCGACTCTGGAAACGCCAAGCCGACGTACCAGGGTGTCTACGTCCCCGACCTCTCCGAGTGGTGTTAGCTAATCGGGAACAATGCAAACTTGTGTTTTCAGTATCAAGACTAACCACCGTGGCTTTTTTCAACTGGACTACACACCGACAGAGAGGGTGTAATGGCATCAATTAGTCCAGGAACGAAAAATGAAACAGAAGGGGCAAAAAATCTAGCGATCTACAACAACTAAATAGTTAAGCATTATCGCACATCCCAAAGGAGGAAATCAACTTAAGTGAGGGCACAGTTAGTTCGGTGAACAGAGATTCAAACTATATTGTTATAAAGAGCACTCTAATATGTGCAGCTTACGTTAATGTGTCCAAACGTACGCCGTATTTCGCCTTATTACGATGCTCTGAAAGCTCACACGCCTGAACTATCTCTCGACGTCATGTTGTTAACGGGAAACTGGTTGCCTGAAAATGTAGGTTGCCGAGCATGGCACAATCCGAACTTGATTTCTTTCGTGAAGAGAGAAGTAGACGCCAGGTAGACGCGCTCATTTACGCAAAACACGGACTACTTTTGCCAAAAAACTAAAAAAAAACAACTTGCATATGACACAGAGACCACGTGTCTCACTATAAAAGTACGTAGATCGATAAAATTGAAGTTATAATGCTCTGTCGCACACAAAGATAGGATCGCAATGCTAACGCTCGTCTGCTAGAGGAAATAGAAAAAAATATGTTATTCGATATGGCATTTTGAACGTAGGCAACTTTAGTGCATCGATCGTTTACTAGAGTTATGCTTACGCAGGAGGTCCATATTTAGCCTTTATCCGGCTTCTGTTGGACATAAGTTTCAGGTTAGTCCAAATTCAGCGTGCAATGATTCCTACAAGGGTGCATGAACGGCAATAAACTGTGTGGATTTGGTGCTCACGACATCGCTGGAGAGCACTAACGGGATGCAATATCTGTCGCTCCCAGACTGAAGCGACTACATCGTACTATTCCGATAATATTTATTTCTTTGATATCCCAACAGACCACTACGTTTAGAAGAAGTATTTGCCATGATGACTTTAAGAAAATGAGGGCTGAACTAAACAACATAAACTCTGAATAAGCGTTTTTGTTAACATGGTAGGAGACTGGCATCGATTTCGTGCGTTATTACATATTGGCCTCCAAAATACCATCCTATTTCATGGGAGAGTCTGGGTATCAAACCCTAGTGGATGAGGCAGGCAATGAATAGAGGAGTGAGCAGAAATGGAAGGCTGCGGAGGAAGTCTCTCGCTGAGGGGAAGCTTGCGTCGGCAAATGGAAATGGTATTTTAATGTCGGTTTACAGAAACTGTCAGAAAAAACACAGTTCGGATGATATTAACAGTCAGAAAAATCCTGAAGAAGTAAATATTGGTGGCGGCGCTTTTGGATAAATGGGATAGTACAGGAGAAAGAAAACTGCAGTCCCTGAAGTGACGTCAGCCAAGAAAGGGAATGGTTAACACTTCATAAATGTTTTCAGTCTTCATCCCTTTTCATAGAATTAGGACTTCATCAACCAGGTTACCTGAGTAAAGAGTTGCTTGAAGTCGGCTGAAAAAACTATCTGTAATGTTTTGGGCTGCAGAGTCAACACCGTTTCAAACAAGTTGAGATCGTGTAAGGAGATCAGAGACCACAAATCCCATCAATACTGAACATTAATTTAGTGGGTTTAGCGTCCGACAATTGTGGAAGTTCTCTGAATGCTAAAAGCCGTGATGGTTCCCTTAAACAAAGAATACTTCTCCAGAATTTTCAAATCTCTGGGTAACTTTTTCCATATTGCGATTGGGCCACAAAAAACTACCGAAGATATTTAACTGAACATGTCAGAGGGAGAATTAAAAAGACCTTGCGGTTACTATTGCGTTGAGGGTGGTCAAGGTTCTCCAAAGTAGTAAGCAGACAAAATGTAGGACTACTTATAAGCCTGAGACTTAAAGCTTTGTTATCGACAAAACCACAAGAGATCAAGGTGTGTAAGTCCACAACGTTCTTAGTATGTCAAAGTTCAGCGTCCCGAGGTTAAAACTGTTTTGGTAAAATTGCACTGGGCGGCTTCTATTTTCCTTCGCTTAGCGGTACGTAGAAATCTAAATAAAAGACCAGTACTCCAAGCCAGATTTTTAAAAGGCGCATTTAAGTATCTAGGTCGTAAGATTTCGGAGAATAAACTCGACCGTTCTGCGTGCTTTGAAGACAATCGGAGCGTAGTGATCTGAAACATGACGACCCTTGGAGTATGCTATATCTAGATCCTCAATGACTCAAGACACATTTATTTCGTGGCCTTCAATACTCAGCTGGGAATCTTCGCCAACCGCCAAAACTGAGCATTTGTGCCAAGAGGGGGGAAAGAGCGTCGTGTTCAGCACTACTGAGCAAGGACCTAGAGATTGCCATTTAAGAGTTCGAGCTCGATGTCGCGGATCTGCCGGTTTATACCAATGTACAACTTTCAAAACATCAGCATACTTAATGGGCTACAATTCTGAAATTCTAGTGCATCACTGACGAAAAGGCAAAATGATAGCGGACCAAGCGCATTACCCTTAATGATTCCACTTTTCACAGATGCAAAATTGAAGATACCATTGAAGATCTTGACCCGTTGTGTGGGAGAGCCCGGACAAGAAGATATCCAATTTGAAAGATTACTACCTATTCCGAAGGGGGAGAGCCTCGAGAGAAGGAGAGGATTGTCAACACGACCAAACGTCTTAGGGGGATCGAAATGGACTATGTGAAGCGCAAAATCTCTGTCTTTAGATTGCAAAAAGCAAGATCGGAGGAAGAGTACTGACAGGTGTCATAAGACCTAGCTTTGAGGAATCCATGCCGGGCAACACTCGTTAGGTCGTTCTCTGTAAAGTGATACACTATCTTGTATTTGCTCAAGGTCTATAGGGTATTTGATATTGATGGGGAGAGGTTTATTGGCCCAAAGTTGTCAAATGACGCAGATTGGCTTTGTCTGGGAGAAGGTAGTAAATGCGTTTCCCTCCACAGAATGAGTTGGGTCCCCCTCACCCGTTCACCCTGTCTGATGCAGTCCAAATTCCATGAAAAGGGATAGAGACTGAAAGCAGCCGATGCAATGTTAACCACTGCCTTTCTGAACTGACCTCATTTCACGGACTGCAGTTTTTCCCAGAAGCTTCAAAACTATCCAAAACACCATCACCTATGTTTACTTCCTCGGGAGTTTTTTGCACTGCTAGCTCGATCCGTGCTTTGTTTTTCTTCGGCCATGCCTGCAAACTGGCATTCAATGTATTTATTTTTGTTACGTATTATTATGTTCGGGAGCACGATTAAATATCCTACACAAGTGTGGGAATCCTTAATGTGCTAACCGAGACAAGGTCAGTTTCAGGACCATGAGATAAACGAGAACGTCGAATGGATAGGGCAACGCCCCAGGGGTGTAAGTTATTGTTTAGAGAACACCACCGTCGAAACCTGGATGATCAGAAGCAGAGCGGTCGAATTTTCAATAAACTTTTCGGACAGAAGGCACTGAATGTCCACATAACTAGTCAGTTCCAAGGGAGACTTTCAAAGACAAGACCATATACATATATTCAAAGATGACTGAATGGATGAGATGATTAAAGTTGGAAGAACATTTAACTTTAGTAGAAAGAGAGTTCGTTCGTAATAAAGAAAACATTTATTTCGGCTGCTTGTTTTTCGGACGTGGCAAGCGCCTACTTGGCGGCAAAGGTTCAAGAGCGAAGGAATTCTTGGCAATACTTGGTGGAAGCGGTCGTTCCTTCCTAAATGACAGTAAATGAGAACGTTAAATACCGAGGCAAAATAACATGTGAAGAATCTGTTGACAAAATGGCAGAATAAAGTTTGAGAACCAAAAGCATGGATCTTCTCCGCTGAACAAAGTCTACCGATGTGCACAAAATGCTGGGAAATGATATAGCCACAGACATGAGCATTTGAAAGCCAATGCTTTTGTCTTCTGTTACAAATGCTGGAGAAATAATTGAAATTAAGACATCAAAAAGGCCAAATTACATGTAACACACATTGTAGACTTCAGTCCATACGTATTTTTTAAGAATACGGTGGGCAATTCCGCCTTTAAGGGCATCGTTCTGATAATAGTTTGCCATTATAAGAAGCTTATCACATGGAAGACGAACAAATTTGGGCATGATGGATATTAGCAGAGGAGCGGCCGAAAAATATGAACAGCCATGCTTTTCCGTAGAAGTTGGGCGTCTCTGGGACAACGTGTCGGTTGACTAAGGAATATTGATCTGTGGCTTGCGCAGCAAATCAGTAACGCGGCCAAAGTTTCCTAACGGGGAAGACGATTTTCCGTGTCCGTTTAGCTGCGTGCCCTGATTTAACTTTGAGGATGAGCTCGTGCGACACGTAGGAAAAGTGAAATCTTGGAAACTAAAGTCGTCATCTTTCTTTATCTTCTCGTCGAAGATCGCTTGAATCTCACACAATTGCTACCATTCTAAGTACTTAATTACATACTCGAATGCTCTCTGTTGGAGATTAGGGCAAGGCCCTATAGTGCGTGTCAAAAATAAGCATGAAAATGACAAATAAAGTTTAACTTCAGTCAGGCTGTAATAACGATTTGCGTGAAAACTAATCAAAAATCAGTAAGTACACTTGATGTGTTGGTTTGTGTTTGGAATAATCTCAACCATCATTGTCATTTACAGTCGGGACGGACGTATTGAGTATACGGTTGGTATAGTTTAATTGTTTGTTTACGACTGCAGAATTCTTCTCATATTTTCTAGGGGGGATGCGGAACTGATAGATTCCCTTTGCTCGATTTGTAGGAGATCACGTTAATTTAAGTATTTATGTTTGAAAGTCTAATAATCCATCCATGCTTTAAAACTACCGGTGTTTTCACTTCCTCTGGGTTTCAAACTTCGTGCTACATAATATACCCAGAAAAAATGCATGCCCACATGTCACTAGGATATGTCCTCGCGACATTAAGTATCGCGGTGGCTAGAGGCCGCTTATGGAATTTTTGAGTAAATTTAACAAATGTGCATGGAGTGAACTAAAGAAATAGTCATGAATTTGCCATAAGAGTTATTTCAATTAAAACTTCTTCTCAAAATTCAACCATTCATGTAAACGCGAAATTAAAATAAAGTCTAGTTTTCAAAAATGAATATAAGATGGAATGCGCATGTGTACTCCACATACAAGCATGGCGTGTCGAAGGAACAATATGCAACCTAAGTGGACTAAATTTACAAGCGCGATTAAAACACCGAACTGCAGAAATATTAAAACAAAAACCAGGATTTTTATTGGGAGCGAACTGGCTTAACATTGCATTCTACGTCAGTTAGTATTCCGTCATCATTTGGACTCGCCGGTCAGTCAGTACATAACGCTAGTTGCACTCTTGGCAAAGCCTAGTCAGACCTGTGATCTCACCACGACAGAACAGGCTTCAATTCGCCAAACGTTTTTCATGCATCAGCAGTGTACGTGATGCATTCATAGCCCCGTAAGGACGAATTCGACCTCCTTCGCCCAAGCACAGGTTTTTATGCCCACGATCTTCGTAAACTTGGATAGTTAAAAACGGCCACGGTATACATTGTATTAACCCCGTTTTCTATACTTTTCAAGCTTTTGTGCGAGCCTCAGCATTAGAGCGTCGTCCAAGGCCCCAAGTGATCATACTTGAAAGGTGTTCTTTACCAAGTCTAAACAAAATTCTATAATTGACCTTATTCGTGTAGTGGTAAACGTAACGTAATCAAATCCTTTTTTCCAGGCCCGTATGGTACGATGATCATGCTTGTTTTAACCGGGATTTTATGATATGACATCTTCTTACAGCCCATGACCAGTCTGACGTACTTCAATTTTAGTGCAAAATGGTGTTAGACCCGAATATAGGAGTTAATAGTTTTGGAAACTCCATCAAGAGTTTGTAATGTAGGCCGGACTACGTTTGTATACTACTCAGACGTCGCATTTCGACATTACTATCAAAAATAGCAGAATTAGCACTGGTCACGCGATGATAATCAAGACACTATGTAATGACGATACTATCAGCGATCTAGCTATTAAGCGTGCGCGGCAGGAACTAGAGATTATGTTATGCTCTGCACTTTAACATGACATTCCCTGCTTTTCCACGTGATTTTTTCTCAATACCAAAACGTAGTTAAAAGAGTTTCTGTGTGCTAGATAGTGGCCTCGTATAGTTTGGCTAACGGCTGCTCATCAGTTCAAATACTGTAGAACTGAGAAGACGGCTTGACGTAACTTTTCACAAACCTTTCTGGCGGTAAGAACTCGGATATAATACTCGACCAGGCCTATTTTACACGGAGAAGGCAAGAATGAGTTGCCAGTTCAGACCTCCTCACTTTTAACTACGGAGCAGGTTATATTGGTCGCACGAGTAAGCACCTATCCTGGGAACCCCTCTCAGCATAGTTTAGAAAAGGCAAAATTAAAAACACAACCAGCAACATTCTCGCACACCGTGTTTGTTCCGGACGTTGTGTGGACCCCAACGATGTCTTCAGTGTGATTTACAAGGTCCCACCGACACACCCGAAGTCACTGGGTTATCGTCTGCTAGAAAATGTAGAGAAGACTGTCACAAGGTTACGAAAACCGGTCTTGTGCACGCAGAAGAACCTGGTTCGACCGTCGTGGCCGCCGATGTCCACAGTGTGCTCCAACGCAGAGTGAGAACGGGCACGGTGACTTGCGTGTGAATTAGCTTATAGTGATAGCAGGTCTGCTCAACATCTGTCGCACTCTCTCATCCTTCCCAACTGAGCCCGGTGTCAAGACACAGTCAAGAAGACCGGAGGTGGAAGAGGGCGCAGGTGGATGACACAGTCGGACCCACACCTAGGCGCACCACCACACTCCCTGGTCCACAACAAACAGTTACACAGGAGTTTAACTAACCAAAAAATAAGACAGCATGGATAGCGAGTGGCGCGACGTGAGCCAGCAACTGGGTCTGTTATCACACTCCAGATGTTGGCATTTGTTATGGTGTTATTCCAATAACGCCTGCCAGAATCCGATATTCATAGACGTTTTGGAAAATTTTGAATAATTCATATTGACCCAACTGTGAGAAACACGGTGGGATTCGGACCCATGCAGTAAGGGGAAGGTTTTAGTACAGCCAACGCTCTAACCACTTGAGCTACGAGTCCCCGCCGGACGACGCGAGTTTAATCACATTTGGGTCAAGTTTACCCGTCCAACCTACTGCAACGTCTGTTATTATTCAAAATCTGCCAAAACATCTCAGAATTACATGAGCCTGGTAGTCATCTGGTGGATTCTAAGTGATTTGCTTAGGAAATCTGGCTTGGGCAATCAACTTACTGCATCGGATTTGGTGGATTCCAGACGTTGCAGGTCGGTTGGGCGGGTAAACTTGACCCAAATGCAATAAATCTCGCGTCGTCTGGCGGGGCCTCGTAGTTCAACTGGTTAGAGCGTTGGCTGTACTAAAGCCTTCCCCCTTACTGCGTGGGTTCGAATCCCACCGAGGCGCCGAGTTTTTCACAATTCGGTCAATATGAAAGAATCCGATATGGCCTCGGCGTTGGTCCAGCACATCTACCGCGTGGCCTGTTAGGGGGAGGGCGTAGAAGAACCTGCTACGAGCTCCACGTGTAACGTGGACAGAAATCGGTCAGCAGCCTCAGCTCGTCCTAACTCTCTGTTCCTTTTAGCTCCCTCATTTGTACGCCCTACTTGTGGAAAAAAACCGCATAGCAATCGATTTACCTTATTACTTACATGTTTTACGTGTCCCCCCTTTCCATACAAATGAACTGACTCAGCGAGAAGCTATGGAAAGCACATGTATACGACCCATCAAATCTCCAAAGTTTACAGGATGCCCGAACAATACCTCGATTTCTTTCGAGTCTCCTCGGCTGCCGTTTCGGCCTTTGGTTTAATAACTGAAAGCTCCATGCTTTCCGCAGGAATGGCCCGTTGGTCAGCGCCAACCTCGTCCGGATTCCACGTTGCAAGCTTACTTCCGGATGCCGGATGATGGTCTGGCGCAGAGGTGAAACGAGAGAAAGGAGAGGACCGGTTACGTGGGTTTCGTTCCTGTCCTTGGAGGACAAATGTCTCATCCCGACGAAGGCTCCTTGAAGAGTGGGGTTTTTGCAGATTTTCTAAAAAAACCATTTGATCGAGGGTAAAAAGCATGCTTATTAACAAGTCGGTTCCGGTGAGGCTGCCAAAAGAAACATTTGCTCTATTGAGACGCTGGGTGCTGAAATTTCTTACCTCAAAACAGCCCTGCTTAAAGGGGGAATATCCAACACGGTTCATCGAAAAGTACAGCAACACTTTACGGCCAAAATTGGCGGAGCAATCAGTTCCGAAAAAGCCTGTTGTGATATCTTTACCTTTCAAGGGTGACAAAATCTCAAATACCATCAAGCGGCGACTGAGATGCGTCATTGAAAGAACACCCAACTCTGCTGAACTCATATTCTGCAGCCCCATTAAGGCCATCCAAGTTCCACGGTCGAAGGAAGCCTTGTCATTGCACGCTACGTCATATTGTGTTTACGAATTCACATGCACTTGCGGGTGCAAGTATATTGGGCGAACGCAAAGGCAAGTGGCAGCCAGGTCAGTTGAGCACCTGCCTAAATGGCTTCTAAAGCAGGAGAATAAAATTCCACGGTCTTTTATTACAAAGCGCTTCCTTGATAGCGGTCATTCGGTTGACCTAAAAACATATTTTTGAGTACTAGTTAGAGCACGAACAACTCGGTTACTGCGCTATTTGGAGGCAGCTTGCATACGGCGGGAGAAACCCGACCTATGTAAACAGTTAGACCATGTGGTCAAAATCAGTTTGCCCTGGTAGATCTTCGCCCTTTTGATTTGCGAAATTCCTCGTCGTGTTAACTTCCCCGTTTTCTTTCCTATGTTGCGTTTTGAAATTGCCATTTATTGATTAGTCTGCGTGCAGTATAGACCTTGCTATTTTGTATTGATTTTCCCTGTGGAAGTTCAAACCTCTGCACTTTTCTCACTTGTTATTTGTGTCATGCAACGACTGGCGGCAGTTGATATGCCGTCTCGAAAACTATTGGTTCCAATAAATTCTGCTGTCTATGCCTGCTTTAAAATGCCAAAAGATAGACTAGCAGGTACCTGGAATATTCCTACTATTCTTGGGCTCACGAACTATGGTTAGCTTTACAGTATTGTGCATAAGTTACGTTAACAGTTTAAACCCGAATAAACACACTGTTATTTTCTGGTATTAAATTTTACAACTTTGTTCCTTGACATTTGGTATGGAAACATTCGATTGGTGGCCTTCCGTAAAGATAGGGAGCATCTTTTACCACTTGCTTTGTCAAAGTACTCGTAGATGATAACTCAGAGTGTATCAGGTTTCATTAAAAATCCGTTAAAGCCACAGTTAGGCCTGGGGTTAAGACCAAGAAGAGATACGATTGCTAAAAAAAGACACTCGTTCGCCCGATTTATCAGCTTCTCTCTCGAACTTCATGATGATGGGTTCGAGGGAAAATCCGAAACTGCAGACTAATAAACTTCTTGTTCCGAAGGTTGTATCTCCATCTGGACTGTTTTCTGAGACTTGTCCCTTCGTTTCGATCGGCAGATAATGCTAAGGTTAGACTTAGAGTGAGGCAACATTGACTCAAACTGAAACTACCGTTTAGTAAAATCCGACCTGAAAACGTGTTGCTCATCCCCGTTTCCTTCTATGCTGGCTCTTCTAGTGTTTCAAACATTTTATTGATCTCAGTCACTTAAACAGAATAAACAGCAACAAATTCACACGTCCTTATCAGTAAGCGATAGGCTTAGTGACTTCTGGGTGTGTTGAGTTCTTTGGTGGATTCACAGTTTTGGAGTGAAAAAGAAGGCTAATATGGAAAGAAAACTTCTGAAACGTTTTTACAATAGAAAAGTGGCAAAAAACTGAAAGTAGGCGTAATCCATACAGCGGGAATGTTAGATGCTAATTGTGCTAAATTTTGCATGTAAAAAATAACAAAGCCCATGGGGTAAACAAACACACTAAATACACGAAGTTATCCTTGAGTGCAGAGGATGCTACGCTTGTAAAGGGCCATGGCAAGTGCAATATTGGCAAAGTAAATAGGTCTTCTGACGACTACTAAGGTTGTGAGGTAAGAAAAGTTACGAAAGATGCTGCTAACTTGTCGCGGGATTTACCTTAACACCGACCACGCTGAACGCCAATGACACAGTCAATACATAGTATGTAAAGTTGTGCAGTGCCCTGGGGATGGCAGAGGGGCCTAAGTAAAAAGGACGTCTCCAGTCTTATGCAACTGTTCACAGCCTTGAATAGCCTTCCAATTGCCTTTGGTTTCCTGTACATATATGACCCCGTAAGTTGACGTAAAGGTACCATTCAGATGACCCTTCGCAGTGCCGTTCTATCCGACTCATCAAGTGTAATGTTTATTTACTTACTGAAGGAAATGTGTCGGGCTGGACTTCGGTGGTAAGGATTTACAGTAGCTGACAGTGGAGGATCACTATCGATCTCATAGGTTTCCTTCATACTGTGCGAGATACTCTCAAGATGGATTGTTATGATTCAAAGTATGACGATTTGGAAACCCTTTTGTGCAGTATTAGGAAACCGCGCTATGGATCGGAAAAAAACACGCAAGCACACACCAGCGTACGGGTTTGCGCTTGTCCGCACCGAGAAGCTGATCTTCCTGCTCAGCCGTGTCAGTGTTAATGTTAGTAAGTGTTTCGTAGATGGCCGCTGTCGCTGTTTGCTGACTAATCGGCGAGTAGTTTGGCCTGAAATCGCCAAATTTGTTTACCATCCGGCGATCGCTATTGCCACTGTGTTTGCTCTATCTGACTTACATAAATCTCTGCATTTTAAACTGGAATCGACGACTAAGACTCAGAGAATAATCTTTATGTAGTCGAACGTGGGCCATGCATAAAATGCAAGATTTTCGGTGATTGTTATAAGATGGATTGTTTCGACGGCCAAATTTACGCTCTAGACGCCTAGAGACAAAACAAGTCGCCAAAAACGGATAGGGTAATTTCGGAGGAGTAATGAGCACCATTTCCTTTAGTTTCCCATTAGTCGATTTTTATGAGAATCCCTTGGTGGTTATTAGTTACAAAGAAATATCGATTAAGACCAGTATATTGAAAATGACCTCGTTTCGTCGGGAGATTTCGAGACAAGGCGTCAGTCATGCCATCTGTTGGCTATGCGGTCACCAATTACAGAACCTCTTAACAAATCAGAGTCTTATGCAGACAATCAAAAGTGAGCACTATAACAGGTTGCGGTCTAAGAACAGTAAAATCGCCTATAACGGTTGATGCCCAGTTAAGCAAACGAGGTTAGCCCGCCAAAATACGTATATGCCAGTTCGATAGTCGCGGAGGACAATATCTGCGGCGCGGCCCACAGTATGGTGATGGAAGAGCAGTGACTTGTGCGTGAATTTGTTTGTAGTGACCAGCCAGAGTCAGGATAGCCGGAAGCAAGCTCGGACGCAGTGACTGACGAAGCCAGACAGCCCGTCTGTGCGCGCCACACACGGGCCGGTTCGCGCAAAATGGAGTGGGTTAAGCGCAGACACATAGGGTATTAAAAGTGCCGTCCACCGATTAGGTTTGATAAGTAACACCGCCAAAGACAAGGGGGATTGGAGTGACTATTTCCCCTTATTTGATGTCATCAGGCCTTCATGCCCACAACCCAGATAAAGGTGTGCTTGAGCTTAAATTATTGGCTGCTCATTCGTATGCGACCATCTAGTTCCAGTAATAGCAAGCTCGCCAGCATACTTCGACCTGCAGTCGTGACAGATCGGTGAGTGTCCCTCCCAAACATTTTAAAACTACTTAATTGCATTTAAACAAGCTTCCAGGGAGGCTGGTTAGCTCTCATGTAGCCAGGATCTGCTGACTGTTGGGTCCTCTAAGTCACAGAGGCATAGAGATTTAAAAAAAGTAGATACCTACCCTGGCTAACATAGGAGGACAAAAAGTAGCCTTCCTCATTTGTGCGAAGATTATGGCCGGCCCACCAAGTGCTGGTGTCCTTGAAGAGCACCTCAATTGGATCATTGCGCAGGAGACTGAGCTCGTCAGAACGCTGTGCAGTGTAGTCATAGAGGGCGGTCACCAAGGTGCCGCCTCCTCTGCTCCGAAAGAGTGCTGAATTATTTTCCATGGCGGAACTGGACTCCTCCTCAGTGCCGTCCGCCTTGCCCCGCTCCCCACGCGGTGTAACTGGTTCCTGAGCCGACAGGGGCACGAATGTGAACCGCGCCATTCCCTCTTGGTCCTACAGGAGCATAATGAAAGTCTTGTTAAGATTAGACGCACTGATTTGAGCATCCATAAGACCGAGTCTTTTGCGACCTCGAACTTACTGCAGACATCTCGACCATCCCCTCGGGTATGTGATCCTCGCTGCCGAAATCCTTTGGACCACGCAGGCGTGGTTGCTAAGGAGGAAAATCCAAAGATGGTCTTCATTGAGGTAGGGAAAAAGTCATTTTTATGTGGTCGTGAAGCGGAAGGAACATATGATCTAGATAATCATTCACTGCACACTTTAGGTTTTCCGGTCGTGGAATCAAAACAGCCAAGAGACATCGTCTCTGTTCTGAGGCGGAATATGCTGCGCACGTTTTTCAAACAGAGCATCTGAGCTATGTTAAATCCCTCTGGTTAAACCAGGACTTTAACACTAGATGGTAATTATTTAGCAGATATTCCACCGAATGCCGCATAAAACTTCTAAATTAGGCTAAGTTGTACTTAACAAGCGACATCATATTTTGGAAATCTGGAATTCCACGTGATTTCAAGGGATACATTCAGTATGGCAACTCCAGGTTCAGCAGTCCGCTGCAATAGTTAGGAAAGACGAAGTTTGAATAGCACTTCCTGACATTTTATCAGTTCTGTTCTCATGCAGATGTCACCCACTTGGTGAAGTCAAATAGTCCTCTTAGCAGTTTGCTGGGGCTAGTCAAACTCAAACTGTTTTAAGGAATTTTTTTTATGCTTTTAGCACGCTTTTTAATACCAAGGAGAAATTTTTGAAACTAATGTACTTTAGCCATGCAACGCATTAAAATTAGGTGTTGCCAAAGAACAGTTCAACTATTAAAATGCCTCAGCGCCTTATCACTTTGAACACTTGAGAAGCCGAGAGGGTCAGGGCGTGCGGCATTCTGCCAAGAGAATTATTGGCAACAGATTTTGACGCGTCGTTTTATGAAAGCTCCTGGAAGTAAATGACCTTAAAACCTAGACTACAGTTCGGAACTAAACGTCTATACGGCGGATCAAAATATTCTCATGCGTGCTGGTCCGAGGTCAGTACTAAAGCAGTTATATTTATTCACACGGGCCCCTCTTCGTATTCGCTAAAAGGGTTGTTAGTGTGATAAACAGTCGATTTATGTAAGCATGGGAGCACCTCAGATATAAAACACATACAGACCATAAAATTTGAAGAAGATTGGCTCACCGGAACAGGTTTATTTAGATGCTGACGTTTCGAAGAGCTTGGTGGGCTCTCCATTGTCAAAGCGCAAAATGTCCTTAATCGACCGAAAATCCCAAGTGGCGTGTCACGTTGGTCGGCCTCGTGCTGATCGATTTTTCTCTCCTCCAGCTGCCTCGGCCTCTCG
Source organism: Spirometra erinaceieuropaei (assembly GCA_902702965.1). Taxonomy (NCBI): domain Eukaryota; kingdom Metazoa; phylum Platyhelminthes; class Cestoda; order Diphyllobothriidea; family Diphyllobothriidae; genus Spirometra; species Spirometra erinaceieuropaei. The sequence continues at coordinate 2,559,828 of CACRXP010000014.1, forward strand.
GAGGGCGGTTGACGGGCGCTTTATCTGCGTGCCTTGTGACTCATCACTCCGTCGCGGGGGGAGGTGACTGAACCAGTGTCGGGTGGTCAGTCTGGCGGTTCTTGTTCTTCTCCACCGAGTAAACTCGCCGTCGGGCTGTCTCCATATTGCCTTCTTAAGTCCGGTGTGGTTATTTAGTCCTAAAGGAACTACTGACCTCGGTTGACCCGGGTATCCAATTTACGATGGAAGCAGAAACAAACAACCAACTCCCCTTCCTTGACGTACTTGTGCGCCGGTGTACCACTGGACAGCTGCAAACCGCAGTATTCCGAAAATCCACCGACACGAGACAGATCCTACACTTCAACAGCAACCATCTTCTGTCTAACAAACGTAACTGTGTCCGCACTCTATTCCAAAGAGTCGAAACACACTGCAGTACGCCAGAAGATAAAAGAGCCGGACGAATGTATCTTCAGAATCTATTTGCGGCCAATGGCTATCCCAGACATTTTATCGAGGGAAGCAGACGTCGGGCGCACAGACGACGGCCAAATGAGCAGCAACCCGAAGTCTGGAGGGCCATTCCCTACGTTAAAGGGGTCTCCGAGGCGGTCTAACGATTGTTACAACCTGCCAGAGTAGGCATAGCCCACCGATCCCAGACAACAATTCGACGCCGTCTGATGCAACCTAAGGACCCATTGTCACCCGCCAAAACCTCAGCAGATATCTACAAAATGAATTGCAATGAGGGCGACTGCAAATATGTGGGCCAAACAGGGTGGAAATTGCAGACTCGCCTACAAGAACACAAATTGGCTACTCGAAGGTTAGACCCACACTCTCAATTAGCAACACACGTCGGAGAAACTGGGCATACTTTCGATCTCCAGCGTGCTACCATCTTAGGACGGGGCAACACAACAGCAGAACGGCTAACTCTCGAGACGTGGTTCTCCGATGCCCACTCCATCAACAGGCATCTGGACCTTCCAGCAGCTTGCAAAGTCCTACGTCATCACAATCGTAGAGCTCAGGACCAAACAACCACACCGGGCTTAAGAAGGTCATACGGAGACAGCCCGACGGCGAGTTTACTCGGTGAAGAAGAACAAGAACCGCCAGACCAACCACTCGACACTGGTTCAGTCACCTCCCCCCCGACGGAGTGGTGAGTCACAAGGCACGCAGACAAAACGCCCGTCAACCGTCCCCCGAGAGGCCGAGGCAGCGAGAGGAGAGAAAAATCGATCAGCACGAGGCCGACCAACGTGACACGCCACTTGGGATTTCTGGTCGATTAAGTGCATTTTACGCTCTGACAATGGAGAGCCGACCAAGCTCTTCGAAACGTCAGCATCCAACTAAACCTGTTCCGCTGGGCCCATCTTCTTCGAATAACCAACCCGGATCTCTCAATTTTGCTAATCTGCACTGACCATAAATTCATATATACGTAATTACTTATATGATTTAAGTACCTAATAGTAACGGCATATAGTTGTGAGCGTGGGCGTTAGAGCGTTAGTTAGTTATGTCCTGCATCTACTTACAAACTCCGCAAGACTATGGTTTATGGCCGGGGTTACTTATTTCGGGGAGAATTTTCGTTGAGCAATAGAGTTGAACAACCACAAACGTAATCCGCGACATTGTTGCCAATTTAAAGAGGACAGTTTTCTTACCATTTTATTGTAGCAATAAGTGATTTTAATGTCCCTTTGCAAACATTATCAAAAAGCTATTGCACTGTCGTATTTTTACTCCAATGAATACCTTAGAACATCATGACAACCGTTACGCATCAGCAACAGCGAGGTCTTTTAATTTTTTTTCATTGGCAGTTCTCTTGATGCAATTGCTCCCCGGAGTACTTAACCCCGGCCATAAAACAAACTCTTGTTCAAACCTATAATAACCTTTGTGGAATTTCCTTCTGACAGAGATTTTTGAAGTTGGATAGGAATATTTTGTTGGCAGCAAGAGTAAACAAAATACTTCCGTTTGTATCCGCAAACACAGGTGAATTTACGCCAAGCTTAGACCGTTAGGTGGATGGGGCTGTACGGTGTCATTATAACAGCTCCACGTGGAGGGCCCGCATTTGCTGATTCAGCGTTGACTGTATTTATGACATATCCTCAGAAGTTGCAAATGGAAGCAGATTTATCTGTTTAAGTTTCCTTTTGCTTAATGTAATGTAAAAAAACATAGTATGACGAGACACCACTGGACATGGTCTAATTACATGTTAATTTATCACCAATTTGTGAAGCGTCAGATTAAATTGCGTGAGGGCGGGCATGGCACCTCTGTTTCGGCATCCGTTTAAGAAGGGCTTTTTTTTACAAAATAACGGTATAATTGTTTTTCTCAAATACAAAACTGTCAACCTGTCTTCGCGTTTCCTCTAACCCGTAATGCGTGCCTCTAGAAAGTGCTCGCAGAGAACATACCGTGACTGAATCCAGTTTGCGTAAGATTCGCCTGAATTCCCTGGTTTCCTTTTGATACTGACGCACTTCATTAGCCGTTGTTAAAATATCCTCCAAGTCTCTAGGTGTTTGTCTAAAATGCCCAAATACAGATTTATTGATCAGATGCCTGGTAGATTTTAACGATCAGCACATGGAAGATTCCGGTCGCAATAAAAGTCCTCATTCGGCATCAACAGGACAGTTCGACCGTCGTTTCTGACAACGTCCATCACGTGTCTGACAGCATAACGAGCGCAGGAACGGCGAAATATGAATAAATTATTTTATATTGATAGTAAAAATGTGATTTATTGGTGGAGGGGCGCTCACCGATCGTTCGTACGGAACTCACTCGCTCCGGAACCACGTTCCTACCAAGTTACGTGGTAGGCGTCATAAAAAGTAGATTGAATACTCTATGGATGACCGTCATTGCGACAACTTAGCATGAGAGTAGGCATATGATACTCTAGCCGGAGAGGAAGGCCTATCCGGGGAAGTATGCTAACAGTGACACGTTCTTACGGAACTCACGTGTTCCGTAAGAACGATCGGATAGCGCCCCTCCACCATTGTATATTCCCAATTGAAACCGGCAGGACAACGAGCCCGTGGCTCAGTGGTTAGAGGCGTTGGACTTCTAACTAACAGGTCGTGAGTTCGAGCCCCAGGTGTTCCACACTGCGGGGTTGGGTATGACTGGCTGACGACGGTTAATAAGCCAAAAATGGCAATTCCAGTCCCCCTTGTCTTTGATGGTCATAACATTCTGCCTATAAGACTTATTATTGTGAGTAATGCGATGAAATGCCGCGAGGGTGGATTCTGCAAAGTCACCCTAAATTCCTCTTCTCGCTTTCAGGCGCATTTCGCCGTCCTTGTCAGTCAGCCGTCTGATATGGAGCCTAGGCCCAGGTGACATACAGAGTTAAACATCCGGTCTGCACATTCCAAACACGGCTGCTCCCCTCACACACATGGTTTTCACACAGCGGATGGGCTGCTAAGATCTCACACGGGTTAGAGAACTGCAGAGGTCACATGGAGAAGGAGCTGATGAACACGACTCCAACTTACGTCATAGGCGCCGCAAAAAGTAGATTGAATACTCTATGGATGACCATTATCGCGACAACTTAGCATGAGAGTAGGCATATGACACTCTAGTCGGAGACGAAGGCCTATCGGAGAAGTTTGCTACCAGTAACGCGGTGCGTGGAATGACTAATTAGACTAGCAGTTGCTTAATGAATAAATAAATTTCAGAGCTTTCGAAGTTGTTTCCCAAATATGCTTTAGCTTCGATATTTTCATAATTTCTTTGCATCTCAAGAGTTCAATTTTTTTTACCTGTATCACTGACAAAATGTGTTTGAATTTTAGAGTGCCTTTTGTCATCCTGTCGAGGCCAGAGTCGTCGAAGGGCGTGACTGTGTTCAGACCAAAAATTGTGCCAGACAAAGCCTACTTAGGTAGATATAGTGGGCAGTTCAGGATAGTAAGCATACCTCGGTCATGTACCCTGTTCTAATCGGAAATAATGTTCAGAATATGTTTGGAAAAATTGTACAGCTAGTCTTCTTTCGAAAATTACAGGGCGATTTTAGAGGCAGCAATTATAGTACTTTTAATCGCAAAGTGGAATACGTGTGTCGAAAATGAAAGTCTAGTGCGGTCATAGCTCCAAACACAAACGAATTAGATTAACTTTACAGTAGTCCTTTGTAATATGAATTCTTGGTTTAATAAGTCGCCCGCGAACATAAAAATAAGCGGGACCTACGAGGCAGTTTCACGGTATGCAAGGGATTTTTAAATATACATTGAACAAAAATCCATGGTTAAAAAAATCCTATATCGAAGACTCAGCAGAAAAAGGTCCTCTGTGTATCCCGCGGTCTGATATTTCTAGTGCTTTTGTCAACCATGAAGGTCACGGAGACCATATTCATCATTTTGATCCATAAATCTTTACTCCCATTCTGCCATTCCTCGTGTTTGCGGTAAAGGAATTTTAATTCTGCAATTTAGTATCATTCTTGCAATCGGGCATTTTAGAATTTCGTTTAAGATTTCGCAAATTTTTTGTGACGGTAAGTCAAATCGATAGCGACGAAAGTTCATCTTTAGGCGACCTCATATTGTCCCGTCAGACAAATGGCATACAATTCACAATGATACTCACTTCTCTCGCAGGCCGACGTCCTGTGCCGACTTCACTGATGGTTGGTAATCGATTTCTGAAAAATCAAAACGTTTACGACCATGCGTCAGGTTGGCGCGACTTCAAAGGTCAAAGGATGTCTGTCTGACATGGTGAAGCCCAGTACGTACCGTATTTGGGGTCAAAGAGCCAGATGAGGAGGGGCACTGTTTGTCCAACGGAGGCCACTGCAAAGACGTGCTCGGTGGGATGAATGTCCAGTGAGGCTATGGGTGACGAGACGGCAAGCTGATCGTAGACCTTGACGTTCTCACCTGCACAAGAGTGGAGGAAGGCGGAGATTTAATTTCAGCACCACAGACTATTACCGGTGAATTATACAGGACATCAATGAGAACACACCTGTTTCTGAGTTCCACACATGCAGACTACCGTCCTCAGAACCAGAGAATACGAACACACCACAGGGAGAGACTCGGCTTCGAATGAATTCAAGGGCATTGATTATTCCCGAGAACTGAGCCATCACGACACCGCTGGCGTTTTAGAGTGAAAAAGGAAGCAGTTTTTTGAATGAGAAAAATTTCTTCCCTTCCAACGATGTTAAGAGAGTTTTAATAGGACAAAGCATACAATGTGGATACATTTTCGGAAATATAATATCACTGAGACCCTATGGCTCAGAAGCTGCCAACGAAAATGAGGTAAAGGGAAGAAAGCAGGAAACTCATCCGCTTAATTTAGCCGTTCAAGTTACTAGCTATGTTCGTTGCACTAACCTTGCCTAAACTCCATAAGGCCATCGGCTAACCGACGGTGCTTTCTCCTGACGTAACAGCAAATGCAACTACCATCACTACTGGATCAAAACAATGCTAAAACATATCAGGGTGATTGGTAGATCGCAATGACTGCATGCGTTCCAGAATCCACTGTGGATGCCGAGATTTATAAAAGTTTTGTTTCATGAAAAGCAGCTTAAGATATCAGAGTCGAAGGTCGCAGGAAAGCCGTGTGGTCCAGATGCACCTCAGAAATTTTCAACTAGGTCGTCGCACGGTAACCTAATGCTTGTGACATCTATACTGCATGCGAGTTGGAGTCCCTCTAGAACGCAGCTGTTTCATTAATACAGGGTCATACCCTAAAGAACGAGAAATTAACGGCGTATGGCTTATAACATGTGCTAAGTATTATTGAATTTGGCCAGGTTTGGTTCTGCAGCCCCACTTGATTTACGCCCCAAATAAGCTTAGTAGATGCGAATACGCTGACTTTACAAATATCACTTGTTTGCCATTTTAATACAGCGAGTGACTGTGCCACAGGGGGAGGAGTGCCTGTACGCCAGCCTCGGTTACTTCAGGTATCAGTTCATACGCCCTTCCCTGTTCGCGGTTGGAGCCCTGCCTGCAGCCTCCTTATTTTTTTAACCCAGCAAGTGGTCAAGTAGACTTGCTAACGGAATTGTTTGGACGGACTAGAACTCCATCGGTTCCACTACAACAGCCATGCACTGCGAATTACCCCGCGGTCCCCTCCGTGACCTTCCATTAGTGATTGCACCCTTCCTATCCTACTAATCCAGTGACTGGTTGTGTAGCGAGGAGAAGATGTATACGCCTTGTGCGTGACTCAAAGACGAGGTCCAACCAAGCCGGATTTCGTGCTGGACGTGGATGCGCAGACCAGATATTTACACTGAATTTCGCCATAGCTACCAACAACCGACGGCCGTCTGCTACATTGACTTTGCCACCGCGTTCGATTCCGTTCATCGTGAGTCCCTGTGGCGCATAATGGCGCTAGATGGTGTACCGGCAAAAAGCATCGCCATGATCAAGGCCTATTATCGCTCCACTACTGCGAGAGTCCTGGTCCGCAACAATCTTTTCCAACCGTTCGGTATTCGGTCTGGCGTCCGACAGGGTTGTATCCTGTCACACATACTGTTCAACTATGCTATTGACTGAATCCTCGGGAAGGCCCTACGCGAGAGTGACAGCGTTGAGTTTACACCCGGACATTGACTGACTGATCTCGACTATGCCGAAGATATCGCCTTACTTGCTTCAAGTTTTGGTGATCTGCAGTCTGTGGTGTCACGGTTGAACGAGGTCGCTAAATCGGTTGGTTTATCCATAAACGCTGGGAAGATCAAAGTGTTTTCAAGCTGTATCCCTGACCATGAGAAGGCACCCCTCGGGATTGATGGCTGTCAAATTGAAGAAGTAGACAGTTTTAAATACCTCGAGGTGGGGCTGCTGCCTAATGGACAGAGTAAGGACGACATTGACTCCCGAATAGATGCTGCCCGCTGGGTTTTCTCAAGCCTTCGGAAATGCCTATTGATCCGACGTGACCTCTCCATCGCCACTAAGATTCGCGTGTACTGTGCATCTGTCCGGTCTGTCCTTCACTACGGTTGTGAATGCTGGGCTTTGCGCGTGGAGGACGAGCGAAAACTGGAGGTATTTGACCACCACTGCTTGAGGACCATCCTTCGAGTGAAGTACACCGAGTTCGTCTCAAATGAGACAGTCCGCGCTCGATGCGACAACATCGCAAGGATAACTCGGGCCATCGAAGAAGGACAACTGAGATGGTTCGGGCATGTTCTTCGTCGTCCACCTTAGGAGCTCAGTGTTACTGCCATCGATCCGGGACCGTTGTCCCATTGGAGGCGTCGAAGAGGGGGTCAGTTCAAAACCTGGCTCGACACAGTTCGTCAAGACATGGAGGTGGTTCTTGGACGTTCGGTATTCGGTCTCCGTTTTTAGCGAAGGGAATGAGTTGAGCTGTCCAGATCTGCTGTCGCGGATCGTCAGGCGTGGAGAGGAACAGTTCGGGAGATCATCGAGGCCGGCTAGATCAGGAGTGATCGTAGCCGTATTAAGTACAAGTAAGAAGGTATCTTTACGCGCCTCTTTACGCCTACTTCGAGCTCTGCTTGCGCTCTCTTTCCATTCCCAGTCCAGCGAGTGGCTAAATTAGGTATGTTAATTAATATTGTCTTGGTAAGCCAACCATATGCTTCCAATCAAGTGGGGCTGCAGAATCAAACCTCGCCTCGAATTTGCTCTGACTATACAAACCAGTGATGAATGGCGCGTCTGAGAGAACAGATGTGAATCCTCTTGCATGTATTTCAGAGCATGAACGGTTTTGTCCACGATACGCAAAAATAAGACGCGATATTTTCCCAGAAATTAGATTCTTATAGTGAACGACAACATTTCGAACTTCGCCTACACGGCAAATGCCTGCGAACACGCTAGCTGGTCATCTGCCCTCTCTCCTTGAATAAACTATCAACTCGTATCAGCTTGACATTCACTGGTGTGTGCTGGTTGAGGGATGAGAATGAGCATTTTCGCTTTGTCCTGAAGCCTTGACTAATAGACCAAAAGTGGCCGTTGCAGCCCCTCTAAGGCTTAACAGGATACGCAACGCCGCCGCACAACCGCTTCCAACGTGTCCTCGATGTCAACGGACATTCCGGGCTTGAATCGGACTTATTGGACATCTTCGGATTAACTGCGCCTCTCGAACTGCACCAACCATCGGCCCCCCGCCCGCCTCTTCCTCCTCCCCTCCGCCACCAAATAACTCTGACAATTCTTCTGACCCACCACTTCCATCCATCCTCCTCCTCCTCCTTCTCCGTCCCCTCCTCCTCTTCCTCCTCCTCCTCCTCCTCTGCCCCAACGGCGGGCGCTCAGGCGGCCGTCTCGCACATGACAAACCGGGGCACAACAACAGACACCACCCCCACTTCTCCCGACTCCAGCGATGAGGGTCAGGACAACACCTGCCCTCACTGCGACCGCACCTTCACCTCACACATCGGCCTGATCGGTCACTTGCGAATCCATCGCACAGAGACTGGCGAACCAGTGCCTGGAGCACCAACCTACACCCACCACGCTCGTCTCAACTGCCCACACTGCCCTCGCTTTTTCAGGCATCGCATGGGCCTATTCGGAAACATGCGCATCCACGATGACCTGCGGTAGACAACCGCCGGTCACACCACATTCACTCACTCCCTACCTCCTCCACCACCACCATCACCCCACCAGAAATCAACACTCACACACCTCATGCACACAGCTGCCACCTCCCACGCAAGTGGGAAGTCCGCATCTCGCCTCGGTCCCCATGCGGCTTCGGCTGCACGGGTGACTTGAGTCCGAGACTATCCCGACACGTCAAGCGTCGTGGATAGGAAGGTTGCTGATTGACGCCCGCTCTCGGTTCACGCAGTTCGTCGCGTTGTGTGTGTGTTGTGTGGAGTGGCGGACTGGTGGGCCGGGGACGGGCTGAAACAGCACCTTCCACGGCACTCTCACGCAAGTGAGGGACACGCCGTTCAATCCTCGTTGTGTGAAATCCTGGTGTTGTGTGTATGGGGGGCCAGGTCGTGCCGTGGCGCGCGCAGTCATGGTCAGTCGACCAGAACAGCCACCGCGCCCACTCCCCACTCCAGTCTGCTGACCGGCTCGGACAGCGGCTGGGATGTGGGAGTGGGAAGGGAGAGTGAGGCCGACGACTCAGCGCACTTTCTCCTCACTATAAACAATCTGACGCGCTTGAAGCTATTACGGTGCGCTAAAAGCCGTGGCTTGGAAGGTTGCCAACTGACGGGGTACCTTGGACCTCCTCCTTCACTGGAGGCGGTCTGAGAGTCAGGCTGCAATGGCTCCTTTTTAATTTGGCCTTTATGGCACTCCCACCACAGTGTGAGATCCGAGCCAGGCGTTGGCGGTACGCCTAGGTGCGGCTTCGGTCGTGCCTGCCTCCAATTCTCTGTTGTTGGTTGAAATCCTGGTTATTGTTGTGTGGACCAGGGGGTGTGGTGGAACGCCAAGGTGAGGATCCGTCCGAGCCATCCACCTGCGGCCCTCTCGTCTCCGGTCTTCTGGACTCTGTCTTGACACCGGGCTCGGGCGAGGGAGGAGGAGAGAGTGTAGGTAGATGCTACGCAAGTCTACTGGCACTATAAACCTCTGCGTAAGTCACCGTCCCTGTTCCCACTGCTGCTGCAACTGTGAGGCACACGGTGGACATCATCGAAATCGTTGGTCGAACTGTCAAGGCTTAACAGGAACATCCTACGACAATAACACTAACAGCTACTTAAAACTAGTCATCAATCCATGAATGGACCCACTATTACCTCTCGCATCCCTCTCAACCTCCATTATACTTCCACATCCCATTTCCTATGCCGTTTGCTGTCTGATATGTGCGTTGTACTTGTGGTCTGGTTACTCCCAATGCTCTAGTGTGATAAACCAAACTATTCTGTAAGTTGTGACTATTGATTTTTGGCAGTGCAAACGTTTAAAATGCTTCTGTGCAACGTTTGTTTTCTGGTGGCATTTCTCTTATCGCTTAACTATTTAACATGTTTTGCATTAATGAGCTTACGCAGGGCAAGCGAAAGCTCTTTCATGTTTAGTTTTTTCAAATGCAGTTTAACTTATAACAAAGACATTCGTTGACTACAATCACATTATTTTGGAGTTGCACTGCAGTGACGTTTACTAGCATTACAAAATGAAAACGAGTCAACTTACAAATGCCCACGAAAACTTTATAAGAAAGCCCCACCTCTGTACATCCACCATGATCAGATAGCTGTCTCTCGCCTGTACAAGAATGCGATTGGCCGAGGGATGGTTCTCAATGCTGGTTATTGCTCGGTGGTCAATGTCCGCAGGCACTAGATCACGCGACAGAATCCACTGTTCTCGGGGCGGCTGTCGTCGCGTCGGTCGTCCTCCCGCGGAGGTACTTGTTGGCTTGGACGACTGACCGTCCTCTACGGGCTCCCAAAAGATCAGACGCCCCTGACCGTCACCGGAGTAGAGAAGAGTGCCCGAGGGGTTGAAACGCACGCAGTTGACCAAACGCCGATGACCTGTAAGCTCCTGTACTAACTGGACAGAGAAAAATTGGTAAAGTAGGTTGTGACCGCGACAAGTAAGCTTAGGTGGTGATACAAAGTGCAAGGATTGATCTTGTGACCTCACTGAGGTACAGGGACGTCTGATATACTGGAAATATGCTAATGGGGCTCTATGAGTGGAAGGGATGGAGACGGTAGTTAACGGAATCTGCGGAAGGCATGGAGAAAACCCGCGTCTTCTCGCACGTCTTTGTCGTTACCATAAAAAGGTGTCTGAAAGGATAGCGGACTTTAAAAGTACGAATTAAAAGCTCGGAAACGGACGGAACCTAAGCGATTTGTGGTTATTAATTAAGGATGGCCGGACTGGGTGGGACGATATGGAGCAGGCAAGCTTGACCCTAACCGCAATCACTGCCCTAATTTCGACCCTAGCACTTTCTTCAACACTAATCTCCGACTTAACTCTATCTTTAAATCTAACCTCAACCGCAATCCTATTCAAAAGCTTACTCGCAACCGCAATCCTAACGTAACGTGTTCACGTAAAGGAAATAATTAGGCGTCCTATATTCATAAAAACTAAGGACAACATACGCACTACCAGAAAAGCTCCAGACTTTTAGTCAACAACCTACAGAGACTATTTAATTGTAGAAAAATGAGTAGGAGGTCCTGAGACAGAGAAAGACCACCTGAAACAACTTCTCGCCGTTTTTATGTACACTGTTTTGCTAGGCTGGCATTCTGGACATGGGGATTAAGAGTATGATAGGTGCTGGCCCTAGTGTGCCTAATCTTAAACCAATTCACTTAGAAGTCGCCGCAACTCCGTCGGATCATTGGTGGTTTCTACCATGCTCGATAGACAAATTTTCGGACTTCGACAAGTCCAGGACGACTTTAGTCTCGGAGAACCGTTTTAAAATAGCATGAATGCTTTCCAGCACACGAATCATACATTCAAGCGGGCAGAAATTGCTGGACCGCCTAGCAGGAGTTCCTTCGAACAAGAAGCGCACTAACAAAAATGCCCTTCTCTCTGCCCAGAAGCGAAAATCACACGTTGTCGTTAGAATTCGTCAAGGCCGCCGGTCCAACTGATGACTTCCGACTGCCATTTAGATCTGCAAAAAACAAATAACTACTGAGGGAAATAGGAACAAAGTGAGTTGAGAATGCTGATTTAAAAAACAACGGCAATTCGGAATGCGCAAATCGATCGAGTAAAAAGACCATTCAAGTTTTGTGCGATTCGAATGGAGAAATTGCGGTTACCTTACACAAGAGCTTGAAAATAGACGTAGGGATATGGAACCCCCAGTACTTCACGATGTCTTGCGCCAATTTTCAAGGGGGCTCCCATTCCTGTCTGAACATTAAAGCTTACCTCAACCCTAAACTCTCTGACCCTAGCACTAATCGTCATGAACCATCCCAATTATAGCCCTAACCAAAGTCTTAATCCCTAACCCAAACCCTAACAATATGTCTAAGTCTAACCGCCACCAAGGACGTTGGGGCAAAACCACTAAAATACGGGAGGCTCATATTTTCGTGCCGATCGCAAAAAACAGCCCCTAATTAGATCTGGAAAACAAAGTTCCTGCGCGAAGTATAGCAGGGTGGTCGCAGAAAATGCCAAAACATCAAAAGAAATTACACAAGGCGGCAGAAATGGCCACAACGACTTCTGTTTTCCAACCGGCCTTTTTAAAGTAGTCGATGGCACAAGAGGAAGAAAACTGATCTTCTCACCCTAGCCACGCGGCCCTTGATGCTCCACAGTCGCACCGTACCATCCACACATCCCGTGGCCAAAAGGTGCTCTCTACGCGCCTGTCTCCTTCTGGGACTGCCATCACTCTCGACGCCCTCCTCCTCCGCATCCGACCGAGGGACTCCCCGCAGGCGAGTTGATCTAGTACCGTCAAGCGGACGAAAATCCACTGCGTAGACGAATCCTGGATGACCAAGAACACAACAGACCAGACCACTGTCGCCGATCTGCTCTGTGAAGGTGTTGGCCCTTCGCGGAGTTCGCTCTGCGACGGCCGTGACATCATGCAAAAGCTCCTGCGGCGGTGGAAGTTCGTCGTCGAGGAGCCACCAAACTCGGGCGGTTCCGTCTGCTGAAGCGGAGGCCAGAAGCCATATATGATCACCTGGCAGACCGTCGTCCGCCTCCGCTGTGGGAGAAAGAGTAGCCGGCGCCCATGCTAAACTGTATACCCGGCGCCAATGACCTCTGAGGCATTTCCAGGGTTCGTCTTGAGATCCAAGAGGCCACTGATAGTCCGGTTTAAGAAAAAAACAGCTTGAGGCGCGAGAATAACAGAAAATTAATGCCTTGACGAAAGCAGTGCACGGCAGTGCGATTAATCGATTTGTGCGTCCAATTCACTTTATACAGGCTACTTTACTCGTGTAAGTAGAAAGGATTTCAAAGACTAGTTTTTGTGTTGCTTTTACCTTGTACACGAGGACTGGACAAATCTGCTGAACACCTTCCACTGCGGATGCTCCGTTCAGCTTTGCACACTGGGCGTCTGCACAGTCGCCAGTCGCGGCTAAAGCCAGCCACTTGCCGTCCCCGGAAAAACGAATGTCCTGCACGCCGTGGTGTGAACACTGTTCAACCCCATTCTGTCCGAGATTGCTGCTGTCACCGGCAGCCGTGACGGAGAACGCATGCTGCTGGCCGCCGTTCCAAGACAGGTCAAGGCTCACAGCCAACCGATTGGGCAGACGAAAGGCTTCGTCATGTTTGCGGGCACTAAGGTGTCGTCCGGAACGCCTGATCATTCTTTCAGACGCCAGTAGTGCTTGTTCTCTGTAACTGCGCATTGATGAGGTCAGGTAGGGGTGCCGTTTTGACAGGGCGTTGGGAGCCTCCTGAAATTTTGTCGAGGGGACGGGTAAGAAATTTGGAGGTGCTAGCTTCAAATGCCTACTCCAACATGCGGAATTCTTTCCGCATCTACTCAGGACTGAAGCACGAATGTAAGTGATATACTCATGAATTAAGGAATAACATTGAGCATACTTTACAAGAACTTTCGCATACTCTGTCCGTACAAACTAGCACATTCGAATTGTCACATGCGTGGATTACCCAAGAAGGTAGAGTGGACTAACTGTTCGACCTTTGTCTATCTATGAACTCGGATGCAAAACCGGTAGACTAACGATTTCCCGTCAACACGATACAATACCTATGTCATCCTGATTCGAATTCTCCCGATAGTTTCCATTGTCGCCGTCTCAAGGTTATCAAACGTATTAAAATAATAAATAATTCACAGGATGAGTCATGCTTTAAAGGAAGCAGCAGGAATCCTATGAGAAAACTATGACACCGGCCTTATGGTCTTCTACGTTCTAACATCAAATAGTGGTTTTTGTATTTCTTTTCGTCGAAGACTGTTTTGTTATTGTCTTACCGAACTTGACTCGATTCGGCTTATTGTAAAGTACAAATTTTGCAAGCACTTATCATGTCTTAAAGTGCTACTTAACTTATAGCACTTCTTCATTTGTACTGTGCATGAAACATATCTCTGTGCTGCGGAGGCGTAAACAATCAAAATTACATGTGCAAAAGTTTAGAGGCTATTTTATTCAAAAAGGCAAGGGATACTAAATGCAGGAGAATTACGCGGTAGCTTTTCAGTATTTGGTATCGTTCAATTGGGAGGATTCTTTGAATATTTGACTGGAATCTAGAGATTTGGACCTGAAACGCCAATAGTTGCCTCGCCGTCGGCTTTGGCAGTGACAGTTAACGCCAAAAGTACTGTTATGCGTCCCATCTAGTTCTTTATACGAGCTGAACTTACCAGTCGTCGGAGCTGAGCAGTCAAACTTGTTTGAAGTGTGCGATCGGAAAAAAACATGCCGAGGAAGGTTAATTCTCCTTGCAGCAAGTATACGTTTACATATATTAAGTGAGCGATCTCCTGAGATATTGACCGAGATTCTGAAGTGCTTTTTCGATTAGGAAGGAATACTTAGGTGGGGTTTATTATCATTTGGCATAACCCTATAATATTCCGGACTCTCCGGGATGCACTTCTTCTCAATCTCCTATAGAAACTGTACTTGATAAAAAATGACTGCCTAAGTAGCAAGCATTTTTCACATTGACTTTCGATGGTTTTGTAAATTCGAATATATTTTATCGAAAACATGCGCAAACCATGCTTCTCTTTACCAGTTTTGTAGAAAATCATGTCGCCTTCACGTTTTATTCCCAACAGAAGGGTGTCTTTTGGTTTAAAAAATTTTTAATCATGAGACTTTTTAAGACTGTGCAATGTCCATTCAAACGGCCTCATACCTGTCCGTTTAACAATGCTCCTCATGAAATGCACGACATAGTCCGCATCAATTGCCCATATAGTATCTTCTTAAAGGCATAGAGGAATATGTGATTTTCCCTACGCGGAAAGCATGCACCTTGTAGACTAAAATCGCTAAACGCTAATGAAATGGCTGATTAGGCTCAAAATTATCCGGGAAATGCAAAACGTTTTCAAAATCAAAATATATCCTTTCTTCGAGTATATGGTGTGAAGAAACATGATTATCTACCGAATTAGTTGAAGAAAGCATAGTTTGTGCATGTTTTCAAAAAATATATTTGAATTTGTAAGACCATCGAAAATAAATGTGAAAAATGCATGCTTAGTAAGCAGCCATTTTTGGCCGAGTGCGGTTTCTACAAGAGATCGAAAAGGAGTGCATTCAAAAACCGACATCCCGGCGAAGCCAAAATATTATAAGATTATGCCGCATGATGCGCAGCATTACGACCCCACCTAATTAATCCTTCTTAATCGAAAACGCACTTCAGAATCTCGGCCAACATTTCATCAGATCGGTCACTCAACAACATGAAATGTCAACCGAAATTCCGAAATTCGTTCTCGTATCGATAAGATTAATTAAGTAGGGTTGTTAAACTAGTCAGCCTGCAGCAGAATTCTATAATATTTAAATTGCCTCAGGATGCCGGCTTTTGAAAGTACTTCCCCCGACTGCATGAAAAAACTACACTCTGCAAAAAATGACTGCTTAATTAGCATGCCTTATTCCCATTGCGTTTCGATGCCCCAAACGTCCAATTGTATTTCATGGAAAACATGCGTAAAAATATTCATTCTTTCACCCATTCAGAAGAAAACTACGTCTTCTTCTAAATTTATCCTCTACCGACGGATATAATTTGGTCTTAAAAAGTTTATAATTGTGGGACTTTTAAATACCGTGAAATGGCCGTTCATAAATCGTCATGCCTCTGTATTTACAAATGTGGCCTGTAAGGTTAACAATATAGCTAAAATCCAATGCTAAATTCTATGAACCCTGTATAGTCGCCCTTTATTAGCGTAGAGAAATGTGTGGTTTTCCGTACGCGGAAATTATACAGCTTGTAGTTTCGAAACCCTGAACCCGAGTGTAACGGTAGAGTAATTCAAAATTATTAGGGAATTGGAAAAGTTTTTGAAAACCGAATTATGTCCCTCCTTAGAGTATAAAATTGAGCGAAGACATAGGCATTTATCGAACGGGAAAAAGAAGGACTATTCTTATGCATGTTTCCCATGAAATATAATTGGACTTTCAGGGGCATCGAAAATCAATGAGAAAAATTCATGCTATATAAGTAGTCATTTTTCACAGAGTGTAGTTTTTGCATGCAGTCGGAAGGAAGTTCATTCGAAAGCCGACATTCTGAGGTAACTGAAATATTATAGGATTATGTTGCAGGCTGACAAGTTTTACAACCGTACTTAATTAATCTTTTCGATACGAGAACGCATTTCGGAATTTTGGCTGATATTTCATGAGTTAGCCCACCAACTGTACTATTGGGCCATTGAAGGCTCACATGTCTAACAGTGTGAACGGTGTCTGACTCAGCCTGTTTGAGAGTTCAATCGTTGTCCACGACGACGTCGGCCGCTTAGCACCGGCGGCTTGCGAGTGAGTAAGTATACAGTGAGGGAGAATTGCGCAGCATCTACTGCGCTATCTTTGCCTTCATCCACTTGAGCCCGATGACAAGACCAGTTCAGAATGACCGGGGGCGCGATCGCGAGCGTCGGCTGACAGAGTCAAACAGCGCGTCTGCACGCGCCACACACGTCCTGGTCCCTGCACAACGGACCAAGTCTCCACATAAACCCAGGGACTGCTTGGGTCCTATCTAACTGGGAGTGCCACTGGGAGGTCCCATTCACAAGGACCCATTGCATCTTGATTCTCCATCCCGAGACGACCGAGATATCCTGCCAGTTGGCGACCTTCCAAGCCACAACAATGACAGCTTCGGAGCGCGCCAGCATTTTTATAGTGAAGACGGAGACCCCGGAATCGAACTCATTCTCACTTTCCTCTTCCACACACCAGTTAAATGACGGAGCCAGCCAACCATCCGATGATGGAATTGGGGCAACTGTCCTGTGCGACATGAGCCTGCGCGTTGGCGTGCTGTCACAACCCCCACTGAGGCACCTGCTATGGAATGTCCGGAGTCTATGCAACCCGGTTAACGAGTGTCGTGAACGCATTTCCAGCGTGGCCCGGTGTAGAGAAAGCATGTACTGTAAAACGGAAACACTCATTTCCGTTCTGATATATCGATACATGCCACTCTACTGTGAATAACTTTCAGTTAACGTCCAACCAGCCTGCGCAGTTAGGCCCGCGTAGACCCGGTGATATTTGTGGCACCGAACGCGATAGACAACACTGGTGTGCCTAGGTGCGGGTCCGGATGTGTCAACCACCTGCGCGCTCTCCCGTTTCCGGCCTCCTTTACTTCGGGCCCGGGGCGGAGGAAGGAGTGTGGCAGATGCTGTGCAAGCCCACTCTCACCATAAACTACTTCAGGCGCAAGTCATCGTGTCTGCTTCACCTTGCTGTGGAGCACACAATGGACATCGTCGGACACGAGGGTCGAATTTTGGTCTGTGTAAGTGATCGTCGGTTGTAGTCCTGGTCATATATCCATGGGCGAAAGCGATATTTCGGTCACAAGGGGTGATATTTGGCAACTCTATACTACCTTTCTAATTATACTCCTTTCATATACGGCTTGAAGGCAAAGACTTGACCAACCACCGAGCTGTTTATGCAAGCAGGAACACTTGAAATAACCGACAGTGGAAAAATTGTGCTGTCGAGAGCGTCGTATGGCCAAATATTGGATTATGTGTGGCTACCCTATAGCCGAAGTGAGAATGAGAGGGCGACGATTCTCATCTGGGGGACTGGTCATTTGACCTTGGCTAACGGTGGAGTTTTCGGGTTGCTCGAAATTCTGTTATTCCCTTCAGACCGCCTTTAGATCTGTACCAGTTGTCCAGTGACAGTATCACACACCTGTTCTGCGGATGTCGACAGAATGGAGCTAAATGATTCAAGCTAGTTTCAGGTCAAATCTAACGGCTGTGCCGAAAAGTCTTTACTCTAAGTTCGTAAATTGATTTCTAACGAATATTAATCCCTGTGCAGTGGATATTAACAAGTGAAAAGCGAATAAACACTCAAGTACGGGCTCCAATTGCCAGAGAATACGGTGAGTAGATTATAGAGAAAAAAGATGACAAACGTGCCAGTGTATCTAGGCGCTCCCGTCGGAGCGAACACTTCATATTGGTTTTGCAAATCACACTCAGGTACCAAAAAATCGAGGTTGACTAAAGAAATCCGACTTCTGCTCAGACTACGGCGTAGTAGATGTAAATGAGGCGCAGACCATGGAAAACGTAGTCAGCTCTGGCCTCAGAGACGAGATTATGAAAACAGAGATTTCTGTCTATTAGTCTTTGTCAACAAGACATATCTCAACTACAGTCTTAGTGCGGGAGATGAAAAATATGTGATTTCCACTAGTTCCTGCATTCCACCTTGTATGTCTCCGCAATCCTGCCCAAGCAAAGATACCACAGAGAGGATTGCGCTGACAAACTGAAGTTTTAGAGGACCTGCGAAGTGGGCTCAGGTCAGCTGGTTCCAGAAAGCAAATGGAGGTCCAGTGTGCTTTCGGCTGAGACACGAACCACCAAACAGAGTGTTCGAGTGTCTGAAACGTGGGGTTTCGCTTGGCCACCAGCCAACATTTGTGGGCTGCATGTGGAATATTTCAGTCCCTTACTTAAAGTATGGTTACTAGAAGCAGAAAAAACCTAAAAATGCTACTTCTGTCCTCCTGTTTTGGTTACAATGCACGTTACAACTGCAGATCGCATGATGTCACGCCACTGATCGTAGAGATCCAATAAATGTATCTTTGTTAAGCCAGGTTAAGATTTTAAGCGTAAACTGAAACAAGGACATGAAAAAGTTGAAATAAATTACCATTTGATTTGGGTAGAGGGAACGCAAAACCGGAGTCATATTCTCTTCCGGGGTTAAGTTGATGCTGCGCAGGGTGACATAGAGGGTAGCTGGATAGCGTTTCCTCCGGTTGGGCCCCGACGCCCACCATTCCATCAGCCGTCTGCCTGCGTCTACACCACTGGCCAAGTGCTGCGAGCCTCTGTCGGACTCCGAGGTTCTGGAGATGTGGTGGCTGAACCTCATTGGTTCGAAAAGCTGCAATCGGAGCCTCTGGGAACCGAAATTTTCATGACCGTTGGCTCCAAGTGGTCTGAGGAAAGCCCAGGCAATCCTCACCCAGCCGCTCCCTGAACCACGATAAAAGTAACGTTGGATCGCGTTGGCCGATGAGATGAAGTCGACTAGCTGTCAAAAAAGCAAAAAAGACTATGGTGTGAAATTTTTTCTCATAACCGGTTCATGTTAAATTAGAAATGGAAGTAGAAGAAACATTGCCGCCTGACTACCGGTGGTAAGTAACCAACTTGTTGAAACCGATTCACTGTGTCTTTTCATCCTCTCATTAGTCAAATTGGTGGTTGTGGCAGCACGCCTAGGGGCGGCTCCGGCCGCGCAGGCCACCTTCGCCCTCTCCCATTTCTGGTCTTCTTGACTATATATTGGCACCGGGAACAAGTAGGAAGGGGAAGAGAAGGTGCAGTAGACGCTGCGCAAGCCCACTATCACTGTAAAAGAAATCATGCGCAAATCACCAGCCTGCTATGGAGCACGCGGTGGGCATCGTCGGTCACAACGGCCGAACTCTCCGTTAAATTGGGGTGTCACAGTGCGCGTACACAATTAGAGTGGTGGGGAGAGTTCAGTGCAGTGATTTAGGATGCAAACTGATGCAAAGAACATTGGCTGTATCTGCTTAACTCTCTTCTCCCACACTCAACATGCTCCCCTGGGAAGACAAAGTCGAGACAGTTGAATGTCAGCGTGGGCGCAATAGATGGCAGAGCCAGACAGCCCGCCTATGCGTCCCACACACGATTCGGTTCACTCTTTGGGACGGCGCAAAACCATGCGCAAACGCCCACATCGGTACAACTTGAACCGGCAGTTTAGTCGTCTTATTAGACACACAATAAATGCAAGAGGAATAAATGTGGTAAACATACCTCGAAGAAGATAATAGTTTGGGGTCGCTTTGCGATATAATCAAACTCCTCATTAAAAATAAGCACCTCCTCCCAAAGTGGTATCGTAGGACCCGCACAGCGACTATCGGCTGGCCTCGTCATCAGTGGCAGAATGAAAGTCCACTTTTCTGCGTCCTCGTAGTAGGATGTGACACGTTTTCCTCTGTAAAAGGATTTAAGTAATAAATCGTAAGCTTGGTTTTCAAAAACCTATCCTTCTTGAGTATATAGTCGCCAGTCTCCGTGTCCATTAGGTGAACCTGAACCAGAGGGTGCAGTGCTTCGATACTCAAAGGCAGCCGGTCAGTTCGATGAATAGTCATTTGCAGGACCGGTTTTGGTTCTCGGCTGGGCAGAGCCCTACTGCGTCTTCTGGCTGTCTCTTTGATCTTCTTAAGTTTGGCAGCCGCCTTCACCACACCCATCTTCGTAGCCCTTTCTGCCGGCCTTCATTTGCAAATTAGCTGCGAGGTGGGAGGGAACCTACTTGACACGCGGGGGAGGGTCTTCGGGGTCATTTTCAAAAGACTCATTTATTTCGCCCTTTAGGGCCTGCTTGGCATCCTAATGGATTCGCCATTTAGACATTCTATTAGGCGAACCTGTCTTGGTTTCCTTTCCTTCGACTTCGTCACGTGCTTCTTTTCCTCCTTGCCTCTCTCTCGCTTATTACGGGACAGCTGAGGTGCATCATCAAGCCTTGGCCTGGGGCGACTTTTGGACGGTTTGTCCTCGTCAACTGGGGCGGAGACGGTCTCAGTGACGGTCATTCCTTTAATGTTTTACAAGACCTAAAACAAAAGAAATTTGTTATTCTTCGGAACTTTATTTACTTATCTGAGGCTTTGAGTTCATGCAGAAGTCTACCGTCAGAGGTGACTCTGGCAACAGAGCAGGCGAAGGTTGGAGAGGGGGGGGCGCTAGCCAATCGACGACCAGTACCGCAGGTCTGGAGGTGATTACGCAGGCCTTTTCATGCCGGCGTAAAATCTATACATCGATTGACTGAGTTCTAGTCCGAGGCTCAGGCTCCAACCAATTCTCCCTAGTTTTGCTTCCATTGTACAAGATTGTCTTAACGGCCGTGAAGTTAAACTTGTGACCCGTTTGGAACCTTGGCCTAGCAATTAACAGATATAAAATTTACTTTTATTCTGAAATTTTCAATGACATGCTACTTCCAACCACGCGCCCTTTACGCAACTAACTGTTGAGCTATTTTTGAGTAGGTATGTTTACAAAACATACATCAAGGAGCATGCCAATTTGTATGATTAAAACTTTGATTGGACGCAACAGTTTCAGCCAGTTAAACTTGACTGCGATTAGTATGTGATCCCAATCAAACTTGGAAGTCAGCAATCGGAAAGAAAACGAATAAAGTACGTCCTTTTAGGTATGCTAAAGACAAGAAAAGTTTCCTCGTTATAAATGCAAAACGTAAACTAAAAGTCCCAACAATTTAAGGCCCAAATGACTAGTTTTAATGGGGAAAAACCAAGTTGTTTGCAAAAAGCTGTCCGTAGAGCAACTTCGTGACATCCTCCTCAGAGTCAAGTTGCACAGGAAAATAGACCGTCCAGGTAAAACGAACGGCGCACTCCACAGAGTTCCACATTAGCTGTCATCAGATGATTTCAAAGTATAATGGACAAAGGTGGACTATGGATACGCAGGATTGCAATCCTCTCTGTGCATATATGCATAATCGTCAATAGAACAATTATGAGGGCCCCTAATGAGTTGTGAACTTGAAAAAGATACCAAAAACAGGGTTCTAGGACGTCCTGGAAAACTAATTTTAGTGTTTTGAAAGACTTAAGAGGTCGTTGCGTAGGATGCCATGCATGCTTATTTGTTATGAAGAAACAGAACTTCCTTTGTTGGCAATTATACCTGAAGAATCAGAAAGCACACAAAACACGGTGGTCAGCTCTGGCAACGTTCGACCTTAGATAATATGTATCACGGCGTGCTGGCGGATTGTGTGAGACATCTGTGTGGGCATTGGGATGATAGAAACATTCTGGAAAAAACCCCAACCGATATATGACTGCGGGGATCAAACTGAATAGAAACTTCTATGATCGACTTTACAAGGTACGCGCCATGGGGTACAGTATAACAGGCATAGGACACAGCATTCTCACTCCAAGGACTGAGTGATCTCTGACGCTTAAGGCGCTCACACAAAGTGCAAGTACAATGGTTCGACTGCCACTGCGGAGCTGTCACCCCGGACATGAGCGTCATGACTGGAGTAGATCGTTGAGAGAAACTACGTTCATCATCGTCTCTCCAGCGAAATGCACTTTCGTTGCGTCTATCTTACCCTTTTTCCTACTAAACACATCGCGTAATGATGACAAAACGATGTAAGGACGGCCGGAAATAGGTTGTGGCGCAATGACTGACAAAATGAAATGACTTTTTGTTTGCCTCTAAATCATTACGCGCGAGGCTTTCGATCCCACTAAAGTGACAATTACATAAAATTCACACAGACGGAGAACCTCCACGGCCTGAACTTCCGTCCTGAGTAGGACCGAATTATTTCGCCATTTGGCAACCTTCCAGCATATGACCATTAGCGCATTATGAAGGCCTAAATGTAGATTTCGTTGTTTATAGTAATCAAGTGCATAAAAGGTCGAAGCATTCGATGCGCTAAAGGAAACATATAGACATACCTCTTCATATACGGCCGCACCATATACACTTTTGCCTTTTAATCGAATGCGCTGCTGGGCATCCGCACAAGATCATACCACCAGAATGATTGTTATTCACCCGAAAAGCGACTTATGAGTGAGAACCACAGCTCTGCAATCTGAATCAATTTAATCTTGCACCTAAACCTAATGGACATCCAGATGACCCAGAAACCCCCATTTTAAAACAGTCTTCCTGACTAATTTACAAATTTTCCGAATATAAAAAACTATTCTGATGGAAAGAGTCGTCAAAGCTTTCAGCATCTAGAGTCTAGCTAATGGCTCAGAAGTTAACGCAAAACTCTTATCTACAGAATACTTAAAAACTGGCCAAACAGGCGTCCCACATATGCTTGCCAGTTTATAGTTGGCAGGAATTTTCGTTCAGACCCCGGCCTCAAAGCAAAGTAGGGTAATTTATGTTTTCATTAATAATCAAATATATTGTAATGGAGGGAGATTTGTCACTTACTGCCGGGCAAGGAAGAATGCGCGTATATGAATAAAGAAAGCTTATGACCTATCGGGTAAATTAAGACGACTCATGCACTAATTGTTGCAGAACGCTTAAAAATGGCCGTGCTTGTATCTTTCGAAAAAATGAACTGCATACCAAGCTAACTGAAGTACTAGTGATATAACCGACATTCAAAGTCATGTCTAGGCAAAGACGGCTGGAATCACAAATAAGGTTTCAATTTAATCCATCAGTGACGCAAGTTCATGTGTAGATTCGTTTACTGAGTATTCGAGATTCCAAAACTTAATTGATTTCTTAGTGTTATGATGCGGTTTATATGTGGCGTCCGACTTAGTTCCAGTCTTTCCATATATTAAAGTTCGCACATGCATATAAATCTTCGGAATTTTACGTAACGTAAAACGAATTGCAATGAACTGGCTTTATGACAATCCTTTCGAAATCGTAGGGTTTAAATAGAGAAGGGTTCTATAGAACTAAGGAACGTAAAATGGTCGCATTTTACGGTAAATTGTTGATAAGTGCTTGCATATATTTTAAAACATCTGTAGAAATTCACTTAAACTTCGTATCATGGTGATATATGATAAATCTAGTAGTCCATTCCACAATATTTGGAAGTTTTGTCAATTACGTTCGTCGATTGGGAAAGTAGATACGCTTATATAAGGTAATAGCTCAACAGCCTGCCTTCAGGTAGACAACTAACTACTCTATACTTCAGAAGTTTCGGTTGCAGGAGAACATTAAGAAAAAGGTTCCTAATGACAACGTTCATTTGTCGATCGGCTTGAATATCCTTCTTGTCTGATTGTAAATGGTAATTAGAAAGATGAAAATTCTGAATAAAAGCTGTTTTTGCTCTGTCCTGGCGTCAATGCTTTAAACAGTTGATGTATGAACCTTCATCGGAAACCCTATACTTTCATACAATGTCCGTTATATACAGTCAAGATAAACCGCGACGATGACAGACGACCACACTTTTTACAAACTTTTATGACATACCGAGGGAGTAAACTGTTCAACGTACAAAAATACAACGCCCTTAACAGGTCGTATTCCGTAGGTCAAACGGAAGCACCGGATACGCAGTATTTTATCTAGAGCGGGCTAGTCGCAACTCCCCAAACTGGCAGCTTTGCGAGGAATTCTGCTGAAGACAAGTTAACACCGTATGTCAACTCTCTGTAGTCGGGAAAATATATTTTAGTGATTCACGCATCTTAGCATCTAAAAATGTTAGGTTCCATACATGGTTAAGAGGAAACCTACACATAATATCTCGCAGGCCCGTCATACCTACGATCATGAAATTCGAATTTCGTGTATATTGACTTATAAATGTCGACCCAGTTTAAAAAAAACTTAAAATTTTGTGTGATATTACAAGTTTTTGACTGGTGCTCCCTATGGCAAAGCGAAGTAGTCAAGAGTTTTATAAAACAACCCCAGGCTAAATAAATTTTTTAAAAAAAGAATTACCCTAGGACGCAATAAAATTTTAAGCGTTTTTATTTACTATGCAGCTCTGAGAAGAATAGTAACTGTAGGTTTAAATGATAGACATAAAAAGTGTAGAATACAAGTTGCTGCAATATACCTCATCACTCCTTCAAAAAAACCAAGTATTAATACTTCTGTGCAAAGTGTTCATGATGTTAAAGTAATACATATCTAAGTGCGCCAGGTAAATTTCGCTTCGGGGGAGTAATTTTTAACTCATTTGCTCAGTTTAGTGAGTAAGTAAACGAGTTCTCTTCGTATGCACTTTGCATGATTTTAAAACATCGTTTGGATATGCATAACTTAAAACTGACAAACATTACGACAGTTATTATCCTTTCAAATTATTTTTTAAATTTCTAAATGGCTAGCTTTATCTAAGACGAGCCATATAATGCCATAGAATCAGTTAACACTTTGGATTATAAAGATACGCAATATTGCAAAAACGTCGTGGAAACGATTTTTACAAAAGTGGTATTTACTTCAACATTCTAATTGAAGTATCAAAACAAACAAGTCATAGTTTACATTGAATCGTCGGCCATGCATTTATCCCATTTCCTAGGTATTCAGACATATTTTATTAGCAGTTGCATGTAAAATATGTAGGAGCTGAGATAAGGCAAATATCATGAAGGACTATATGTACAGGTTCACAACTAATGACAGTGTACGTATCAGTACACACGTGACAGCAGTATACGCAAATAAGTGATTCTAAGTGCTTTAATGCAGTGCGATTAGAGATATTCATGGTAAAAATAGAACAACCATTAATGATGTGGATAGCGATGTAAGGAAAATAGATAAAAGCGAATATTACGTTGTGATAGCAGAGAAAAACGGTATAGGAGACGTTTAAAGTGGTCCGACATATCTAAAGATGATTTTTGACATTTCTAAGCACATGGTTACCGAATCTCCATTTCCTTGGCTCACACAGCTAATATCACGAGGGATGAGTTGATATCAAGCAGCTGTACATAGGATTATTTTATTCCGTGCTCATTTTAATTTACCTTTTCATCCGTATCCCCATTTGGACTATAGCGGGTCAGTCAACGGATCTCGTCTAGATGGTCGTTTTCTCCAGTCCCTCCAATACTGGTTTTAAGCTTATATGGTCGTGAGGCCGACTCTTTGCATTGTTCCCCTCCTTCGATAAAGTGTCAATCGTGTAGCCTTACGATACATACTCCAGTTATTGCGAAATTCTGGACCGTACGCATTTGCATTTACACGCGTGTGATAGCCATAGGCATCGTGTAAACGATTAGTCTATTTATTACTGATGTGGACGTACGGTTAAGCACCTGTTGGTGCATTCATGCAAAAATCGTCATCTAAGGGAGTGATATTTCGCGATGAAACCTGAAGTGATAATAATTATGTAGTTCAACTTCACACTTGTTACCCTATTTGATATTCGAGAGTGCTTTTCATCGTGCCCTCACAGAATGCGCTCCATCGACGCTCTTAGCGAAGCCTTCTGTATTCGACATATACTAGTAGTCTGGTCGCATCTCCCTTGCCCCATCCTCGTATGGACTCGGATGAATGTAACCGACCGCATCTGGGTTCCTATCGCCTCGAGACTGGTTTTCAATTTCGCCACTATTTGCCTTATTCAAGGCCACATACAGGCCAACCTGACCAACCCGCCTACTTACCCCTTCATGAAATCCGTTATAGAATGCCCTACACAGCTGACATTTATTTCAATCCTGATGATGTCCGACTATAATCCATTCTATACCGCAACATGTAGGCCAGTCCTGCCCGCATTTTTCTGTTTGTATTTTTTTCGGGGGGGGGGAGGTGGTTTCTTTCTCCTGTAAATTTAATCCAATCATTTTTGATTCTTGCTATGGAGTTTTTTTCACCCCTCGCTTGTCATTTTTCTTAACGGACTTCTAATTCAGAAACTATGTATCGCACTTTGTACAGATTTTGCCTACCTCGTCTAAATTTGGCATGTAAATTTATTTTTACTTGCTTTGATGAGACCCCGACGGGTCTTTAATAAAAACAAAAAAATCACTATTATTATTACAGTGTGGATGAGGTAAACATTTAAACAACATCTGAAGAGGAAGCATAAAGTTAGTCGGGTTTTAGGTAGTGTAGTTAATCATTGGGATTATTCTGTAGAAAAGAACTGAAGTCTGGCAAATCACCGTAGCACAAAGCAGGAAGTCCCTGACAAGAAACTAGCGGAGTTTTAAATTCCTGATTTCTTTGCAAAGGATACGGCTTGTCTGGTCATAAAATGGATGTTGAAGTGGACGGACGTTCAGTGATGGCGAAAAACCCACATGAATTTTTCAAGACCGACTGCAGTCGAACTGTCTGCAGAGGGATTAAGAGTGCGACAAGATCGGACTACAACAGACGCCAGATATATATGTGGCGTCTGGACATATATCTTGTCCAAATACGGGGGGCTATATATTCGGTATGATTTTTCAAAGGCTTTATATTATCCCTGCCAACACCTGGCCACCCGGTCACCATACCTGCCGCCACATGCCCACACTTATCCCCCGCCAAAGAACCGGTAAGCAAATTTCTCGAATTGCCTATCCTACACAGCATGCTATTTACTTCATGTGATTTTTACTATTCAAATCGTACGTATTAGATACAGTGTATCATTACTTCTGTTACGCCTGCATTACGTATGTCTTACGAAAGTTTTTTTATGCAGGAACTACCAATGGCCAGTGCAATTGACTTCTCATCCTGTATACGAAGGTCGCTGAAACCCCCATGATCCAAGACAGACTTTGTACATTTACATTTTTTGACTTACGTATTCAATAACTCGTCCTTCCACAATACCGCCTTCCGACTTTAACATCTTCGGTATCCGCATTTGCCCTGAAGTGGGCCACTTACCGCCGTAGCCTAGCTTGCTTGGGACGTAGAGGTTCGCTGTGACTCGTTTCGGGGTTTTACGTTAGGCGACCGTTCGTCATGGTTGGCGTTTATGGCCAAAAAAATCGAGGCCGCGATGAGTGGAAAAAAACGAGAAAAAGCCCGCGCGCAGAATTTTTTCCAAGGTGTGGCCAAGTGTGGCCAATGTGTTGATGGCTAGACCATAGCCCCACCATTTGGCCACACCTGGCCGCACCATAGCCGCACTTGGCCACACCATATTTGCCTCGGCCAAGTGCGGCTGGTGCTGGCAGGGATATTTCTTACTATGCGTAATTTTGAGAGTGGAGGAGACAGGGCAATATGACATACTCAGAATTGTCACGTAATATGCTTCTCCGACAATATGGGGCCAACTTACACCAAAGACAAGCGGTTACTAGTATTTAAAGTATTCAGACTAGGTGAAGTCGAACCGCGATTCTTTAAAATTTCAAACTACTAGATGGCAAATATGCTAATAATCCATCCTAGGCAGGAAAAATCGATTTTACGCGTTTTCTAAAAGTAAACGTCGGGCGAAATTTGTAACTAAATCTCACGCCATTTTTTCGTAGCCGCAAGTACATGATAAAAGGAATTAGGTCGAAAATCTGCTTTAAGTTTGACAAATAATAAACTAAAATCATTTCGTTCCTCTTTGACTTTGAAACCATTCTCAAATGGTAAGCAGGAGTATTCTTTGCGCACAAAGAAATAAGGAATGCGTTTTCTTAGAGTGTTTACCTAGAAAACACTGGGAGTATTGTGCAGACTGATGATTATGTGTTGACATAAGTTAGTTAACCAGCTAACTTTGCGCCATTTTCTAGCTAGACGGTTCGTCTCCGTCGTTTGATTTCGACGCAAGTATGCGTACATATCAAACTGAGAAATTATAACGAAAACTGATAAATACTCTTTCCTCTTTGCCTGGTTACTTCATTGGGTTCAGATGTGGGTATGTTTTCGGAGTACTAAGCTATAAACACCAATTGGCATGTTTTATTGAGTGTTCGGTTGTCTTTCCGTTACATTTACGTTGCTGCTTCCCGTTATCTACAAGTTTTTAACCAAGTATATTTCTCGCCAGCTTGCAGATTCTGAGCCACTTTAGGAAATTCGCACCGCATAACTAACCAGGATATCTTGAGGTAACAATGTTAACGTCCAAAATTAAGACAGATGGAAGCATCAATCAAAAGGTAGGCTGTAAGTTCGCACGTTTCGTTCTGTTAGCGATGAAAGGCGAAAAGTCGATTTCAAAGACTGCCTTATCTCCTTACCATTGAGGATCGACTTTCTCGATGGTTGGAATATACTTCTTTGCCGAAGTCGAAGCTATTACGGTGGTAAAGGCTCTCCTAAGTCGCTATGATTTCATCTTCGTTGTTCTCTCCACCATGACGACTGACTGCGGTGCCCAATTTAATCTCACCTGTCCCCGTTTCTTCTCTCCGTTTTAGTTTGTGCCCGCATCCGAAAAGCAGACTATCGCCCGTCAGCCAACGAGATAGTCGAGTATACATTGTCTGTTCCGGCGCTGAACCGGTGTTCCGCGACGCCGTTCGAATTTCTAGTAAGATGGTTTCGCTGACCTTTCGCGGTGCGGTTGCGGATTCTGTCCACCTACTGCACCGTCTCTGAAATTTAGCGGACCCTCTCTGTAATTCTGTTCAGGCCATTAATCTCGGAGTCTTACCTCGAGATGGACTTGACGACATACTCTCTCGTCTGTCTCCATTATGATCGAGGCCGTCGGCCACTGAAACCACCCTAGGACGGCCTTTGTCGTCTTGTCTGTCGGGTGACCAAGATGTTCTGCATCTGACGCGAGCTCGCGAGAGGATCGTGAGAAAAGACATACTTAAAGCAGCTGTCTGGACACATTTCCGGATGAGCCTATGGTTCCCTACACCGTACCACAGGCCGTGGAACTCGCTTCCAAGCGAGATGGTGACGGCTGACACAGTTTGTGTGTTTAAAAGAAAACTTGCTCGTCTAGTTTTCGACAGAAATCGGCTTGTACAGCATGACTATGCACAGCCAGTTTTGTAAAATCTGTCATATACAATCTCCCGCACTAATTTACAGAGACCCCACGCACTACCTTATGATTACGATTGAACTGTGACCCAATTACATTTTAAATGCCTGCAATTTTATTTTATTTTTGAGTATGAATCTGCGAAAGCACTGTACATAAATAGGGTCATCAAGGGCTCTGCCTGTAACCCTTCAATATACATACATACAAAGTACTTTTACACCTCTTTACCTGTTATTCCTCCATCCCACCCACGCCCTTTTCGTATATGTCCTCTGTCACCAAATACGAATTCCTTATCAAACTCCACCTCTTCAGCCTCAGGAAAATCTTAAACTTCTCGCACTTATCTTGCACAGATCACCGATTGTAGACACAACATTAACATTTCCAATCGTCTCTTTATTAAGGAGAGCGATCGAAATTGGAAAAGGCCTCAAGACTTTACCTTAAAACTGCTTAACTAATTTCCTCTTGAGTATGGGCAGATCCGAGGAGATCTCATACGCGCGTAACGGATTATGAGGAACGGGGACTGTCACCTGAACTTCGACTCTCTTTGAGCTGTCAATGAGAACAGGAAGGCTGCCCTCACAGTGGAAGACAGCTAACCTCGTTCCATTGCATAAGGGAGGTAGCAGAATGACGGCAAGCAGCTTTAGGCCTATTAGCTTAACTTGCCTGCTATGCAAAACGATGGAAGCTATAGTAAAGAGCGCTATACAGCAATTTTGTGAAGAAAATAACATATTGCAGGACTTTCAACATGGCTTCCGGAGAGGACGTTCCTGCCTCTCAAATCTGCTAGCTTGTCTGGAGATCTGGACTAGGGCTCTAGAAGAAAGATTTGAGGTCGATGTCGTATACATCGATTTCCGCAAAGCTTTTGACACTGTCCCGCACCAACGTCTTCTTCACAAATTGCGCGCCATCGGCATCCGGGGAGATCTTCTGAACTGTATTAGGGCGTTTCTGGTTGGTCGGACACAACGTGTCTGTATCGGGGATGATATGTCAGAATGGGTGACATATTTGCGCGAAGATAACCACTTCTAGTAATTTAAAATAGCTGAACCTATAAGAGATCTTCTAAAACTGCACATTGGTCGCATCACGGACACCAAAAACAAAAAATCCATCCAGCCTAAAGTGTGTGCTTTCAAGTAATCATTTATAGGCCTATTAAATTTTTTCTCGAAGCTTTATCATTAGGTATAACAAAAATGCGCCTGTCAACTTTTTTATATAAATGTGCTGGCTCCTCAAATCTATAAAACATTTTTAAGTCTCAATTGAAGTTCAGATATATTTGGACAAGGGGGGCCACACAGGTCATCTCCTGAGACATTCCTTGGACTCGTCAGTCGAACATGTTTAAGAACCATTTCGCAAAATTATGCGCAAAAACTATCCCGATTGATGTCGATTTACAAATTTAACATAGGAGTCACGGAGTTGCGACCAGCAGAGGAACACAATTCTGCGAGTAATTCACGTCCAAACACGCAAACATATTACATGTCAAACAGCCATTTCATCGACTAAGTATCGCAAGGGGAGCCCCTGAATATGCATTATCAAAACAACACATTTACAATTAGCATGTATTGCCTCATGTCCGCAAAAACCTTCCGCCTCTAGCACTTACGTATGAGCACGGCTCGCAAGCGACTGGACTGTAAGCGAATAATTACTCTAGAACAGTCGATCACAGGCGCCTCCGAACTCCGCACTCTCTAGGTTGACGCTGACTGACTTTCACACAGCCGACCGTGTGTTCCGAGAATCTGACTACCACCGAGCCCCTGTACAGAATGAAGATCTCCTATTAGTGCCATTCCCCTTCTCATCCAAAACGAAACGGGGCATAATTATTGAGGTGCCCTGAGTACATTCACAACTCGAACGCTAAAAAATATCTGGCCTGAGAAGAAAGTAGACTTAGTTCCAGAAGGAATCTTCAAAGGGTATTATGGAGGATATTCAGACGGCCTTCTTGAGCTTATTCTGATGGCAAATCTTCGTGCTACCTCCGCATACGGTATCTCTTGATAACTTTAGTCCAAATCCTCACTTAACACTCCTCCTCCTCCTCCTCCTCCTCCTCTTCCTCCTCCTCCTCCTCCTCTTCCTCCTCCTCCTCCTCCGAGTTTTCCTCTCCCTTAATCAACCCTTTTCCTATTGTTCACACAGTCTGCCTATGCTTTTTATGTTAATGCGAACAGGGAAGACCCTTTGTGACCGAAATCAGATTTCAGAGATCGAGGTTCGGATATAAGTTCTTTCCGTCTGATAAACGTTCCAGACTGTACGACCACGACGACGAAGTCGAGAAAGCTTTTTGCATCAAGGAAATTTCGGGAATTTCTTGCATTTCTTCAAACTGGAGGAGTTGTGGTTCTCCTGACGTTTTGAAAGCATTTTGTAGATTTTTGATCGTCCTTTGATATCAATATGAAGTAAACAACGACTCCCCAAACAAGAGGTCACCTTAAGCAACAGCATTCCGAGAAGTGGGCGTAATCGATAGTAACGTCTGGGTTTCAAAATGAACTCCATTATTTCTTCATATGACATTTAATAGGTTTTCTTAGTCTATACGTTAAGATACAGTTGGTTGGGAAACCGACTGTCACCAAAACCATTTGCTCGAAATGCAATTAGCATGCTTCCGCTAAGGGCTCTATTAGAACTTCAAGTGACTCACATCAGAAACGAGAATGCCCATCAGATCCTTGTAAAAATAAATATGACATAATGTTTCGGTCGGAGGACACAGTTCAAAATAATAAGTGCAGATACTAATTTAAAGCGCATGGATGGAATTTCAGCAGTTTACGGATATATATCCTCAAACCTGGAATACAGTCATCGACCGAATCCACAGATACTACGACCAAATACCAAAAGGTGTTCGCGATTTAAAAGGATTATTTAAGTTTGTGACACTGACTACTATGTGGCGTAACTCCCAGTTGTTTCAGTCATGCCACGACTTCGGCTTTAAAATGCATGTTTCCGAGAACCTGCATATACCATATTCGATAAAAAAAGTTATTACCTAACTAGCAAGGACGTTTTGCATTGATTTTATACGACCATAAAAGCTCAAATATGTTTTAGGGAAAACGATCAAAAACATGCTTTCTTGTACTCATTTGGCAGCAGACCACGTCTTTCTTGGATTTTATACCCGAAAAACGGTATCCTTTGGCTTAGAAAAGTTTGTAGTGATGAGAATTTATAAGACCGCTAAATACACGGTATTCGTAGAGTACTTGTGTTTTGCGCATTTACGCACTTCATGTGTCTGCCACGAAACCAAGTTTCAATATCAGGAAAATACAAGCTGTAACTCAGAAAGAAGACATAAATGCGAATCTACCACTCTTCTGAGCTTAAAATCACTTTCGAATGCGGCACTAGTCATGTCAAGCTGAAACATCCATCATGTGATGCATTCACAAGGACTTCCAAAACGCAGATCGCGTGAAAGACGTTTAAAGAGTCCAATTAAGATCTAGCAACAGCGACTACCTGAAGGGGACCGAATTAGGGGAGCAAACGGTAACCACAGATAGTCCGTTGACGGTTAAAATGTTTGCTTCGTTACCAAGCCGTAAACTCCCCAGAACATACTACTTAAGACAAAAAATTCATAATCACATCACCTGAAACCATTGTATCTACAGATGGATGGGATAACTGGTAGGAAACACGACGCAGAGCCAGCTGGTGTACGGCAGCATGTCGGCCTTTTGCTTTTATTACAACTTCCCAACCAATGGAAAACGCAAAACGGCAACCGTATGGAGAAGGACCCCCTTTACTGTCGGTAGACTGTGGGTCGTGTCACAAATGATTGGTGATAAGGGGAGTTTTACGGGTGGGCCAGCACATTAGACGGTAAGCTGACAAAGTGTGGGAAAACACAGAAGTCGTTTGGATTTTTCCCGAAGCACTCATCGTACGCTTTCGTACGACAAGGGAAATGAGCGCAGTAATTAAAAACAAACAAAAAGTAAACTTCAAAAAACAAGGGAGTTCGAGTGATGGTTTGAAGTCATGGCAAGTGGTCGTTATTGGCAGTGGAGTGTCTGCAAAGGCCTGTGAATGGATGCTAAGATAAAAGCCCATATGACGTGCTCCACAGACTGACGTCTGTTAAGCGCGGTCCTTTTCCATACCGTTGTCCGCAAAGCAACAGTTAACGACAAACGAAAGTCTTATTTAACAAAAACATCGAACGATGGAACTGAACACATTATGTTAAGGGAATATTCAGTGGTAAAATTTGAAACATCCGACGTACACACACATATATTCTGGACATAGAACAGAAATAACGAACAGTCAAATAGAAACGGCTGTTGCTGACATGACAGTCCGCCCAGACTGTACCGTCACTGTTGGTCGCATAACAATGAGTGAAGCTTTACGGAAAATAGCGGAATGACGAAGACAATAATGATGGGGTGAGCGCTTCAAGTTTTCACAACAATAGTGGTGAAAATGCGATTCCCGGGTGGCATATCAAAAGAGGAGGAGGCGTTCACCGGGAGAGGTGTATTTGAGGTCTGACGTTTCGGGTAGTCGTTTCTTCTACCCATCTTCAGAGACTGAGCAGTAGTGCACACAGCCTTCCTTTTATGGCGCACTTTGTCCAATGCCTGGCCCATCAATGCCGCCTGCGTGGCTGCATCCGACCCGCATGTCACCGTGACCTGAATCCCGCCCAACTTCGTCGGCCGCGGTGATAATTGGCGGCCCCGATTGTCCTGCGCCGTGACTGTCCCCCGTGAAGAATGTCCGTAAAACCAGATAAGGGGGAGGTAAATTGATGTGGCGGTTGACAGAACAGTCTGTAGACATCCAGGCTTCTTGCACCTGCCTTGCCGTATGATCATCACCTCGGCCCACAATTTCAACGGCGTCAAAGTTGAAGACGTGTCCCATTTGGGCGGCATGGGTTGCTACCTCCGACTTTGGGTCCAGCCTTCGCACGGCCAACTTATGCTCTTGCATGCGCGTTTGCAGCCGTCGGCCGGTTTCCCCAACGTAGTTACACATTCCGCAGCTGCACTGAAGTCGGTAGACAACAGCCGACATCTCCTGTTTAGGGATCGGGTCTTTTGGCCGCATCACTTGCCGGCAGGATTCAGGTCACGGTGACATGCGGGTCGGATGCAGCCACGCAGGCGGCATTGATGGGCCAGGCATTGGACAAAGTGCGCCATAAAAGGAAAGCTGTGTGCACTACTGCTCAGTCTCTGAAGATGGGTAGAAGAAACGACTACCCGAAACGTCAGACCTCAAATACACCTCTCCCGGTGAACGCCTCCTCTTCTTTTGATATGCTTCAAGTTTTGTTCCAGCTGTCGGTCAGCGTTAATATCTGTCTTACCTCACACTTTTCACTCCCCTACCACCTATGGGGACCTCAAAAAAAGTTGAGCACAGTGATCAGTCAAGACTTCTGAAGTCCAATGAAATCGCCATCTCAAATCACAACTGACAGTCTGCTACCACAGTTCACGGACAACCAACTGCACTTCTTATCGAGCCACAAGCTGTAACTCGCGTTCGGGCTGAAAGTATGAGCGAATGAATTTGGACCGCTGAGTTATAGATCGGTGGATGGTTTAGCCGTCTGGTTTGTTTCGTCGTAGAATTTCGTCAGGTGCCGAGCCTAACCAAAATGGATTTATGACGCTACGACGTAAGGCCTAGAGAGTGTCTACTCCAAATCAGCCGTGCTGAAATGGGTGGAACAAGCACTGTGGCGACCAACCAGAGTCAGCAAATTCATACCTTTCTGGAGCCACTAAAACCGTTTCATTCGCACAGTGGGCTTTTTTCATTTCACAGAGCTGTCTTCGACATCTGAAATGGGACTGACACACATTTTTGCTGTCCTAGATGATCCTGCCCTAGCAGTTCTGAACTAGGAAGAGGACAGACACATTTCGTGTGGCGTGGTGGGGAATACAGTATGTTCGTGAAAACAAGTTATCACAAAGATTGATGTTTCAGGTGCAATCCATACTAAGTGACGTTAATTACAGGTGAGCATTTTACCTCGTATTCCAATCTGGTGAACACGGCCAACTCTCCCCATGGTGTTGAGTGGTACTGACCATTGCACGGTCAGGAGCCGAATTTCGGAGTTTTTCCTCAGATTCAGCAAAAAACCGCGCAGGTGCGACAATCAAAGCAATTTGCCGATTTCAAGGCAAACGATGAAAGGGTTATAGTTAGAACCTACGAGGCATACATCTTTAGACAGATAGCAAAAATGTCAAGCCCAGCAAGTTGTCCAAAGCGACAAACGTCATGAGTTCCTTATTGCGGACTCCCTGCGAATTTCTTGGAGATTCGTATAGTAGGTGGCACACAGTCGGCATCTGATATCAGTCAACTTGCGGGTTATTCCGGAAAAGGTATTCAGCCTAAACGGTGAGAGAAGAAGAAGTGTTTAAGCCTGTCAAGCCCGGAAACATACATTTGATGTGATAAGATGTTTTTTTCATTAGTACTCTTTGCAAAAGCACTGCGTACTGATAGTCATCTGAAGGAGACTTAAAAGCATATATTTCGATATGTTCTGCCTTGAAAAAAAACCTTTGACAGTGGGATCTGCCAGGGTCTCATGGACCCATTGATAACTCATAAAAACTCTCTTTTGATATGTGACATAATTCGCATGCCATAGTTTCCACCTTTCTGAGTTTCGACTTTAGTCTCCATTAGAAACGCTATATCCGAAATCTCCAAAAGGGGCGACAGATAGACAATGAAAATAGACAACCAACTATAATTCGAGCACAGGTTGCGCAATACCTCTCGATGGGCTGGTAATCATTACCAGAGAAACCCGTGGTTTGTAGAGTTTGCGGCTTTCATTTGTGCAGTTGGAAAGGCTTTTTTACATGAACCCAGTTTCGCTCCAACGTTGCAGCCAGAAAAATCTTTAACTCCGAAACTGCGTGCTTACCTTCGACAGCATTACTATTTTGTTATCCAATGAACTTACGACATTTTCTCCTCAATATGTTAACAAGCCGCAGTCTTTCTCGACTTACACTTTTATTCAACTTCAGATATGAACGAAGTTTGAGAAGTTTACATTGACGGTACTTGTTTTCGGTGGGTAGTTCTGATTAATGCAGTAAAACATTTAGTGCACTTGCAATAAAGGTACGTAATGGAATCTTGAATACATGCATCGTGTTTAGGTGCGAAATTGCCCTGTTTTTTGACTGCTTATTGACGTGCGGCTGCCACATTTGTGAAATTGCTATTTCCTTTTGCTCCACATTTACCCGGCCGATGGCTTTTTCGAGGTTGGACATTCAACTGACTGGACCAGGAGTATGATTTGGGCTTCGGACTATAAGCCCGAAAAGCGCAATTCACACTCACTATTGCAAGCTGGATTTATTCATTGTTCTTCTGACATCAGCGGTGTTTGAAATCAAATGTATCACTGTTAACTGTCAGTGCCAGCTCTCTCATTTCTCTTCCATGTCAGCAAGAAGAATTTTGTAGTGCACTGATTACGTTTTTGTTCCCTACTATTCCATCATTCGAGGTGTAATATTTCGCACCTGCTTTTTAGTCGAACCTATGATAGCGAAAAAATGGGTTCTCACTTGTACGTTAGGAAAACCGTTGGCTTCGGAGTGTCGAAAATCCGATATCGGAATTAGTTTCATATGGTATTTTAGACGGATATGTCGATTTCATTTCTCTGTACCTTCATTAGTGTCCCCTACAACTGATGAGACGGTAGATGCGAACGCTTGGCCAGACCAGGGCGTGCAGACGCTTTTGAGGATGCGCACCCAGAACAAATTTCACATATGAGGATGTCTCGGCTCACCTAGGTGCAGGTACACGCCGCGCCGGCCTCTTGAGCTCGATCTTGTCACTGGTTTTCTTGACTTCCTCTGTGCTCACGTGGGTAAATAGGAGGGAGTGTGCAGATGCAGTACAAGAATACTACCACTATGAACTAATTCACGCTCAAGTCATCGTCCCTGCATCCAGCATTGTCAGAATCGACCGTCCAACTGTTCTACAGTCGGTGACGTGTATTTAGGATTAGAAATACACCAAAGTGAGGTTGAAATACTAATCGTCCTGCAGGATAATCCCACGATACTTTGGCCTCGCCAGAATTTTGGTTGCTGAATCCACGTATTTTAGGTCTCTTGAATAACGTGCGCTCAAAAATGCCCATTCAAGTAGTATGTGGTTTTCATATCAATTTTCTATGCCGTTATAAGTGTAGAATTGTTGTGCAAAAAAAGATTCTCAAAAATATGTCCTTCTTGTACTCAGTTGGTAACCAATGACGCTTTTTTTCAAATTAAACGCTCAAAGAAAGAATACCTGTACGTTTAGAAAGTTTCTGATTTTGAATTTTTTTGAAATCCTGGAAATTTTTATCGTACCTGTCCGTTTATTAATGAACTTCATGTAGTATGCAACTTAGTTCGCATTCAATGCAAAGTTTCATGAGCTATTCATTGTATCTTCCTAAATGCATATGGGAATATGGATTTGCCTTATGTGAAAAGTATACACCTTGAATATTGAAATTTCTGAACGCAAATGCAACGGCAGATTGAATTCAAAATCATTCGCAGATTGAGAATTTTTTAAAACGGAAACATACTCTTTCTTCGAACATAAAATTTGAAGAAAGCGTCATTTTCTGCCAAATGAGCATAGGAAAAAATATCCTTGAGCATGGTTTCTATGAAATGTATTTGAACTTATAGGGCCTCAAAATTCCGTATGAACATTTCGAATCCCAAATAGTCCTTTTTAGCGAGTGTGCTATTTATAGGTCAAAAAGACATGAACGAAAAAAAATTACATCCTGGCGAGTCCGACATAGTATGGGACTCGGTGGCATGCTAATCAATAGTAAAACCCCAACTAGGTAATTCTTTGAATCAAAATCGCATTTCACAATTTAGACTAACATTTTCTGAGGTCGAACACCGACTGTATATCTCCGTTATTTGCATATACGTCCACTTATTAGTGTCTATGTCATATAACTGGTCATCTTATTGTAGCACGTGGGCCAAGTAGCAAACATAATTTATTTGCTGCTGCTGTTTTTTCAATAATGTCTTATTCTAGGGTTCACATTCTTTTATTAGTTGTATGACTGCGTTGTAACTTATTGTAGAATTAACAATTTAATAGAGATTTTGTATGTGGCTGGCTTTTCTCTAGATTATTGCTAAAACATTGCATGTATTTTGCGCATAGGCTGTTTTGTGCGGTTACTGGCATTAAAATGTTTGTTCCCTTGAACAGTAATTATGCAGCTACCTGATTTTTGGATATTTAATTTATTTGGAGGGATTTCTTGGAATTTTCGCTCGTCCAATCCAAAAAATCCATACTTTTACCGCCCCAGTTGAAAATATGTTCTCAAGTCTGTCTTTCTGGGGCTCCTATGCCTAACTTAAACCTTTGTGGGCTCCTTTTGACGCAACAGAAATGCACTACTGACCAACATGCTTGTTATTTCCTTCTGTGGACTGTCTAAGGTTGATCCGACGGAACCTCGGAGGACTAAGTAGCCACGCACATGAGATAAACTATACTGATGTAACACTGCTGAACACATCAACAGTTATTAAGCTAAAAAAAACAACGTAATTACCAGGTAGTCTAATGGATCCTCTGGTCGCTGCTTTACGCATTCCAGAATCCCAGAGCACAACGTCGGCATAATGTACTGTTGGAGATAAGCCCGCAAGGGCTGCGAAGCCGCAAGGAGCGCGCTCTCTTCATCCCGCTTCACTTTCTCCAACATACTCGCCTAGAAGGGTACAAATGACACGATATAACAATCCATCCGTTTCGCAATAATTAAATCAGATTGGCCAGCAGCCCCGAAGGAGTTCACAATACATTAGGAAAAACTGTAGGAACATAATAATCAGTAATTTGAGAAAAAGTGATCATTCCCAAGTCTATCAATTCTGTTCTTCCAAATAGACAGCTGAAGGACAGTGTTTCTCAACTGGCCTAATCTCAGGGCAGAATTCTCGCTCGGAGCCCTCATGGAGAACCATCAACGATCGAAAATGTCTGCTTCCTCTTCCCCTCTCAAAGACCAGAGAACCCTGAAAAGACCCAAAGCTGAACTGCATCCTGCAATCCGTTGCATCGAGGAACCTCCATTTGTAGGCAGTGTTGAGTCGCAGCCGACTCACTGTTCAGGGCTTCCTAATGATATAGTAAACTTCCAAAACAAAACACGCAGAGAGTGACCATTCCAGTCCCTCTTTGTCGAACGGCAAAATCTCCATCAGGTTTATAAGCAGGTGCCGTTGTAGAAGCGTGTGCCCAAAACCATCTTTGACGTACTTCTAATTTTAAAATAATATTTGGATAAAATCACAGAAACACTTGGTGGAGAAGAGGTGCTCAGTTTAAACCTTATTTGAGTAGCGTGCATTTTTCCGTCCATTTAAGATGTCCCTATAAATTTAATTCGGGTTTATTAAGTGAATACTGCGCGAAAACTCATTGAAAATGCTTATTGCATAGGGAATTGCATTTGATTTAAACGGCGTGCCGAAATGAAGTAAATACTCTTGCTTGATAAATGAGAAACTTTCATATAATAATTCATGAAGCCCACTGTCTTCGGGGCTAATGACGTTGCGCATTGAGTGTGCCGGATACGTCTTCTGGTTCACGCTATTCCATGAGTATCAGGAGCCAATTTATAGGCAATTGCAAGGTTATAGGCACTTCCTTCGGAGTGAACGCACAAGACTGAATTGCAAAAATCTGAGTTAGCATTACGTTTCAGTGTGTCAGGTATTAGAAAATACCTTTAGAATTAAATTACTTTATTTCCTCAGGAACGAAATTCTGGGGAAATGTAATGCCCAACACAACGAATATAGGGGGCAACTTCCTCATGGGCCTTTTCTATGGTGTCCTACTGAATTTACATAAGTATCAAGGATTGGTTTCAAAGGTTTACATGTACACGGGTGTGTAATTAAAAGCCAACACTGGCCTGGGAATTTAATATTAAATGCATCCCTACTAATCCATCCTATTTAAGAGCATTCCGAAGTATTTTTACGTGGATATTCATGCCTACTGTCAGATTGAGAGTAGAGAGGAGGAGGTCGTCAAAAGATCTGGCGCCAGAACTCACAAGCTCGCGCGTGCGGATATCGCGCACTCGTTCCTCCTCTCGAATGCGTGCCCGCTCCAGTTCCTTCTCTGCTGCCTCGCGGGCCCTCCTCAGCGCCTCCTTCTGCATTTGCACCTCGGCTCGCTCGGCAGCAGATGGACCATAATTACGTGGTCCGCCCATTGCGATATTCACCTTCCTTGTGGCCCCGGGGAACTCCTGTGGGAATTAAATTGTTTAGCACACAATATGGATAATGATCAAACGAAGAAGAATGGGAGAAAACTTAAAGAAGAAAGACGGAGGGGAAAAGGGAAGGAAGAAGAATAAAAAGAAGAGGAAGAAGAAGAAGAAGAAGAAGAAGAAGAAGAAGAAGAAGAAAGAGGAGGTGAAGAATAAGAATAAGAAGAGGAGGAGGAGGAGGAGGAGGAGGAGGAGGAGGAAGAGGGGAAAGGATAAGAAAAATGAGAGGAGGGGAGCGGGAATAAGAAGAGGAGGAAGAGGAAGTAAGAGAGAAGAAAGAGGAAGGGGAGGAAGAGGGGAACTGCTGTGGGGATTAAATCGTTTAGCACACAATATGGATAATGGTCAGAAGAAGAATAGGAAAAAAGCTAAAAAAAGTCAGAAGGGAAGAAGGGAGGGAAGAAAGGAAGGAAGACGAAAAAGAAGGGGGGAACAGGGAGAAGAGGAAAGGAATAAAAGGAGGAAGAAGGGAAAAGACAAAAGAGGAGGAGGATAAGAAAAAGAAGGGGAGGGGAGCGAGGAAAAAGAAGGAAGAAGCTGAAGGGAGGAGAATAGTGAAGGAAGAGGAAGGAGTAAAAAGATAAAAAGAGGAAAAAGAAGATCGCTCTGTCACCATAACGATTTGCTTATATTCTCAAGCTTTTGAACTCATAATAGACTCCTCCATCAGAGATAAATAGCAAGAAAACAAGCACAACATCTAGGCTTGCGCTTATGGGCCGTTTTTTACTTCTTTACGCACAGTTGCCGAGGCAAGAAGCGCAGCGCGCGTGACATACGGGAATAGGTCTTAACCTATTACCTGTCATTAAAACAAATAAGATCCGGCAGGTTCGGTGATCTGAGTCCAATCTGCTTGCCTCGCAGTCGAGCGCAGGCCATCTGAGTTAGGAAGAAGTAGATAAGTTGGGCACCGGAACTATTAGCTTATGTTTCTGAACTTTCGAACTCGTGTAGGAGCTCATCGACAGAGATGCCAACTTCAGCATAACAAACAACCTTAATAAGGAGTAGTAGCCAAGTAAATATCAGTGGCGCAGGTCTGGACGTGAATGTCAGCCCAAGGTCGAAGTATCGATTGACTAAGTTCTCACCCGAGACTCGGGCTTAAATCGATCCTCGGCTTGTCTTGCTTTCAACATGAGCAGCTACATTGGCTGCAATATTGAACTTGTGATTTGTTTTCCGTAGCAGAGTAATGTGACGGGCTGCTAACTGATGGGATAACTTGGACCTCGTAGTCGACCCAATGTTGTGTGTTTGCGTGGAGCGGCCAACTGGTAGTCTAAGAGTCAGACTGCAATGACTCCTTCTTAATGTGACCTCTATGGCATTCCCACTCCGCGAGATCCGGGCCGTGTGTGACGGTACGCCCAGGTGCGGCTCTGGCTGCGCCAGCTCCTTTTTGTTAGTAAAACTCACGGTCACTTTCTGTGTGGATCAGGAGGTGTGAAGTGGAGAGCCAAAGTTTGGGCTCGGCCGTGCCATCCACCTGCGCCTTCCCCGTCTTCGGTCTTCTTGACTCTGTTTTGGCACCGGGTCGAGTTGGGGGAGGAGAGGAGAGTGCGGTAGAGGCTGCGCAAGCCTACATTCACTATTAACTAAGTCAGATGCAAGTTACTGAGCCTGCCTCAACATGGTGTAGAGAACATGGTGAACATCGTCGGCAACGACCGTCGAACTGTCGCACGCATGCACGCTCCATCTTAAACGGCTAATCATATCTGGGAGAGTGATACTGAAAACGCTAAAGAAGGATAAGAGAAGGCGGAAACAGCACTTTTAACAGGAAAATCGGGAATCGCAGGTCTGCCGGTTTCAGTTTGCATCTTAAACCCTCTCTTAATACACCTCCTTCAGAGCGTTGTGTTCCCTAGACAAATTTTGACGAGGAAGACTTTACCAGAGAACCGGCGCACTCATTGCGTTTCTTGTGGACGCAGGCACTGCCGTCCACATATTTAAGCATTCGAATGATGCTATAATCATTTCTCAATCTAAACTGGCTCTTGCTAACTGAAACACGGTCCATCAGACAACGAAACGCCAGAAGTAAGCAAGATTCATTGACCGTAGGAGACTGGCAGTCTTGGCACTGAAACCTTCCGCTGCACCATACGAATGAAAAACGTTAGAAGTAGGGGGGAGGGAAGTTGACTTAGCCCATAAATGAATGTCTGAGTTGTTCGAGGCCCGATGGGAATTGGGAGAGCTT
This sequence comes from Spirometra erinaceieuropaei, assembly GCA_902702965.1. Classification (NCBI taxonomy): domain Eukaryota; kingdom Metazoa; phylum Platyhelminthes; class Cestoda; order Diphyllobothriidea; family Diphyllobothriidae; genus Spirometra; species Spirometra erinaceieuropaei. The sequence goes on from CACRXP010000014.1 coordinate 2,603,211, forward strand.
TCACATGGCCAGTTGCGTGCAGACTGCCTCCAGGTTTAAGAAAATCAAGATCAAATCAAATATGATTTTGCATTCTGTTTTTACCCCGATTCATTCATCTCGAGAAGAATTTATTCCCTTCCCTCGGGCCAGCAGGCCAAAAGCTCATGAGATGTTGATTGTAATAGTGATGACATCGTCCTAATAACAAAAATTGGCCTATTGAGCTCGTAAATGTCCGCGTTCGCGCCCCCAAACGAATCTGCGATCTGATTGGTTGATATGGGCGCCGCGATAACGTTGCCAGGGGCGCAATCGACTACGTGCGCTGACACATGCTAATCGATAACATCCGGTGTTCGAGCGGGCTCAGGCAATCCCAGGGCGGCACTTCCTACTCTCCCACCTAGCCTTCCGCACGCTCAGTTCGGCCGACATTCTTTTCATTCCTTTCTCGCCCGCTCTCTGTTTCTTTTTTATTCTTGACTGACCATTTCCACAGCGACCCTTGCCTAAGGTAGTTATATGTCTAGCTATTGATGGCCTTCCTATTCACCGGAAGACAAAGCTTGAGTTTTGGCCTATTTGATGTAGGTTCATGGAGCCCATAGTCAGCACAGTATTTGCTGTAGGAATATATTGCGGCGTAGGCAAGCCGCCGGACGTCCAGGCATTCTGCAAACCGTAGGTGGATGAGTTGTCATCATTGTCCAAGAATGACTTGCATGTCAATGCTATTGACGTAACCCTGCACGTCTGCTTAGCTGCTATCATATGTGATGCTCCAGCTAGGGCGTTTATTAAGCAAATTAGGTATGTCAATGCCTACTACGGCGGGGAGAGATGTTACGTCAAAGGTGAATATGTAGACAAGGTTGTATACGATGGCGTCTCAGAGCCATTGAGGGCTGATGAGGATTTTTTTTATCTGCGCCAGACAACCCCTACCACACAGGCATGTCACCCTTGTTGGCATGTGACGTTGGGATGATCAGTGCGATTAATTGTCTTATTATTACTGTGATGACCACAGTATGGGTGTGGTGGTGGTGGTTGTCGCGGTTTCGGTGCTGGTAGTGGCGGTGGCAAGTGCGACCGGAGGCGGATTGAGAAAGTCAAACCGCGTGTATACGCGTGCCACACACGACATTGTCCCTCTGGGTGGCTCGGATCTGATGTTTATAGGAGTGTCATAAAAGCCACATCACGGAGATGCCACTGCAGCCGGACTTTTAGTCCTTTAGACACCATGAGAACCCAATTATCTCGTTAGTTGGCAGCTCCCAAGCCGCGGTTCTTAGCGTGCTGTGTTGGTGTCAAGGCGATGGATTCCCAATCGGCCTCACCCACTCTCTCTCCCTCCCTCTCCCTTCCCTCCCCCATGCACCAGCCGACTTTCCGGGCCTGTCAATTATCCGGTGAAGGGATTGGACGCAGTGGCTTGCGTGGCGGGAAGGTCTATGTCTAAGCATGCCACCACACCCCACCCCCTGTACGACCACGCGGACTCTTCATCGACCGATTGACGCGCGCTGTTAGCCAATCTGACTCTCATTTTGCTCCAACGCATCTACAGCGGGTCCGTCGTGAGAACCTTGCCTCGCCATCGCAGCAAGGTGAGTGAGGCAGACGAGATTGCGGTAGGGGCAGTGTAAGTGTGTCCCACGATAAATTAATTCATGCGCAAGTTACCGTCCTGAACTCACTCCGTGGGGCACATGGTAAACTTCGGTCTT
>CACRXP010000014.1:2605122-2642742 GCA_902702965.1 Spirometra erinaceieuropaei
TGGTGACAGAAACTGCCAATTTAAAGGCCGACTGACCTTGGAGGCCTCAGACATAATGTCGAAGGTCAGGAGAGGCACTTTCTTGTCTTCAAAGAAGGCCTGCACCGAGCCCGCGTCCAGGCTTCCGGCCATGAGAGAGACCAACTGCTGCACTGGATTGCCTACTTCTCCCGAACTGGGACTAGCCACGATCAGCCGCTGCATCTGAATTGGAGAGAGTGTCTGCTTCAACTCCTCGTCAGCCAGCACCGCGGCGACCTCGGAGCCGGCATGATGTGCTCGAAAGAGCACCAGTCGTCGCAGAAAGCCCTCCTCATTATTGTGCGTGCCCGCAACCTCCTCCTCCGGCAATCGCAGTGTCCTGTCGAGGAGGAAGCGATCAGTGGCTTGCAGGAAGATGACACAGTCCGGAAGGATGTTCTTGGGTAGCTGCGTTGGTAGTGGAAATGGCATGAGAGTGAGCGGTTCCGAAGTGAGGTCGGGCATCTCGCGTTCACGTTCAGCCCTCGCTTCCTCAAGCTGAGCGGTCACTTGCTCAGGTGGGGGTTCGTCTTTTTTCGCGGCTTCTCCACCGCCGCCTCCCTCCTCACCACCCTCCTCCTCCGCCTCCTCCTCCTCTTCCTCGTCATCTCCGGCTAGTGGGATCAAATATTTGCGGCATTTAGTCAAGATTTGGCACTCTACCCATGCAGTTAAATGTTCAGTTTGATATGCTGCTGGTGAATAAACAGTAGCACGAATACGTCGGGTTAATGCTCACAGGCAGTAATTAGTTACAGAAAAGTTGTTTATTCGTACGTTTGACGGAATTTCGAGAAAATGCAGCTTACTCTCCGGTGCATTCTTTTGTAAACAGGTGCATTTTAGCCAAAACGGTTCTATTTTTGGGGTTCTCAAAGGTCCCAGCACGCGAGGCCTATCTTAGAAAGCCTTTGATGCTGTTGACGTGAAACACCAGTGAAAACTTTCTTCAATAACTAGTTGTCGAGAATCTAAAGTCACTAAAGGTTTCTCAGACCGCAGTAACACAGAGGAATTCACGAAGGCAGAAAGTACTCCAACTGGAGGGGTAGTTCCTTTTTGTTGAAACCTTGTGCATTGTGCGGGGCACCAGGTTGTGTGTGGTACGCTCAGACGGGCTGTCGAGCTCTGTCGGCGATTTACGTTCAATCCCAGCATCAGATGACTAACCGGCACAGACAACCGACTGTACATGGTAGTGGAGAGGAGAGAGGTCCGTCTCAACGGCACTTCAGCGCATTCCTCCCTGTAGACACTGACGCGCTTTGAAGCTATCCGGACGCGCTAAAAGCCTTGGCTTGAAGGACTGACCACTGGCAAGGTAACTCGATCCACTTAGGATGGAGAGTCAGAATGGAATAGCTCCTTCTTAATGTTACCACTATGGCGCTCCCAATCAGATGAGATCCAAGTCTATCATTTATTGTTTGCGCGGGAATATGCTCCATCGTGCATGGACCTGGTTGTGTGTGTGACACGCATGGACGGGCAGTTTAGCTTTGTCAGTCACCGTGTCCGATCCCGCTTATGGTTCGTCCAAACGCAGTTTTGCCACCGCGTCTAAGAGGGTGAGAGAGGAAAGGGTGCGACAGATGCTGCGAAAGTCTGCTATCAGGCGTGGAACAGGCAGTTGACATCGTAACTCGCAAGGTTAACCTGGCAGATGGGCATAAAAGATTCCGACAGGGCTGCTCCATCGGAAAATCCTCACCTATCTCTGCTGTGGACCACCAAATGAGCAGAGCACTATTTTGACAAAGGGCATTGTGCGACTCAACAAGGCTTCAAGTGGGCTGGTTTGGCAAAGATCTGGCGAAGAGCAAGTAACTACGAGTAAGGTTAAGGAATCAACAGACTGAATAAAGGGCATGTTTACTGAGCGATTTGCAGGTTCGTTCATGTCCACCCGGTAAAAATGATAAAAGTTATTACCAAGGTAACTGGATTTCGCATCTAGATTTTGGCAACCTCAACAGAAACAGCTAAACATGACGAATGGTCTTCAAACATTAGCTGTGTGTGTCCTATCCTTTGAACGTCCTTAAGGCTCTTGGGGGGAATAAAGACGAAACCAGTTATTCATAGGTGTTATGGCAGATGTCAAATAACCCACTTTGACTCAACTGTGAAAAACTCTGTGCCTCTGTGAGATTCGAGCCCACCAAAGCAAGGGGAGGCTTTAGTACAGCCAACGCTCTAACCATCTGAGCTACGAGGCCCCACCGGACGACGCGAGTGTAATCACATTTGGGTCAAGTTTACCCGCCCAACCCACTGCAAGGCCCAGAATTCACTAAATCTGATGCAGTAAGCTAACTGCCCAAGTAGGTGATCCTAAGTAATTCACCTAGAATCCACCAGATGACCGCCAGTCTGCTGAGAAAATGGAGAAATGGCATGATTTTTGTTGCTTTCCTGCAAACCGAGGTCTTAATTTCGCCGGAAGAACTTCGCTGCTCCTGTTCTTCTTCCCTCGTGAATTGCATATCAGGGAAGATTACGTTGAACAGTCTCCTGTCTTGCCTGCCTGGATCCAATGGCAAAATAACGTCAAGACTGCCGGAGGCAGACATGGACACAATGACTGACAAGGACGAACGGCTCGTCTACGCGTGCCAAACTCGACGTGCTCCGAACTGCATGTACATGACTTTCACGTAGGGCGGGGGAGTGGGTCCCAATCTCGTATTTGGGGCAGTCGCATAGAGGTCACGTTAGGAAAGAACCATTGCACCCTGACTCTTAGTCCCTCATTCAGTCACAGCGCACGCACAATACTGACAACGAAGACTAAGTTAAGCCGTCAGATGGAAATCTTCTATGACGACTTCAACTACGTCGTGGTATATCTAGACGCGCCACAGAAATGTGCTAATTTGCCCTGGGAATAAATTACCCAATATCAGCCTCACTCTCCTTTTCCTCTCGGTGAATCAATTGGCTGAGCATCCCATGAGGTTCTGCATGTCTGAAACCTTGTCCTTCAACTGTCGACAAGACCACAAGGGACGCCTATGCTGCATCCGGAAACCAACTTCACATCCAAGTAAGTTAGCATATTCCCGCGCTTGTCTGGCAGAATGTAAGCCTGTGGTTCAAGAGTTAGATGCAGAGCCTTGCTGCGCAAGTAGGGTCATGCTCAGATACATCAAGTGCTGCGGTCTACTTTAAGAACGTAACAAAAACAGGTACTTCCGAGGTGGCCAATGTGGTCCCACCTGTTTTTGTGCTTACTGCTTCCCTATTTCACGATTTTTGCGTCACACCGAACTAAAAAAATACTTCGTTTGATAGATGGCGCAAATAGCGTTTACGGATAGCGACTGTTCTTTCAGTTTTTATAGCTTGAGTACGTATTTTACGCCTGATATTTGAGAGGGAAAGAACGACGTTTTTATACGGAAACGAGGAAGAAGATGCTGTTTGCTTACCTGAGAATAAGGCCACTGCCTGAGACTTAGTCTTTGGAAATCCATCCAGTATAAAGCCCTGATTCTGACAGGGCTTTGAGTTCAGTTTCTTTTTGAGGAATCTGGAAATTGGATAAGAAAGTTTAGGCAACCGAGTCAAAATGACTGTAGACATGAAGTATTTCGTTTGGAAAGTCAGGAGAAGCGTCTCTGTCAACGACTGACCATGGTTATCGCAAAAACGTTGTCGAATTTATCTAGAAATATTACTGCCAAACATGTAAGAACAGACCACCACACCACACTTATGCTCCCCATTTCAAAAACATCTCGTCTTGTAAAGGGGTCGTTTGAAAAATGTCTTCGGATTTCTGTGATCCCTGCTCAAATTTCCAGGGCGACTAGGGTCAGTGTTGAGGTTATGGGAAGGGTTAAGGTGGGATCAGCGTTAAGAGTAGTATGAAGGCTAGGGTTAATGTTTGGCATATTGTTACGGTTATGACACGGAAATATGCACCCTTACTTCTATTTTGTGCAATGCAACCTCCATTACCGTCCGGACGGGTTCCTACTCCCGTGTCTTACTAAGTTGGAAAACAGTGGGTTAAGCAAAGAACCCTGGCTTTCAACTTTTTATGGTCCGAACTATATACAGTCTCTAGTAGTGTGAGAGGGCTCTCTGCCTTGCACGAAATTTTATCTATCAGAGTTAAACACTCAGGCAGAAATATAGGTTAACAACAGTCCGAGAGTAGTCTAAAGCATCTTTGCAACCATGCTCTTTCTCACGCGCTCCTTCCAACATGTGTTTAGTCATTCGTGTAATTCCTTTCTTGTGACCAGGGGGACTGCGAGATTCTGGGGCTCGTCGTTGCAAGACAACTGCGGCTTCGTCAAGTCCACACGCCACTGGCATTTCAACACAACAGTCAGGCATCTGTCGTCCGCACCAGATATTCATATTTGTCAGTGAAAGATATCGGTTTAGGACCCCAAAGACTTACTTGCACAGAAGATCGTTAGTGAGTCGACCTTTGTGTTCCTGAAGACTCTCCTTAATCTCCTCCAGTTGTTCGGCCGGATCTTCTTCCTCCTCCTCCGCTGCCTCATCCTCGTCCTCGTGTTTTTCAGCCATGGATTCGGGGGTCCCACCCTCCTCCTTACTGCTGGCAACTTTTCTTTCCTAAAATGGATTAGACAACCACTGCAGACGTCTTGTAGTACGAAGACGTTTTTGTTCTATGAATTAGTTTCCAAAACCACCTCCATGCGGTTTCGATTCACATAAAGAGTCACCTGCCACTACCACCCCTGTCTACAGTCGGTGAGTGGTCTTCTGAAATGTTAACTGGAATTCAAAAATGTGTTTTCAACTAGAAAGGACTACCTAAGTGGGGGTATAACATTGATTATCTTGCAGAATAATCCCAGAATATTTCAAACACGCTAGAATGTTGGCATTTGAATGCATGCCTTTTCAGCTGCTTGCAAAAGCACATTCGATAGAGAGTGACTACTTAACTAGTATGCATTTTTACATTGATTTTTGGTGCTACCATAAATTCGAATATATTTTATAGAAACCATGCAGAAAAATACTACTTCATGAAATCGTTAGGTATAAGCACTTTTTGAACATTTATATTCAGAGAAGAAGTATATCTAAGTCATAAAAGCTGTACGATTTCCGAATAATTTTGTGATCGGTCTGCCGTTGTATTTTTGTTTAGGGCTTTCACCCAACAAGTTATATACCTTCCTCGTAAGAAAAGTCATTCATTCCTCAAAGTTTCTGAAACGACTCCATAGAGGGCTCATGAAATTTAGCAGTGGAAGTTGACTGTGCTGTATAATTCTGAGGAGCATTAATAAATGGACGGATACGACGCTATTTATGTCGGATCTTATTTCGTAGCCGTAATTGCAATAGACAAGCCCCAGTCTAGCCCTTAACCCCAACCCCTAAACCGAGCCCCTAACCCTAACGTTAACCCTTAACGCCAACCCCTAACTGGTACGGCCACGAAGTAAGATCCTGCCGCTATTTGATTTAAAATCGTACCGTCCTGCAAAATATCATAATTATAAAATTTTTTTAAAACCGAAAAATACACTTTGTTCGAGTATAAAAGTGAAAGAAGACATGACTTGCTAGCAAACGACTGCAGGAAAGAACATGTTTGCGGCAGTTCTCCATAACATTTGTCTATATTTACAAGGATTTCAAAGACAATTAGAAAAAATGGATGCCACTTAAGTGGCCACTTTCTAGCCGAGCGTGCTATTCTTAGCAAATCGAAAGAGGTTCACTTAAAACCTAACATCCTGGCGAGCCTGAAATATACGTTTGTGCCTCAAGACAATCAGTATTGCAACAGCATGAAGGTAATCATTCCTAAACAAAAGCACATTTCAGAATTTTCACTAACATTTCATAAGTTCTGCCACTGACCGTACGTTGTGATAATCACTATGACAACGCACTGGCATTAGGATTAGTCTGAAGTTTGTTAATAGAGTCGAGTCTGTTACGCAGCGTTGTGAAACCCATTATATGATCAAATAATAATAATGGAACGCAAAACTGTGTGGTGCTGATCATTCTGGTTTCGAAATTTCTTGCATAAATGTGTTTTGTGGCCAGCTCTGTAGCACGGCTGACAGGAGGAAGTAATATGACGCAGCATAGCGACAACGGCTCCCGTAATGACAATCAGCACAGGCTTGCAGCATTTGAGTACGTGTTGGTGAGATACGTAAACGTCCTTTCTCATAGACTGTACTCTGCCGGAGAGGAGACAATCAGTACATCTAACAGAGGCAGATACCCAAGTAATAACTTGCAGTTATAGTAGGAAAAACGTTAATCGGGTCAGGTTATTTGACCGGCCAAGAAAGTCAACCCGGCGAGATACTGTTTCCGTCTGGTGCTCGAGAGTAGCGACGACAGTGCCGTTGTCGTTTCTGCATTACCAGTCAGTAAAGTGATTTCCCCTTCCTCATGCAATTGGTCTCACAAATGGAGCGGACGCACACTACTTTCAGTGACAATGCCGGTAGGTCAACTTCTCGTGCCAAAATCACGCAAATATTCCGCGTCTTTAATGACGCAAGGTTAATAACGGCTCGAAGGTGGGTGACCAAACAGTCATTGGATCAGGGCCGGTCATCTGTCAAGAATGTGGGGCTGCTGATTTTGGCAAGTATGTGTTGACATGGCAGCTACACTAGTTATACCGCAAACCCTATACGTCCACGATATTCATCTGATGATGTCCCTGAGTGGTAATCCTAGGCTTCATGCGAATATAATTCTCATTCAAACGATCGAGTTTCCGTATTTGGATTTTACTTCATTTAATGTGCTCGCTTTTGGAATACGCGTCCCGAAATACTCAATTTCAAATGCTGACGGCCAAAGAATGTGAAACCTTTAGACTTCATCCCTAAACAACTAGTATTCAGAGATTTATGGCAGCGGCTATATTATGCAAGTAAAGTTTGTAGTACTCGTGACTGTTAGCGGATGTTAGGGCAGTTATAAGTCATAAACCTGCGGGTTTTTAGCGGCGAACTTATCCTCGGGAAAGGGCATGGTAGCACAATTCCACGGACGTGGTAAACATGAAATGTTTTGAGAAGATCTGGTCATTATTCAAAAATGCAAATAATCATATTGATTTTAAGAGGCCAAAATGCATTTCGCGTCACTGGAGTCCTCTCCCAGTGAAGGAACATTCGAAAAAGTGTTGCCAGCTGGACATTTATCACATGGGCTGAGATAACACATTACTGACTTCGCTCAATCCTCGAGGTATTCGTCAGATTGCCCTTATCCTGCCGACAGATTTTCCTGGGCAGATTTGGCGAGGAATCGTTGAGAAATAATGTCAATGAGAGTACATGAGAATATGTAATCTGGTAAACGTACCAACTCCGCGATGGTTTCATCAATCACGTCCTTTAACCGTATGTGGGGCAGACCATAGATTTCAGCCAGTTTGCTGGCTAGTGTCGACTTTCCGGACATTGGAGGCCCGAGGATACACATACGGATGGGCTGTGACGAGATAAAATGAGGGTCTTAAAGCCGGCCATAGGATAAAATCGAGAAAAAAACTTGGAGCTGCGAAAATTCCCATAGCAGTAATCAGAAGGCGAGGTGGGCATAGGTAGCTTTCGATAAATGCACCTCGGACCAATATGGGATCGGGGTAAAAGCAAAAACATGTCAGTGATAAGAGAAATCAATTAACGTTGATCTTAAAACACAGGCGGGGGTGGGAATGTGGGAAGGGGGTGACCAGTAAAAGTGTCAGGGGCGGGGTGAGAGCGAAAAGGCGCGAAGAGTTGCAGCGTTAGTCGACCTTGGACCACTGCAGGTGCGGAGCCTGAACGTGGTTCTTCTTTGCGCAGGAGATTGTTTGCGTAACCTGATGGCGGCCGCTTCTGCTGTTTCTAACAGGCGCTGGCCCAGTAGCTTAGGATTAGTTGGATGAGACCTTATAAATCACACGAAAAGCTTCGCTGGGGTCCATACGATGTCCAGAATCAACAACATGCGCGAGAATGGCTCTGCTTATGCTCCCAGTTTCGCATTTTCCCAGTCAGGCCGGGAGGTGTTCTCGTATTCTCTTGGATAAGCGCCGAGTCGTGCGACCAATATAAACTTACATCACATTTAAGCCACAAACGGGAGGAGGAACCTCATCTATAGCAGAGCCCAGTGAGTTTTAATGTAAATTCGCGATGCATGCACTGAACTCGTGAGCAAGTCAAGCTAGAATCAGTGCTGTTAATCTCGGGTATGACCTGGAATAGGAACTAACCTCCCTCCCCCGTAATACGGGTAGTCATGGGCTAAATTCTAGGGGGCACCTCTTCCCGTGTCTCAATCTTAACCATAAAACTTAATCCTGACCTTAGTTTTAACCCTAATCTTAAAATTGATCTCCTTGGAATTTAGCATAGGTGCTCCTGTACTGCGGCGGGAGGTGGTCCTAGTACCCCGTCCTGGGCAAGTCTACTACTACCACCATAAACTAATTCCCGCACAATCCAACAATCTTGCTCTTACCAGGCTGTGGAGCACTTCGGTGGAAATCGTCAGTGACGACGATCGAACTGTCATTCCTCCGCCCGTCCTACCAAAATTCGAACACCGCAATCAACGTAACCATCGCGAGTACGATAAACTCTTAGCTCTCAGGTCATCACTCATCCAGGCAACTGTGCCTTATGGGTACCAGCATATAATTTGTCCGTCTTATTGGCTGCGTAAGAAAAACGGGACTAATCGGTCGTTTCTGGTTGACAATTGATTCCCTCAGATTAGTCGCAGGCCGCTTCATGTGTTTCGCAGACCATCTGGTCTGAAAGACACAATTTTAATCGTTCAAGACTTGTTTTATTAGTTCTCGGCATTTGTATACACTCGACCTCCGGAAGTAAACAGTAGCATAGTCGGGTATAGAGCTGGTGGTAGTCTCATAATAACTACTTCCCCTATTAGGTGGCAGACACTAACTGTTTATTTTTTAGTTGTCCGTCTTGATTTTGGTTGCTATATGTCAATGCATTAAAACTTTTCCGCCCGAAAACGAATTTATCAATTATCTATACTTATTTTGCCATTCCTTTATGCATACATAGGCCCCACCCGTAAGGTCCCCAGGAGCACCTTTTTCCGTAAGAGAGGCACCTTTGGCTGGTCGTGTTTGCGTGTGTGTGTGTGTGTGTGTGTGTGTGTGTGTGTGTGTGTGTGTGTGTGTGTGTGTGTGTGTGTGTGTGTGTGTGTGTTTGGGGTCCTTCACCCGATCCTTACCCGGGGGACTTTGAACTCGCCAACCATTAACGTCAACAGTGCTGCGTTTATCCAGGTCATCAGTCACCCCATCATTTGCGCCGGAGAGATAACAAGACATAAGTTACTCTTCCGATTTCCGATACTGTAATGCATGCTGAAGGTCTCACTAATAAGAGGACAAGGGCAGTTTCAGGTTTATTAATGACTCGTTCATATAGCCATACGTCCAGCTAGTATCCGAACAAAGGTCAGGAAAGTGTTGCTGTACAAAGAGACTAATTTTATAGCTGTGTCACCCTTAGCACTTAAACAAACCAATAAGCGATAAGTAAGCTATTTGGACAACCCGATCTCCCGATGACAGAAATACCCCGCTTACTGATGTCAACCAGATAGCTGTTCACCTTTCCTACCCCAACCAACACTCCCTGCTGCAAAATCGCCCATGACATCCGGGCTTGACCTTGACAGTGGGTTGTGTGCGCTGAGAACTGACGGATCGGTCGCCGGCCAAGCCATCAGTCACTCTCGCCAAAGTGCGTGGTCCGGATCGTGTGTGGCTTGCGTATAGAGCCACTTAACTTTATCAGCTATTGCGCTAGGGCCCGCCTCCTGTCGTCCTAACAGGCTCAAGTGGGTGGGGGATGAGAGAAGGGGAGAGAGCGGCAGCTGCTGCGATCGATGTAAACTGACTCGCGCACAAGTCGACCTCCCTGCACCCAGCATGCCGTGAGGCACACAGTGGACGTCACATGAGACTGTCGAAATATCGGCATAATAAGTCCCCAGTACGGGCACTGTCGCAGTCCTACGTCATCGTCGGTCTGTCTCTGACAGTATTTGCTTGGTCACTTTGCGACGTGGAATCTGATTGTCTGACCGCAAGACTTGCCAATAGAATGTGGATCCATTCTTAACTGAGACAAAAATCGGGGAAACTCGTGCACCAAAATGTTATTTTTATGACAGTTGCCTTCAAAAACTAGGGGAAATTTTGCTTACTTATCCAAAAAGTGTAAAAAGATGCGAAGTAGTGCACAAAATTTAGTTGCCATTTGGGCTGACCGCACACGTGTGTGGTCCCAGTAAAGATACTTTGTCAACTGACATATTAGATCCCCGGAATGTGAAAACGACCAAACTGATTAGTTGAAATCAGTCAATGAAAGCAAGAAAACTTACGATTAATCCACGGGCCAGTTTGAATTCTTTAATCATTGTCTTGATGCTCTCCACGAAGCCACCATCGCAAGCCCACTTAAAGTGGAAGTTGTCATGAGCAAACACCGACTCCAGCGACAGATTTACGGTCAGGTGATCAAAGGCTACTTGCTAAAATTAAACAGATCAATATTTTGCAACTGAGTTATGCAAACGTGAAGAGAACAAGGCACTATTTGTGTCTGACTGAGTATTTCGCAAACAGTTTGAGTTTACAATGTAGCCAGTTTTCAATCATCTATGAATGCGCACAGCTCATTTAAAAATCAAATTTATACTCGCCTAAGCTGATCGTTAGCTGTGTTATGAACTTTCACTAGCGGATTTTAGTGAAAGCTCGGCAGTCTAGTGGGTCAGGTAATTGAGAATAATTCAAACACCACATTTACAGCGGTCGGCGTAAAACCCGGCCACCCGATTATGCTAAGATACGCATTGTCGGAAACAAAGTTAGGCCTTGAAAAAAACGACCGGACAAATCTCAGAGACAGTTGACTTGTTTGCCTACTAGTCAGTTAACGTCTAGGCATCCAATTCTGAGCATTTACACCCGTTCCAGCAGAATGCTTGACATTCCAAATCTGCACTCAAGTTCGATGATAGCGTCTGATCATTGACAGAGCGGCCATGGACCACTCGGGTGCACAAGCTGCAGCCACGTTATTGTTTCTGACCTGTTTTGGATTTAAAATCTACAATTCGTCCGGAAAAAGGCAAAAAAGTGTTCAAACGGTGTTTGAGAACCAAATTGCAGGAACAACCCCGAATTTGACGTCAGCCATATTGCAGTATATTTTCGGTAGGTCTTTTATAAATATAACAGCATGGTTGTTGTGGGACTGGGGTAAGAGGTGACGTGCAGATATGAAGGGTGCTATCTCATCAGAAATCACCAGTGGAACGCTAAACAGCTTCTTTAAGTATTGCCTCGCGGTAGTGCCAGATGTTTCAGAGCCCTGAAGTAGAAACCATAGGCTCTGAAGCGCCCATCTGATCCGGCCGAATGATCTGCCTCCACTCGGAGGAACAAACGGCGGCGACACACCTGACTTTTGAGTTTGCAGAAAGCCGGCTAATTTCATGAACTTTTTACCCATGGGCCACATTTTCTGTCAGTAGGTCATTCCTGCATTTTCGGTCTTTAGCCAGAAATTTTGTGTTGTTTCAACCATTTATCATTTTAATTGCGTAAATTCCCATGGCCAATTATCTACGAGCAGCTATCAAAAGCGACTTACCGTTATTTCGTCCGAAAGAAAAGCGTTTTCGACTGGAACTTGTTTGACCTTCCCAGTTGTCAGTGCGGAGGATATGGCCTAGAAGGGGTACCGTCAACATCCAGAAATCATTTAATTCCAATTCTTTATAAGAAACAGTGTTTAATTCTTGTAGCAAATAGTCACTTTTGCTTCAACTTCCGGAGTCTACCAAGTGATCAGGCGCTGGAATTACGCTATTCAATTTGAAAATAAAAGTGGAAAGCGTCGGAGCTTATATTGTTTAGGAAAGATGTTTTACACAACAAATGTCTCTATGCAATATTCATCTTTTACAACTCCTCAATATATAAGCATACATATTTTAGGTATAGCCAGGCAAAACGAAATACCCTCCTGGACCGTTTCTGGTCAATGTGAAGAATAAATTGGAGTCAAATGACAAGGGAAACTCAAAAAAACGACTGAAAATTGTGTGGGTTAAATAACTTAAATCATGCATAATTACATGTCAACTTACGCGGACAATTTCCTTGAGGGTGTTGCGAGAGTTTTCTGTGGCAAGGATATAATGTGTTGTTGGACACTTATCAGCTATCTGCACGACAATGCTAAAATGTAGAGCGGAAAGAACAACATTGAAAATGCATGCTCCGTTCAATTTAGAGAGAAAGTCGTACATAGCTTCATTTCAACAAAAAACGCCTAAACGTAATGTGGTCTTATTTAGCTGCCTAAAATGTGCGTCTAGCAGGAGAGGGATTATAAAAAACTGTTTTGGTTTATGTTCGCCAGGTCACCACAGTTACACAAATTACCTTTTCTGAATAGGTTTCAAAAGAAGAATGCCAGACAAACATACGCGGTGGCCACAGCAGTAGAGCCGTCAGCAGCAGGAGAAATTATTGCTACATATGTGGTGCATGTTATGTCATACAATCTCTAGCTTGCATATATAAGTGCAATGGCTTAATGTGCGCCCGCAACGCACTCAGTCCTTTGATAATTATGCATGTTCCTATTCTTACACCTGACCCCATCCACCGATCATACTGATGATATGACGGTTTTCTTTCATTTTTAGCACAAAATCTCCACGACCTATACTACTACGCATAAGCAAAAGTCGTCCATTTACTTATCAGACATTGATTGTAGGAAACAAGGGCTTGCCAACTTATTTGGCCTCGAATCATTAAACGTCGACGCCTGTCGATCCGAGAGAAATATGTCAATTGTAAAAAATTTGCCATCGCTTTATGAGGCAGTATTAAGGCCCATACAAGAGGTTGCCTCATACATACATTTAAAGTAGACTTGCTAGAAGGAGACTCAATAAAATTGCGAATACCCTACATGCAAAGAGTGCTTACATTCTCTCGAGGACGGGCCTTAAATGTATTCACCCTTAGCGACGACCAGTTGTCCGTAGAAAACATGATTTTGGTTAGGCTGACTATGTGGGAGATGACGACGGTATATTAAATGGCAAAACTGACGTCGCTGTCGCCACTGTCGATTGTAGTGATGGTAACAAACTGCGCCATAAAGTTCCTTTCGTCACGCGTTTAAGCAGCTGGAGGACGATGAGATGCCAGGAACTTAACATTAGGAAGAAGTTGGTTTCATCCTCCAAACACTGCACTCTCGGGAACAGTTTTGTTGACGTTTGCAGAGCCAAACGTGAGTGGCCGTTTTTGTTCCCTAAACTTTTCAAAGCTTTTGTTCGACTTTTCCTAGAACTAAAAAGGATCTGTCATCTTGAATTTTTTTAATAATCCAATCAGGAACTTCTTATCTGTTTTGTTCGAAGCAAGAATGTCTGACTAATAATTTGGATAAGGAAACATTTTATAAGGGCGACGTAAAAACAAAATAATATTATTAATTATCAAACCATAAACCATGAATGGTCACTAGAGACTTGCTAAGCTAGTGTTTAGAGCATGTCCGGCTAGACTGACAGACAGCTGAATCGACCGTTTTGGCTTACAGCTCGAGTGAAAGTTTCGTAAAGTACAACTCAGGCACCAGCGCAATATTTTTGTCGTTTTTAGAGCGATAGATATTTAAAGAACTATTTTATAAATCATGTATCATATCGTCTGATGATGAAAAGTGCGATGACTGTAAATTGTACTTTGAAGTTAGGCCAGAACGCCGGCACCATTATGTAAATTTGTACGAAGGAATTGTTTAGTCCGTTTTAGTATTGTCTGAGAAGACCAGTTTGTCTAGTGAATCTTACATATAAAAATCCAAAACTAGTGTCCCAAAAACACGCCGGGCCCGATAACTGCGTTTAACGGACTATTTTAAAGAATATGCCACATCTATGTAACATCCTTGAGCATATATACTTACCTTGCCAGATCCCTTACATGTATCGTTGGAATGATGTTTTCTCCGGGCCCGAAAACTTCAAGCAACGGGACATTCAACCATCCGGCCTTATATAAGAAAGAATATAAAATTATCGTTGAAAAAACAAGAGCAGTTGTGTAATGAAGTATAAGACTCAAAATCTCCTATCAAAGTTGAATAATGGGCGCGGCTACAAACTAAACTTTTACTTTCAGATGACATAAAATTCAGGGTAAATTTATTATTCGCCAGATACATAGACTATTTCGTTATTTAATCCTGGTTTCTGTGGTCACAGTTTAAATACCAGTATTCGTCCAAATGTGCGTAGACAAAATATGTGTAACGCAAGCAAAACAAGATAGTACCTTGAAGAATGGGTGAAATATGTCTTCTTCTTCGCCGTATGTCACGCCGGAAGCAAGTATATAAGTAAAAAACTTGAATTTGTTCTAGAACTGTGATTTATTCAAGTTGTGAATGCGAGTTACTGTATTTCCAAGTCTTTTTATCTCTTTTTCGGCAGCTAAGTGCGCTAAATAGTTCGGATGAGCCAGCCGTCGACGATAGTCCTCATCGGTAAATGGTGCCTCCGAATCATCCTTAAATCAAAAATTGACCATTTTTGAGAATGCAGAATACGTTTGGTAGTGGTTTTGTTGCCGCCCATGTCAGAACAGTTGATATTAGGACAAATATCTTCCGCTTCTGAAACGTTTCCATTTCATCGTGCAATTTGTTAGCTATCCAAAGAGCTTCTTCGACTTGTCTGTCATCATCGACGATATTGTAGACGAATAGTTCACATTCTTTTATTTTACTGTACAACTGAACCCAATTTTCATCCTATCTGGAGTCAGCCAAATAAAGATAGTCCTACTTGTAAGACAGTCGCTGAAAAACTTGTTTTGCAGCTCCCGTTAGTCACCGTACAGAGTATATTATTGGAAAAACCTTCAGGAGGTTTCGATTTTCCACCGTCCTCGTCAATTTCCTCTTCCTGTTCTTCGTTACCTTTTGACTTTTTGAAACCAAAGACTGCAGTTATCAGGGTCTGGAAACATAAGATGACAGTAGAAATAATAAAAACCTTGGCAATATGTGACGATATAAATGTATCCGCTTGGTTTACAAAAATACTCTTCGGAATGATAACTGGGGCGTCCGGCGCCGCCATAGTAACGTGTATTTGAATCACCTCCAAAGTTAGGTCGTTAGCTTGAACCTGTGTTTTATTGCGTAAAATAATACTTCGAAAATAAATCTTGTTTTGAAAAAAAAAGTTGGTATATGTTTCATGCTTAGAACTAATGCCCACATAGTAGCCCACCTTACAGTCAATAAAGTGATATAATGTATTTGCCGTCTAACGGCCCTCACCTCATTGGTATTTCGCGCCCCTGTGGCTTCTCCACTAACCCGATTATACTAGTTATGCGTCCTTATTGAGACCCAAACTCGAAACTGTGTTCCTGTAGTAGCAATTATTTCAGATACTGATAGTGCCCCTTCCAACGAAAAATAGACAATGATAAATATACCGGAGTAAATATGCGTGGCAGACTATTAGGCTAGGACTGGCCAAAATAAGGAAAACATAGGTAGAAGTGCATTTATATGTCGTCCAACATGAAAATTCCGAAAGGTGAAAAGGTTAAGATACAAGGTGACAGAACTCAAAAACTATCTAAAAAGTACATTATCAATTAAGGAAAATAAATCAAAAAGCTAATTAAATTCACAGGGATGTGTAGGTATCATCTTAAAAGGCCGGGACCAGATGTCGGCTGAATACGATTTCAGTTCAGTTCAGTTCAGTTTATTGAGTAAAATAGGCGTAAGCCTTTGAGTACCCTATTCGCAACGAAAGAAATGTGTGGTATACAGATAAATGTTCTGGGCGGAAATAGTTCAAACACGCCCATAATGGTAGGACAAAAAGAGAACGAGTTAAAGTGGGTGAGCTCTACTTCTCATCGCTCTTGATCCTTTTGGAACATAAATATGCCAAGATTCCTCTTAAAACTTTGTATAGATGGTGACATCACAACACCTGCGGGAAGCTCATTCCATGTTTTGACCACCCGAACCGAGACGGAGAACTTCCGCACATCCAGCCGTGCCTGCGGAGTGCGCAGTTTTAACGGGTGACCTCGGAGGTTGGTCGTGGTAGCAAATTCAAAAAAGTCCTCGAAGGCTAGACTGCAATCCAACCCCTTTACAATGCGAAGGCTTGCAAGAGATCTCCGCGAAGTTGCCTGTAACTCAAAGGAAAGAAGTTCAGATTTACTAGGCGGGTTGCATAAGTAAAGGAGCTTTGACCCCTAACCATCTTCGTGGCTCTCCTCTGGACTGTTTCGAGGCAGTTTTGATCCTCAACTGCCCACGGCCTCCAGCCTTGTATGCCGTACTCTAAATGCGGCCGGACGAATGTTCCGAAGGTCTTTGAGAAAAAGTCGTCCAAGTCCATAAACGCACTTCCAGAAGTGGAGAAACAAAGGTGTAAGACCATGTTGTAAACAAACGTACTGAGCCCCTTAAGCAAATTGGACGAAAGTAAACTGGACGCAACTCATTTTAGCCTGATTCGAAAGTTCTTACTAAAACCCAATCAGTTGGAAGATATGAGATGCCAACATTATGCTTGAGGCCTCTTTTGTTAAAATGGGCCGAAATAATTTTTGCATTGTTGAGCGCCAGGAGGACACTATTAGTGCAAAATGAAAACTGATATAAATGTGACAACGCGCAATAAGTTAGTTTAGAGTCCTTTCTGGGGAAACAACCTTATGATCGAATTTTGGCGGGGAATTAGAGGAGTATGGAATCATCTTTGACTCCCGATAGAGTTTTGACCTGGCTCTCCTCATGTAGTTCCTCTGATAGCGATGTCCTCATGTTGAAAATTTGAATGGTACTGAATCAAGAACCTGAGCACGTTTAGGCAAATCAGTAACAAATACTCCTGAAGGAACGGCACAGATATATGCCAATTGACACAATATTTTTAAAGCGAGTTATTGGAGGAATATGCTGCACGATTGACATGGAGAAAGGAGATATGTTCATCGCCACGACAAAGCTTACGTTTAGAAAGCAGTCGGGCGAAATCTGGACAGTACGAGAGTCGTCAAATACTCGGTGGCGAAAAATTGTGACATGAGATCGAACCCCAAGAAACAAGGTAGCCTCAACCATCATGGTGTGCTTTATCGACTATGAACTTGGATTACTCATTTCAGTTCTGCTGAGGCAGAGCGACAAGCTAGTTAGAAACATCAAAATAAATGCTCAAGGGAATGGGCTATGGATGACCTGGATTAACACCAACAAAGGGGTGAGTTCACGACATCTCAGAGACGAACAGAACGTGGCGATATAGTGGGAGCACGTAAAGCGGAATAGGAATGTTTTTGCGTAATTCCACCGCCTGCATCACGAACAGGCTCTCCTCAACTTGGAACACTAATTACGAAATCATTAGCTGTCACTTGGGATTGAAAATTAACCGGATCTCCATAACGACATGTTACGAAGACCTCTGGGACAACCGAAGAATGCGGGCGATGCCTTTGCAGCCGAAGTAAGCTTAGTCGATTATAGCAAATGCGTAATGTCACTTGAATAAAGTTTGCTTAAAGTGCATCCGCATGGTCTAGAAAACGAAATATTCTGTACTAATAACCTATATTATGCAAATGGCATAATGTAAGAAGTCTTTAGAAATGGGACGACCAGTTAAGGCATTTTTCCTTGATATCAGGAAGGCTTTCGAAAATGCTGGACATAAAAACCGACATTTAAATTGCATTAAATTACATAATTTAGAGCCTACTCAACTGTCTGTCGGACTTCCTCATAGGAAAATCCTTCACATTTGTATTGTTGATGACAATTTAGAATGGCTAACATTTCACAGTGACGTTTCGTGGAGGAGAGAAGGTTCCTTACTTGAATAGGGGTTCAGGCCTGGGAACCTCGGATCCAGCGTAAGTATAACTTTTTCTAAAGAGTTCAGATGCTAACCGTCACATTGCCCAGAGGAAGGGAGATATGACTACCAAGCGAAATAGAATATTGGGTGGTAATCTTTCTCAAGATGGGCGATTAACCGTAAAATAGTCCGTCTTCAACGACTGTAACAATTCAATCCGCTTTAACATTTAACCTGACGTTGCTATACGTACGCTGCAGCAGGAAGCAAACCGCTAGGGTGGAAAATACGCAAGTTTTGATTATTATAAGCTTTGTCTGTTTTTACTGTTTGCTTGGCTTATCTTACACTGTCGCCGGAACTTCGAATTTGTGTGTGACACCCATTTCTTAGGTTTGGGCAGCCACTTGTGACAAGTCATTGCCTCCTCGCACAGCCAGCTTATGTTCGTGTATGCGCAATCCAGCATGCCACCGGTCTAGAACAGCATTGATACGGTATGCAACGCACTACTCCAGAGTGCCTCTAGGACTTTGACTGGTCATTGATTTTCATGACTCTGCTGCGCATGGTGACTTTGGGTCGATGTGCAATTCTAACACCTAATTCCAAGGTTATTCTCTCGGTCGCTTCTGAAACGTTCCTAATGTATGGCAGGAAACGCAATATTATGGGTGGTGTTGATTTTCGGGTTTTTGGGAGACGACCGCGTAGACAGCGACTTACAAATGCCCCCCGATAACTATTCCCCATAAACTGGTCGCGAAAGTAGCGTGCCTCATGAGCTCTTTCCTCCGATTTGCTGTAATGGTTGTAGATCCGTTTGAATGGCGTCTTCACACTGCTTCGTTTGCGGGCAACCGGATAGTTGCTATCAAAATCGGTGTTGCTTCCGATATACCGTCGTTTCAAGTTCACCGTCAAGCTTTGTCTGACGAGCACATCAAGAAAGGGCAACTGCTGGTCCTGTTGTTCTTCTCTCGTGAATTTTATATCAAGAAGGACTTCGCTGATCAGGTTGTGAGAATTTTTTAGCTTGACCAGCATTCTTTTTCATTTATACGCACACCTGGAACCCGGAATTACGCACCCATTCTCTCTTTATATCCATCAAGCGTCTTGGTGGTTTTCAAGAGAAAGGAGACAGCTCAACTGGGGAGGAAATATCATCCGAAAGCCTATTTCCCTCGATAAACTGAAGTGAACTGAACTCTTCTTGGAGCCAAGGAACATGAAAGGGACCGCAGGTGACGAAGGGGCGTCGCAGAACATCTCGAAGGGTGAAGTAGGCTAGAGTGTCAGCATAAGAGAACAGAGATTACAAACAATGCAAGCAAATGTCACGCTGACGAGGGGAGTATCACTTGAAACAGAAGTCTCGGTGAATGACGAACCCTGCGGTAGCTCTGTCATGACAGCTGCATCTGAATCAAGCGATGTTGACAGCTGAATTTTTATAAAACTAATTATGAGCGACGTCCACTTGATTGCAATAAATGCATCGTCGTAAAGCGTATACTTAAGTCAACAAACAGACAAATTGAGTGAAAACGAAACATTGTCATAAAGGGAGCTCCCAGTTCCATTACTTCGATTGCAGAAGAAAGCGCCAAACACGATCTCAACCTATTTCGAACACATTCAAATGCCGTCCGTCAGGATGGAGTAAGTTACCGTGCACAATGCTTCCCTTCTTGAAAACGCAGATGCATCACGTGGACCGTCATATCCAAGGTCCATTAAAATAACTCTTAAAATGGAAGTCCGGACTTTACATCTCCTAGAGAGAAGACCTGCTCTTCGCCATTCACAAGGCGGCGTCTTAAACCCAGTAGCCAATCAAAGAAAATACAAAACTAGGGAGCCCTGGAGAGGATTGGAAAGAAGTCCAGAAGAGCGGAGCGAGCACTAAAGGAGAGGAAGGCAAAACAGTATAAACCGAGCAATCGCTCCTGTGGCTAACACCTTTGTAAACATAGCTGGTCCTTACCGAAAAAACAAACACTGAGGGTGATGCACTCCAATGTACAGGGACCGTTTAAAAAATGAATGAATTCAGGACTTCGGTCGAGAGGCGCCCACCTGATTCATCGCCTTGACAGAACCATGGCCCTCTGAAACTATTGCAGCACACGAGGTATGCCCCAGAGACTATCACCTGATTCGAAGAGACAAAAAGTCGAGGGGGAGGGGTCGCTGTCTAAGTTAATTACTATCTAACTACGGTTCATGAGCAAGATCCCACAACAACGAAAGTTGAATTTTTATCATAAACTATGTCTATTAAATAGCCCGGCCCTTGACGTCTGGTGCTGTATATTGTCCCAAGAACTGAACTGCCAAACGCGATAACCGTCACCTAACCGAACTGGACAAATCCTGCCCGAACGGGGATATCCTTATTGATGGATACTTTAACGCTCCCCATATCTACTGGCATGCTTGGACGGCTTTGAGTCCGCCGGATACATTCGGACGATGATACAGCCTCAACTAAGCATTGACGGTCACGGCATAAATGTGTCTAGAGTTTTTAAGGCTCTGGATATGCCATAGTCCACGAATCTTAATCTTTCGGAACACTGCTCTCTGATAGTCGCCAAAGCACGCAGAACGACAGGGCTCCGAAATTTCAAAACTAACGATAGTACAATGCGTTGTTATAAGATGTACATAAGACCCGGCCTGGAATACTGTTTGTTTTTGTTTAGCCTACTGTGT
Source organism: Spirometra erinaceieuropaei (assembly GCA_902702965.1). Lineage (NCBI taxonomy): Eukaryota > Metazoa > Platyhelminthes > Cestoda > Diphyllobothriidea > Diphyllobothriidae > Spirometra > Spirometra erinaceieuropaei. The sequence continues at coordinate 2,625,817 of CACRXP010000014.1, forward strand.
GCCCCTTAGAGAAAGAACAGCGATTCCTTTCGGCATTTTTTTTTTACCAAAAGAGGTCTAACCCCAGAACGCCAAAATCCCACTTACCAAGAACGTTGCGGGCTTAAAAATCTTGATTTCTCATGGTTCAGTCAATTACAAAAAGGACTATTTCTACTGATTGAGCCTTTAAACAGCCGTACTCTGAATCCGCTTATTACCTTAAAACACACCGACCACCCCTGACGCAACAGTCACAGCTAGGTCTTCTTATTTCTTCCTGGGACACGTACCATTTAATATCGGCTGTTCTTTTTTGCGAACACATTTGTAACCTGAAACAAGTTACCAAAGAATGTTAAAATGCTACAAAATGATTCCGTGTTTCAGAGAGCTATTACCCTTTTTTACACTCAGAAAACTCCCTATATTGTTTGGTGTTGAATCCACCCAATTTTTTCTTCCGTACTGATGGAGTTTGTGGTCACTTATCCCTCTGCCCGGTCTCATAAAATCTAGAAAATGCATAAAGTATATTATATCTTACCCGTTGGGGTACTATCAAAGCAAATAAAAATAAAATGTTAAGCTTATTTTAGAAGGAGCAGGTATACTCTGTGCAGTATTCAGCTCATGCTTATGGAGAACTTCTTTTTGAAAAAGACGAAATGAATATAATTTGATTAGATTTTAATGAGAAGAAACCTGCCGCTAGTGAAAGGATAAAGATGCCGGTCGGATAGGATTGGCCGGCAAGTGGTAGTGTATAAGAAATTCAAAACGAGCATCGTCAAGGCAGAATTCCTAAACGAAATGAGACTATCGTCTCAAAGTCTCGGGACAAGAGGAGCCCAGGATCGATCATAGTCCGCTTACAGTCCAGCCGCCAAATTGTACCGACTTTACAACTCGCAACACTACGGTCAATTGCTTCAGTGGACAGCGGGCAACACTTCTCACATTCACTCTATTTGATGTAGTCCTAATTCCATGAAAAAGAATGGAGCCTAAACAACCACTGCAATATTAACCATTTTCTGTCTGAACTGGCGTCATTTTTCTGTCAGCAGGTTTTTTCTCCTGAACCATCCAAACTATTCACGAACACCACCACCTTCACTTGCTTCCACGGGATTTTTTTACTACCAGCCCGATACATGCTTTATATTGTTTTGACAATGCCTGTAAACTGACACTAAATGCAGTTTTTATTATTACCATCGTTACCATCTGCTTTAAATGGTAGCGACTAAAATACTTTCCCGGAATTTAACTCTGAGAACACGTGTCCAGGGTGCGCAACGCCCACACTACACCAGCCTGGTGCTCACTCGGGATAAAAAGAGCGTGCTGGTCATGAAAGATCCCCCCCATAGTTAGTGATAGTGATCAAGTTGTAATGCCCTTCGAAGACTCCATGTCCTGTTATTCTGGCTCACCTAAACAATTGGAAACAAACATTTGGAAGGGAAATTTCTCCATCAAGTGAACGCAGGTCTCAGCGATACTGTGGACAATCACATTGAGTGGAACAGTCAACGACTACTGCAGCACGTTCAGCTCGTTGGATAAAAGAATCGTTAGTCTAAAATGCCCACTCAGACGAAAGAAAACAAGCGAGTGTCCCAATGGATAAGCCGGGAATTACAAATCTCCCATTAGGAAAGAAATGAGGTGTGGGGAATTTTTCGACTAACGGTGAGCTCCGAACATTCGTGAGAATACAAATGACAGAGGGATGTTTGCAGATGCGAGGCCAATCGATTTCGAAGGAACAAGGATCTATGCATATTCTGGAGCTCTGGACTATCCAAATATCCTATACAGTTACATACGCATTGGCAAGAGAAATCTTGATTAGATTACGGCGTCGAAATCGCAAGAGGGAGTAACGAAGACGGAAGAGCACATGAAGGCATCAGTCGTCTCCAGCTTCTTTATGTTGGCATTCACTCATAAAGCTTACCCTCATACCCCCTACCCGAAACAACAGCAGAGCCCGGTATCATTTGTATCAAAAGATCATTTTTACTTCCTGCCTAGGTCGATAAGGACAGAACTACTTCAAATGAAGCCTGCCAAATCATTTAGTCCAGAATGAATCTATCCGCTTAACTTACAGAATCGGCTGACGTAATGGGCGAGTTGGTTTTTATGATATTCCGGAAGTCCATGGAAGAAGGTAAACGTCCGGAGTAATGGAAAATTGCCTTTTTTAATCGAATATACGGAGGAGACTCCAGATTGGAGACGTTTGCATTGTGTACTACGATCAGGCTAGGAAACGAACGAAATTAAGCCTAACCAACTACTCCTGGACACATCTGACCAGACTTAAATCTCCGGTTCAAGTAGTCTTGTGTTACATTGAATGACTATTGGATCTGGTACCATGTCTCCATTTTTTACGATGAGTGCCCGTTCGAAAAGCAATATTGTCTTACCTAAGATGTAATCTCAACATACCTTATTATAATTCTGACGCGGACTACGAAAATCATGAAAACTTCGGTTTTCGCAAACACTCCGACGCAAGGCAACTACGAGTTTGCAGGTGTATCTCACAGCGTGGCATATCAACTGCTGCAGACCCATTACTGTGTTAGGTTATGAGGCTAAATCTAAACGGTTGGCCCGGTAAAGAAAAAAGCGCGTCCTTCTACAGAACGCCCCGGGGGTCGGAAGGAGCAGTCGTGTTAACCGCAGATTGTGTAATTGGTAATGGTGATGTGGCGATTCCGATTAAACATCAACAGATTTTGTCTGAACCCTACATTGGACATCAGAATACGGCCGGCAGGGGCAGCCGGCCCGAAGGTAAAGATTTTGGCCGGAAATTGATGACGACATAGAACGTTTCGATCGAAGTCGCAACTAGCATTGACGTGGGGTCGATGGACCCACTTAATGCGCCGCAGGTGCCATGGCTGGAGGTGACGAGGCCATAAAGTGGTGACCACGTGAACTTAGCTGGGACGATCTTCAACCGAAAGTTTCTAATAGTTGTCGACACATGACCCTGGTTGCTGGACGTCATCAGGGTTGGAACGGCTGCCGCTGATATCACAACAAGGAAGACGAAAAAACTCATTCCAAGATATAACATTTACACAGAGATCATGTCGGATAACGACACTCAGTTTGCGTCATCACTGTTCCTGTAATAGTGCTATAAATGTGCTAGAATGTAATGTCACCACCACTTCATTCCCAGACAGAAAATTTCATTGATACTTTTTAGAAAGCGATGAAAAAGATGCGGAACGCAGGTGCTAAAATGGATTATCCCAACACGTTTTTTCTTGCCTACAAAACTATTCCTAAAAATGACTCTGCCAGCCAAACACCAGTCGACAGCCTGCAGTACCTTAAATCAGTGGCCTGAGTTTTCCAACCGCCATAGCCCCAATTTCGGAAAGGAGAAGAGGTAACTATCTTAATCACAAACTCAGAGACAAATCGTGGGTAGAGGATAACATTAGGAAGTCCGGAAGCGTATTGTTCGAGGTGGAAAACGACTAGAAACATTGAAAAGCATGCAAATCAGCTCAGGCATAGATTCACTGCAGACGGTCAAGTAGCAATCGAGGTACTTTGTGATACCTCTGAGGTCCCACCTCGCGGGGTCGACAGTCAGCCAACATTATCTACCGTCTGTAAAAGCCATAAAAGTACACGGTCGCCAAAGGGACTTGGAGTCGAGGAGGAAGAGGCACGTGGTCCGATTTTTAAAATCGGTGTGTACCATAGAGAACAGAAACAGAGTACTGTCACAGCCTAGGGCTAAAGGAATACCTGATGACGCGCAGCTTAGCGACCAAGGCCAGCCACGTGGTACACGCGTGAAATTAGGCAGCCAATCAGTGGGTGGTGCAGTGGCGAGCGCGCATGATGCCTTTGCACACGCGTGCGGCCCAATCAATGTCCGGTCGAAAGTTTGAAATGTTTCTGCAGGGGATTCCCGTGCAAGAGACGGCCAATCTGCGACTGACTAACCACAGACAAAAATTGTAGAGGACACTCAGAACTCCCGATAAACAAGGCATTTAGATGAGTTGTGGACCGTGTTTCGCAAGCTGCGAATGGAGTGCTTGTTCGAGGAACCCGTCTGCCTTGCCTTGCTTCACACCTGCCTGGACATAAACAAACATAAACGCCGGTATTTCGGAGCTCGATGCGGATGATGCATTGCTTCTATATCAATCACCGGTTCGTGTGGAAACTTGAGGAATTCAGTCAAAAGCCCACATAAACAATTAGCCAAATCTGGTCCCGATGGTAAGTGGAGATTTAACGATATATCTTTTTGTTGGCTGGCGCAGCCTTATACTACCCTCAGCTTTCCCGATTTCATCGAATTTATTGCAGAGTGATAAGATAAATTCTAAAATCGTCTAAGGACGACGGTAGGTTCTGCTTAGCTGTTGTTTACGTACTTATAGCTTGTCTTAACACATCACCTCTTTTATTGGGGATTTTTTTAAATCCGTTTTTAAAGCATATAAAGGCCCAAGATCAACGGGCTGGTTGGTAGGCAAGCAGAGGGCCTTCCCTCCAAGGCGGAGGGACTTCTAAGTGCCCTGGGATTAGATGCGTACGGCATTCGACTAGGCCAAATACCATTTACCCTCCACTGAATGGGCTTTACCTAAGGGCTTGGTTACCCCGAGCTCGAAGTTCAATATATGTTATAGACTTTGTATCAGGGGTCTTTCCTGCTGAAAAAAGTTAACATTTACTCCTCGACGATCTAGTTCAGGCTTCTATACTGGGCTCTGTGACATCTTTCCTCGGGAACTTCTCAGTCTAGTAGTAGTCGGGGATTGAGCATAGGGCGCCGCGCGTCGGCACAGGTCTTACGTGACCTATGATAAATAGTGCTGTGGTTACGTTTAAAAAGGGAGTGAAAAACTTGTTGCCATTAAAGGAAGGCTAGTCCTTGCTGGCGGCTGAGTGCTGCAAAGGTGTCGCGTTGGTCGATGTTGGCAAACTCTTCACACTGCCGGCACTGCTGACGACGCGCTGGTGTGCTAGGTATCGCGATGGTGCTACAGTTTGTGTGGGGTGCATGTGGGCCTTGTGTGTTGGTCTTCGATTGCCATGGGATCGACTGTGAGCGGAAAATATGATTGGCATATCACCAATACGTCGGCCCTCCAGTTAGCGAAATAAGTTAATAATAATAATAACTGTAGCCAATGCCAGTTTAAGGCATCGTCAGGGAAGTGTTAAACACAAATCCGGCTAGCAGTGAAAAAATCCTGTCAAAAAGGAACAAATATAAAGTGGATGGTGCCTATGAAATGCCAACAGTCAAGAAAAGAAGGAATAGCGCTGCATCGGATATAATTAGTCGCAAATTCTTTTCGTGAAGATGGGGCTGGTCCAAACAGAAGCACCGAAGAACAGCTGTCGCCTTTGGCTAAAGAAATGGTCTTTGGTGAGACCGGCCATAGAGATCAGAAACCACAAACGCCAACGCCACCCAAAATTCGTGGGAGTTTTTCCGAATGCAAAAATTAAGAAATACCTCACTTAAATAAAGGATAATTTTGCAGAGTTTTCCCATTCCTGGGTAGTTTATTCCAAAACGCAATCGCATTTACAGAAAAGGACCGACTGTATTTAACGGTACGTGCCAGAGGAAGAAATGAAAAGACCTCATGGTGACTGTTACGTCGGGGGTGGACACGATGTCTTAAATTAGTGAGTGGGTTAAAGGTGCGATAATATGAAAACTCAAATAGAAAATAGTCGATTTTGCAATCTACGAAACCACAAAGGATCAAGGCCTGTAAGCTGGCAACATTGTTTGTAAGACAAATTTAGGCGTTCCAGGCTTAAAACTCTCTTGGTAAAAAAAGTGTTGAACAGATTCTGTTTTCTTCCGGTCAGCAGCACGCATGAGGCCAAATAAAAACGAACAGTATTCCAGACCAGGTCTAACGTACATGTTATAAAGGCGCACTCTAATATCGCTGGATTTCAAGTTTCGGATGATGAACCCGGTCGTTCTACGTGGTTTGGAGATTATGAAGGTACAGTGCTCCGAAAGAGTGAGGCTCCTGGAGTCTGATACACCCAGGTCGTTGACAACCTCAGACAAATTTATGGCGTGAACGCCAATATTTAGCTGAGATTGGTGGTCATCGCCAACCACCATGACCAAGCACTCATGCAAGACAGAGAAAGGCGCCATGTACGGCACCAATGGGCAAAGGCCTGTAGGTCGCTCTTTAGGAGCTCAGTCACTATGTCACGATCTGCCGGCTTATATCGATATGCAACTTTAAGATCATCGGCATACATGAAAGGGGTAAGATGATAGTTGGTAGCCGTGCCCACAGACTCCACAATGGTACCTACTAGGTCGATTTCAGTAGATGTGGTTTCGTTCTCATTATGCTTCTAAATTCACGCGCACGCTGTATTACCTGTACTGGATTCATTTTAGAGGTACTTTCCTGGGCAGATTTTCACCGGTAACGATGACAATGAGGCTTATCCTATGTAAAATTTCATTAGAAGAGGTAGTTGGCAACCGTGCCCACATAACCCACAATCGTACCTACTGGCTTGATTTCAGTAGCTATGATTACATTCTCATTATGCGTCTAAATTTGCATGCGTGCTGTATTACTTGTACCAGATTCATTGTGGAGGTATTATCCTGGGATCCGGTAACGATGACAATGAGGCTTTCCCTACATCATTTTTCATAAGAAGAGGTAGCTCTTGACTGCCTCATTCATTGTAGGGGTACTATCTTGGGTGGATTGGCACCAGTAACGATGCCAATGAGGCTTACCCTTTATCAACTTTCAATAGCAGAGGTAGCTTTCGACTGCCTCATGATTTGCGAATTTTATATTCCGCCCAAACCAGTTTTTCGCATAAAAGTCTTACCCGGCTTGCGTTGTGGCGTGCCGCGTGCCGCTGCTTGACTCTCGTGTCCTTCTGTCCATTATATTGGATACAGTTCTATCGCTTACACTGCGGAATGACCTTCGGACCAGTTGCCTTCTTCCCATTGGTTGTTCGCCTTCACTTGCTTTTATTTCCAATCTGAGGCTAGGATGCATTTATTCCACACACCGTTCATAGTCTCCTTGCTTATGTCCACACTTTCCTTGTATTTTTCACCTAATCTAAATTAGGCTTTCACTTTACCTGTAGCGTCCATTCCTAGCATTCCTCGCCAATTACCCGTTCACTCAATTGTCCCACCCGTATAGCCCCTATTACCGCCGGTCCCGATTGACAGGCAGCTTTGAGTTTGCGGTGTCAAGAGGGCTACCAACTATCATCTAACCATGAAAGGCTTACCATTCTGAAATAAATCGGGTACATCATTAACAAAAAGGCAAAATAAAAGCGGGCCGAGTGCACTACCCTGAATGACTCCACTCCTCACACGTGTGGGGTTGGAGATGGCATTGAAAATCTTAACTATTTGTGTACGAACGCCCAGGTAGGAGGATATAACAGTCAGAAGTTTGCCACCTATGCCGAAAGAGGGCAGTTTCAACAGAAGAAGAACATGGTCAACACGATCAAAAGCCTGAGTGAAATCGAAATATACTGTGTTAAGTGCAAAACCGTTGTCCGTAGATTTGAGAACATGATTAAAGAAAGAGCTGACAGGTGTCGTAAGACCGAGCTTTGACGAATCCATGCTGTGCAGCTCTCAGTAGGTTATTCTCTGTTAAGTGACACATCATCTTATCTTTTATCAATGTCTCTAATTTCTTTGAAACTGCAGGGATGGTATTTATTGGCCGAAAGTCATCAAATGACGTAGATTGGCAATACTTTGGAATAGGCAAAATGTGTGATTCCTTCCACAAGGTAGGCTAGGTTTCACTTTTAAGAGAAGGATTAAATATCTTGTATAAGAGAGATGGTAAAGTTGCATTTGCATCCGCTTTGAGAATGCTTACTGGGACATCATCGGGTCCAGGGCTATGAGACTGACGAAAACGCCTACTCGCAACGGTCACATCCCACAGAGGGAAAATTATACTTTTGTGAACTGCCCTGGTCAATGCCTGGATGGTTGGAAGTGGAGTGGTCGAGTCTTCAATAAAAGTTTTGGACAGGAAAATATTGAGACCATCAGCGGTTAACTGGGCATCAGCCCTGGGATTCGCGAGAGCGCCTCGGAGGGTGGGATGCTGCGGCTTTCACTGAATTCGTACTTTTCGGGAGAAGAGTTCCAGGACATTTAACGAACGGTTTTCAGTAAATTGGACCTCTTCGACTAGCCGTTTGGATCGGAGAAGGTCGTCTCTCTACCAGGGTGTAATATTGATGAGGCGAATTTTGACCCCTTGGACTGAAGTCATTAGGGAAGTCGTCTCATGATGTCAGTTGGCGTCCTAGATATGGTTGTAGTTCCACGTCTCTCCAAGTAGTTTCACCAGAGTGGTTGGTTCCGTAGATTTTTTTAACTTAACCGTTAATCAAGTCACCTATGTGGCCCTGACAGTAAAGTGGCCAAATTACTGTCGAAGAATGTTGAGGGCCTCGCGGTACCCTTATCTTATGGTGCACATTCAGCCGTTTATGTGGCTTTACCCCGCAGCGTACTAGCAGGTAGGAAAGTTGGCATTTATCGTCGCTAACCATGTTGATAAGGCCATTTTCAAAATTTCTCTTAAGAGGCTTTCCATCCAAATAAAATATTTCTGACAGAGGCATGCGACGTGAATGACAGTCCCGGTAACCGAACTTTAACTTGGAGCACCGCGAAACGTTAAACTCAGTGATACATGGCTGTGTTACCTCTTAATCAAAAAGAGGAGACGTCAGGAGCATTTAACCGCCGAGGGATCCAAGAAAACAGTATTTTTCTGAATTAGACGGCGGCGTGTTCATTACTTTTGTTGGATCAACTAATTCCATCTTTTGTGTCGTCTCTTTCGCCTTTCCTTATAGGTTTCACGCATGTCGTCATTGTCTGCCAGAGTCAAAGGGTATCAGTCCAGGTCAGAAACCGCTGAGGTCTTTTGTGATTCTTCCGCTTCCCGGCCTTGGAATCTGGTCAAATGGTTAAATATACCTGACCACCAATCAGTAGTCCGCTCGAATAGTTTCCACTCGAGTCCTGTTGACCTAGCTGTTTTCAAGCTTCTCTAGCTAAGATCGCTTACGTTGGCTTACTTTCAGCCTGTCCCTCATTATGTTGATTTGGACAGAAGAACGACTCTATACTGTGTCATTATTAGTAACATTTAGAAGCTGCACACACAACGAAGTGTCGCCAGTTGTACAGTCAACAACATAGTTTCAAGTTGTGCGGAAATACAACGGTAGATTTAAGCGAGTTTGGGAACAAAGGAAGAGAATGTATTTTTCCAAAAAAAAACAATGAAACCTAAGCAAGCGGTAAGCAGAGTTGATGAATGTAGAAAAATGTCGGACTAAGGGCCTCAGTGCTAGTGTCAAAAATGTACCAACGGTGGGACATAAAGTCCAGTGTTAGTATTAATCGGGTAGTTACGTTACTGTCAAATGTGTTGTGGTAAAATAATAAGAAAGCATACATGGGAACTCACAACCTACGTGTGATACTAGTCTTCCTTATTGTGACCTGATTCATCTGGACTAGGGACCGGGCCGCGTGGGACGCACATAGTCCGGCTGTTTAGTTTTGTCAGTCTATACGCCCACGCCAATTATCGGCTGTCTCAAATCTGTCTCGCCATCGGTGCAAATCGGCGAGGTAGGAGTGGGTGTGATTGCTGCTTCGCAAATCCACCCTACTACGGGCGCTGCGCCTGTTCCGTGGGGTACGCGGTGACTGTCGTGCCTGGCGATACTCAAACAGTCAAAGCAATACTATCATTAACCTAATAGTATCCTCACGATGTACTACCTGCATGCCTTTAAACCCTCTTGGTAGACGGCCGTCCGGTGAGCACGTTGTTCACTTTGGTCCAACGGCCCATCGCAGCACTGACACGTACATCGGTGAGGGGTGAGGGGTTTCTGTTGTCAAACCCATGCAGTCGGCGTTGCGCTGACCCACTTACACAGAGGTAATAGCCTGGGAAGAGGGCGAGAATCTGGTCTGCGGGGTAAAGCCCAAACACGCGGAGGAGAAAATTTAATTTATGCCTACTTAGCGACATTTCAACTGGATATGCTGATCCAAATAAAATACATTATTCGTCTTGATATATGAATAAAATCCTCGGGTTAGGTAAAGTCGCATTTCTATTATAAATGGATATAATTTAAAATTAGTTAAACAAAGAAGAGTACTAAATCTGAAAGATCTATGTGAAACTACGGAGTCAGCTTGTAGTCACATTCGGTCGCTAAGGAAATACGGCATGTTCCGTACTAATTTTTGAATCACTGGGACTTTCGCAACACATGTCATAATTAGTCATTCGAACCGTCGTTAAAACTTCACATAGCTGTACGCATTAGTCTGCGGAATGCAAATCTGACACTATCACTATTTTCTGTATCGATTCTGCCGAATCTACTACTTTTAAGGTGATCTGATCTGCACATTAGTGCATATGGCCTTGATAAGGAAAAAAATCCAAAATAGGGTATGGGTGTAGTACTACCGCCCATCTTTAATATTTTCGCTAATGTTGTTATTACTTATTATCATTGCGTAGTTCGGATGTTGGACTGACGTTTTCTTGTGGAATTGCCACTGCGTCTAGTAGTGGCTCAAGTTACGTCTTTACGGAAGGGCATGAAATGAACTTTCTGTGTAGATTTCCATGCTATTCTCCTTCCTGTGTTTTTCATTTCTACCCGGGTAGTTTGTTTTGATGCGAGGCTGGGGCTGGTCTCTTGCTTACTTTGTTATATTATCCTGTGAATTTTAACTAAATATTATTTTAAAATCTTGTATGGTAGTTGAACTATGGCATGCCTTATTCTCGATTTTACCTGTTATATTCACTTGACTATGGGCTTCCGCCAGTTACACACATTGGTGCACTATTTGTTGTTTGAGTCGATTTAGATTTATAGCTACAGTTTGCTTTTAACTGACGTTATGACCGAGATACTAGACCATTCAGGGGTTTCCTACGACCCAGAATTTCATTGATGGATTTTGCGTTGCATGGTCTTACAGAGTTTCGCCTTTTTACATTAGAGGGGTGTTTTCGGTTACTTTCATTCGCATCATCCATAAATCCCTACCTCCACCGGTCCCGTATGATAAGTGGGCTCCGTTCACTTTAGTTGGCGGATGGTACTATCACATGCCAGTCCAAAATTGTTCTTCTGATAGCTGCAACCTAAATCACTAGGTCAACTCTTCTTTCGATAGATGTAGGGGCCACCGTTCAATGGTCCGTCTGCTGTTATTCCGCGCCAAGGGTTAGATGCACGCATAAATGCGTAGTCAATAGCGATACTGCCCGAGCTGAGGCCGCCATAAGTCTGCTTCTGTGCCAAGTCCACTCCCGGTAGTCGCAGGAAATAAGTGAACATGTTCTGTCCGCCAAGTAGGTCGGGTCGGTGCACAGCGTCGTCAGTGTGAATGTTACCTACTGCGGCTGTGCGTGCGGGGGCGGAGATAAGGGCCAAAAGTTGGGCCCTTGACCATTAGTCCATCCGCCTCTCCGAAAGATCCTGACCTCAATGAAGATCTCACAGCCACGAAGCCTGCAGATCAGATCAGGCGCCAAATGAGGTTTCAGCAAGCGTTTTTAGACTGCGCATCCATAACAAATGCCATTAATTTGGGGCGTGGTGGCATGCCTAAACGCAGACTCATGCGGCGTCAGCCATCAGCGTCTGATCCCACCTCCGGTCTTCTTGACTCTCTCCGGACATCGGGTCCAGGTTGGGGAGGAGGAGAGAGTGCGGTAGATACTGCGCATGTCCACCATCACTATAACTATTTCCTGTACAAGTACTCGCACTGCTGCTAGGCACACGGGGGTCATATCCGGTAATGATAGTCGAACTGTCGTCTGATTGAGGGCTTGCAACGAAGCCAAAATGGGCACTGCAGTTGCCTAGTCCACATTTTGCCATCAGGGTTGCATTTTTAATGTAAGACCTGCGCCCCAAAGTAAGTTGGACAAAGTAAAGCAGCCGAAACTCTGAATTTGCGGCCCACTTGAAACGCTGGTAAGTCATGTGTTAGTGCAGTGGCAGACTTTGAGTTGAGTCTCCTCTGTGCAATAAGTTTGTCTCTCTCTATCTCTTTTTATCCAGTAAAGTTTTGCTCACGGGTTTTAGCCTCCTCACCCTATGCGTGGTCTGACAGTGACTTCGTAAAGACCACGTAGACACTTCTCAGGTCTGTAGATAAAAATTCAGCTACTTAGGCGCCAACTTGCCCCCGGCGGGGGAGGATGCCCAACCCACGTAAAAAGGCAATTTCGAGTTTTGAGATGAATGCCGAAAAATCCACTTCCAAAAGGCCTTCCATTTTTCTAAAGAGAAATATGTCCGTTTTTACAGTCAAAGGTACGCAAGAATAGCAGATGGTGCAATCAAGGTTAAGAACTCGTGATGCTTAGGGCAGTTCAGTTGGAGCTATCCTTTAATCTTTAAACCTTGGTTTTAGCAAAAATCACGAGGGGGACTGGAACTGAAGTTAAAATGTGATGTTTTGGGAAAGTGCACCTCATGAGACGGGATATCGTCAACGTGCCAATTGACAACCTACTGAATTTTTCTTTCAATATCTTCCTCCACTATTCAAAGCCAGCCTCCTAAAAGGGGGGGATAATTTGATAAGGAGAAAGAACTCGCGGGAACAGAGTTACTATTTTGCTTGAGTTTCGAGAGACTAATCAGCACACCGTTTTTAAAGCATCTAAAGTTGAGCCATCGACCAGAGTTTCAAATCATTGATCAAGCCAGTCGGTCTTGGACTGACAAGTTTTTTCCCTTTCGCTGCCTCGACCTTTTGGTAGATGTTTGAAGGGCTTGACGTCCGCTTCAGTTACGAGTCGTCACTTCGATGGGGAACAGTTGAGAGTCTCTGTCCCTATGGGCTAGTTCGTAGTTGGGCCGTGTCTGTTCGGTTTTCTTTATGTAGGTGTGACCGTCCTACCCTGGTCTTTAGTACTTAGTGCGGCGGTAATTTTTGAGCTACAGGAGTGTTTAGATGCCTATCGATGGATTTGCAGCCTAAATATCACGCCTTGCGTTTAAGCTGTTCTGTCCTTGAGGTGCCTCGAAATAGGATAGACGCATCCTAAGGGCTAAAAGTATGCTCAGATTATCCACTGTGAGTTGCAATCTGAATTAGGCCTGCCTTCTGGGTCGTCAGTTTGGGTTTGTGCAGGCGGGCCTGCAATTTCCGCCCGGTTTCCCAATGTACATGCATTACCCATCATTGCAACATATTGAGTAGGCAGTTACCACAGTTGAGGTAAATGATACTGTGTACTTAAGACATAGCAAATGACGACGGGGTAGAGAGACTTCATAGACCCTTTTAATGCATAGAATGGTTCTCCAGGCATCTGCTGCTCTTGGGACCTTCGTCTACTCGCTCAGCGGTTTACTTTGACTCCGAGGTCATGAAGGCACAGCCCTTCACCTTTTTGTCGGTTGGCGTAATTCAGTGTGCTTCATTTGTTTGGAGTAACGTACGGGCACAGATATATCTTTGAAAAATATGGCGGTAGCGCTCAAAGTGCAGTATTTGACTTGAGTTGGAGTGTTTTCTGAACACTATAGGGTGCAATTGCACACCGGCGCAAAAGGACATCGAGGAAGGGAAGTTGGTGGTTCTTTTCGGCTTCCATCGTGAATTGAATATTCGGGCCAACCGAGTTCAGTAATTTTTTCGGGTTGTCAATGTAAGTTATTCTGACAACGACGAAAGTGTCATCGATAAAAAGAGTCCGGAACTTTGCTTGATAGTTTGTAGACACCAAGTGTTCTATCTGATATACAAACTAATACATAATGTGCATAGGAGCAGTGAGTAAAGAGACTGTAGGGCATTTACGTAAGCGCTAAGCCCAATAATAACCAGGTCCGTTATCCCCCATTAGTTTTGTTAACACACCCCCAAAGTGATCCCCACGCAGCCGGCCAGCATAATGACTAACAGTCAAGCCAAAGCACGCAAAGAGGCGTTATTTTATTCTTTTAATGACAGAAATAAAGATGATAATAAAGGACTTGTTCTGAATTAGCCTAATATTGACAACGTCTAATGCGTCCGAGATAAATGCAAATACATCTGAAAGAAGAAGTGGTACTTTTGGTTAATTAGTGGCCTGCTGCTTTCTTATAAATACTTGAGATAATACACATCGCTGAAATTTTGTCTGTTAGGGTCTAAATAAGTGCCCCCTTATCAGATAACTCTAGCTTTTTTCATTGCGGTAGACCTACAGAGAAATATTGGCAAAGTTTTAGGAATATGGCTTCAAAAGCACCTTATATATGGCATTGAGGAGGAAGACATCAGTCTGTATTGCAGTGAAACTTTAATATGCCATCCCTGGTACATCAAATGTACAACCGCACGTACTGCAGTATAGAGCTGCAGGTGACAGTTCGATCGCCGTTGTCGACGATGTCCACTGGGTGCTTCACGGCCCGTTGAAGCAGATACGGTGACTTGTCCGTGATGTAGCTTAGCATTTCTCCTCATTAAATGTGGACCATAATTCGTATCCATTGTAAAAATTCAGGAATCCTTTAAAGTATCAATTTAAAGGCATAGAAGAATATGTGATTTTCTTTACGGGGAATACATGCACCTCGTAGACTGAAATAACTAGGCGCTAATGCAGCGGCTGGTCAGACTCCAAATTATTCGGGAATTAAATACGTTTTTAGAACCTAATGATACTCCTTTTTCAAGTATAAAATATAAAGCCGATGTAATTCCCTATCAAACGACTGAAAGAAAGCATATTTTTGCTCGGGTTTTCTATAAAATATATTTGAATTTCCAAGACCGTCGAAAATCATTGTATAAAATGCCCACTACTTAAGTAGTCATTTTTTTACCGAGTATGGTTTCTACAGAAGATTAAAATGTAAAGCATTCGAAAGTTGACATGCTGCCAAGTCCAAAATATACTAGAACTATGTCTCATGAGAATGAATGTTTCAACCCCACCTAAGTAAACTTTCCTAATGGAAAACACATTTCAGAATTTCAGCCAAAATTTCATGAGATCGGTCACTCACTGTATGTGCAAGTGCTTACGCCTCATACTATCTAGGAGACCTTCGCCAAATTACATCCGAGCGAGACCTGGCATCACTTAACAGCACGTGGATTTTCCACATATATTTATCCGCCATACATAAGCAGTTGTTCCTACTTGTACTTCGGGATGTTTCCATTCTATCACCTCCGTGTGCTAGAAAGCGTACTTTCAAAGTAGCTACAATTTTTCACGCCGCATCCATGCCACTGGCAAGCCACTGTTAGACCTACTGATGCTTCCATACGTTCAGATTTTTGGCATGGCGACGTAGCTTTGCAAACGCTGGACCTCAACCGACATTAGGAGGTATCGGTATCGCGGTGGTGGTGAACGTGCTTGTGTGGGCGGACAACTAAGTGTCATTTATGTTGATGAAGTGGAATTCATCTGTACGAGGGGGACAACCGACAATCGTAAACCATTCACATAAATGTATGGGGCAGCGTAATCTCACCAGAAGGGATTGGAACATCACCCAGAGGGTTCGTTTTAACTGTTTAAAGCCATTAATTTCCTGCACTTTATGATGACTATTTTTACAGTTCCACCATGGAAATTATTATCCACATAATTCCCTGTCGAATGCTAGGCGAAAATTCATCATCTGCCTAAAGCCCTGGCAGTCCTCATTTGCCAAAGAATGCTTTTACGGGGCCCGGTAGCAGGCTCGAAAGCTATCTGTGCCCGAAAACATAAAAACGAGGCAATCGCGATAATCATTGCTGCATTTGGTCAGCGTCTGCCATTTGGTTGTCACTTTTCCTGCCTGCTTTAAGGGCAAAACAGCAGGGTCAAAAAACAACCGAATTTGCTCCTGGTGCGTATGCAAGGAAAAATGTGATCCTTTTCGCTGCAAACTGCAGCACGAGTAACTGACAGATGATTGCTCTCAAACGATGATGTCCATGGCAGAGGACTTTCGTCAGTTTGTTTACGGCAAAGAACATTCATCACGTTGTTGCGTGAAAGCGACAAATAGCAATGCGGCATGACTGGCCGACGGCAGCTAACAAGCTAGAAGGGACCATTTTGGTCTCCACTTTCGTTGTCGTTTTTCCTTCCACAGTTACAAACCTTGCGTCTGAAGTCAGTAAAAGACGTTATTCGTTATCTGAGAAGTCAGAAAGTGGAACTTGCTGAAAAGGATGCAGGAGCTATATTTTTGTTAAGCACCGACACCGTCAACAGTTTTGCTTTATTCAGAGGCATTATCAATAAAGACGGTTATATAGGAATAACCATTTTGACTGACTGCCCATCGCGAATAGGTGAATGGATGGAAAGCAATGTTTAAACACAAGTCGGTTTATCAGCGACATTTCGATCGTCGATGCCAACGATGTCCACCGTTTGCTCCACAGGGACAGTGGCTTGCGCGCGAATTAGTAGATAGTAGACTTGCGCAGCGCTTATCGCACTCTCTCCTCCTACTCCGCCTCCCTCAACTAACTCCGGTGTCATGAAGACCGGAAACGGGGAGAGGCTACAGGTAGTTGGCACGGTGAAAACCCGCGCCTAGTCGTATCGCCACACCTCCTGGTCGACAGCAAACACTTTCCCGGGATTTTCAATAACTGCAAAAAAGAGGGGGGAAGGGATCCCAGCGGGATCAACAGCCGGCAAATGTATGCCATGATAAAACTTCGTATGACACAATTCACAGTCCTTCTCTATACCGCTGTCACATCAGGCGACTAAAGCTCTTGTTCCATCGACCGCATCTACTTCCTATCAGCTACCTCCTGGAACTCGCATTGTCGCTTGCATCGAC
>CACRXP010000014.1:2643482-2687929 GCA_902702965.1 Spirometra erinaceieuropaei
TGATCTGGTTCCCACCACATGTACCAAGTTTCTACAAAGGGGCTCGGACTTTGCACAAGTGAGAATGTCCTAAAGACCACTGCGGCCTGACTGTCGGTCTTTCATCCAAATTAAGATGCTCCGCCGGCAATCGAGTTACCGCCTCGGTTGCCAACCCCCCAAACCACGGCATTTAGCACCTCGTTAAGATTCAAGCGAGTCGAATAGTGAGCAGTGCGCTGATTTGTTATTGGGTTGGATTTGTCAGTGCCAGTCTGCCTCCCTCCCTTTTGCCTGTCCCATGCACCGGTCGACTGTCCGAGCTCACCGCACCTGGTTATGCGATTGGGCGCACTGGCTAACTAAGTTAAAGTAAGTGGGCTAACTCATGAAATGTCAACAGAAGTTCCGAAGTGCGTTTCCGTTTCGAAAAGATTGATTAAGTAGGGTTGTAAAACTAATTATCATGCAGCGCAATTCTATAATAATTTATTCGCCCCAGAACGCCGGCTTTCGAACAATCGTCTTTTCGGCTGCATTCAAAAAAGCATACTCCGTCAAAATGACTACTTAAGTAGCATGCATTTTTTCGATGATTTTCGATGCCACTAAAGATTCAATTATATTTCGTTGAAAAGATGCATAAAAATATTCATTCTTCTGCTGATTCAGTAGAAACGTACGTCATGTTTCAATATTTTACTTGACGGAAGGGTATAATTTGGTTTTATAAAACTTTTCCGATTTCCGAATAATTTTGAACCCGACCTGCCATTACACTTGCATCCAGGGTTCCCAAACCACAAGCTGTATAATTTCTGCGCATGGAAAATCATACATTTCTCTAACGTACTAAGAGGAGACCATATGGTGTTCATAAAATAAAGCATTGGATTTGAACCACACTGTTACCTTTACAAGCCACATTGGTAAATGCAGAGACATGACGTTTTATGAAGAGCCATTTCATAGTATTAATCTCACAATTGATAACTTTTTGAAACCGAATTATACCCTTCCTTCGAGTATAAAATTGGACAAAAACGTGATTTTCTTCTGAATCAGCAGAAGAATGAGTATTTGTATGCATCTTTTCAATGAAATATAGTTGAATTTTTAATAGCGTCGAAAGTCGATGAAAAAAATGCATGCTAGTTAAGAAGTCTTTTTTTTACGGAGTATGGTTTTGGATGCAGCCGGAAAGCCGGCGTCCTGGGGTAACTGAATTATCGTGGAAACATGCTGCATGATAATTAGTTTCACAGCTCTACTTACTTAATCTTTTCGAAACGGAAACGCACTTCGAAATTTCTGTTGAGATTTCATGAATTAGCCCACCTAACGCGGGCAGCTCGTCTCCCTGTGTCAGTTTCTTACCAGCACGACGAACAGCGCCATGTGCATAGGATGGTAATTGATGTCCACGCAACTTCCACTGAGAGAATCTTGATTTCCTTTAGAACTTAAAAATAGCGGAAAGGTTACGTATCCAGAAACCTACGGGGATGATATTTTCAGAAATTTTTTTGTGTTTTTTACTGAAATATACTGTGAATAGAATTCAAGCTGAACTCAACCCGGTAAGTCTTTCTCGTCAAACTGCTCCTAGGTAAGTGTCCGGTTCTGTAGCATCATTAAAGTAAACTTTCGACATCTTTGTAAAGGTACTATCTGGCGGTTGTTTTTATGGTAAATTCGCGCCCAGAACTTCCAAAAATTGATTTCTACTAAAATGTACTTAATCAAGTGACTTCGCACACCTGAAAGTAATGTATAAATTCTGGCGTCTTTATTACGAAAGGGAATTTTTCACTTACCCCCAGTGCATCTCTCGTTAGGCTAAATGACATGAATGCATGGTTCGGGATGCATGAAATTCATGCACAGTTTACAATATACCAGCGTATGTTTGAGATTATAAGTTCAACAACTAATGCAGAGCTTATGTATTTACATTTTTTGAATCATATCGCTTTTTGTCTCTCACATAAACGGTAAGTTCCTTTTTGTGCTGAAACATAAAGAGCTGGATCCGTAGCACAACTGTTCAATGTCCGCAGAAATTATGGTGCAAGCTGGGAGTAAAGTCCTTTGTGAAAATCTTTTCAAATTCGATCTGAAAGTTGATATGAATTTCTGAGTTGGGATGCAGCAGCTTCGGCGGAATAAGGACGTGTAATTCGTACTCTGTCAGTAGTATCTAAGCACACACTAATCTGCTTACCGCAATTCTAACACGCTGGTAGTCCCACTAATGAGCCAAACCTTGCGCAGTTGCCTCATGTAGCGTCATATGATTGCGAAACACATGTTTAAGTTTTCATCCATTGACCGTGCTGGAATTGCAGTAGTACGGTCAGTGTGTCAGTGTAGCTCTCTTCGGCGCAATATTGTGCTTTTCCGCGGATTACTTCTCTCATAGCACCCTCCTCCACCCACCAAAAAGCTTTTTTGGTCGGAAGTGAACACGTGGGAAATGCCAGAGACGGGAATTATCTCCCCCTACCTGCAGGCTGCGGCTCATATGCCTTCCCCAAAGGTTTTCCATTCCATGTTATGGCTACTTTTGGCAGACGGATCGCAGTCGACTTTACCCGGCTATGGATAAAAAGTTTCTTCTACGTTTATGAACCTTTTTCTGCGGTCGATTCTGGCCACCGCACTACGTCACTGGGGTTTATGTCGCCATAGAGATTCACGAAGTCAACTAATACTGTCTTCACCTCGTAAGGCTTTCGTGGCTGCACCAACCTCGGACTGAAAACGAGGAGATCCATTTATGCCAATTAGGGGAACGAAAGACTGGGTAATTCTTCTCCCTCCCGTCTTAATGGCTACAGTAACTTGCTCCTTGCTTAACATTTTCTTCTCAAAGAACTTTGCTAGCCAAGGCCTAAATAAAGGAATCACGCCAATCGTAGTCGCTTTAAACAGATTCCTTTTTAAAATGGTCATTCTCTGTTGTCACAAATCAGAACACCAGGAATGGGCGACTGGTTGTTCGCTTTGTCCTGTCCTCTAGTAATTTTTTGATTTTTGGGAAACTACCGAAGTGGCGTTGTCTGAAGAGGCATAAATGCCGCATCTGATAACCCAAATTATCCTCATTATGAGAGTAAAAGAAGGCCACAGTTCTAAAATGAAAGAAAATAGAGAATAGCATTGAACTTCTGTCCTCGTAATTTCTTCTGGTATAACGTGTAAGTAGGCATAAATACAAAGGGACTATAAAAAGGCGCCGCCGGAGAAAATTATACGGTATCCTCCTTTTTAACGTTGATCACCTTTTCTGCAGTTATACAGTGAACATCGATGTGCAGACGACACTGACGGATTATTTTTGGTTGACTTTCTGCACGGAACTTAGGTGGCCTTGCCCTCAAGTCTAGGTGGACCAAAGTTCTCATTAGTATTAGGGTTGGACTTATAATAGCTTTTGTTAGGTTTCGGGCCAAAATGGTTATGCAGCCCCGCTTGACGTACACAAACCCCAGTCACCTCTAATACGGGACCGGTGGTAATAGGGGTTTTTACAGGAGGGACCGGGGAACGCACAGGCGACGAGGTCAAGTAGTTGCATGCAAAAGAAAAGCTAATGGAAATGCGCGGTTGTACTTTGAGTGGTCGAGAAATATTTGCCCTGACCACAACGCTAACCCCTAATCCCAAACCCCCACTCTAACCCCTAACCCTAACCCTTAACCCCAATCCCAACAGCCTTGTGTCCATCAGGTGGGGCTTCCAAACCAAATCTTACCAAGACTAGGGTTAGTAGTATCAAGGTTACAGTCAGGGCTCTGGATTTTAATGTAAGATGACCTGTGATACTGGAGGCTCCACAGTAACGTGTTTGACCGGAAGAGATTAAATGACCGGTAGGTGGGAAGCCGGCTAATTTGCTGGTCTTCAGTTTAGCGCATTTTCACCATCTGCATAAAGCGCATGCAGACATAGAAGAACAACATGAACTATGGGAATAGTTTCCATCCGGTTTTGAGGCCTCCATCTGTACTGGAAAAGTGTCGTGCCACAGGACTTTCCATCGCTCGGTTCGACAAAGGACACGGGTGCATTATTCCCTATGCATGCTCCGGTTGCTTTGCGCAGAAATGTGCCTGTTTCTCTAAAGGGTTCTTGTTTATTACCCTGTTGCCTCAGGTGAGTTAAGTTGCCGGGGTTCACTCCTGACCCTCAATGTTCCACCAGTGCTTCCATGTTTGAAAAACCCCTCTCCCACACTCGCAGGATATAATAACGGAGACAATACTCAATGATTAGATACAGGTAGAAGCGTTCACTGGATGGGGTCTATTTGGGTCCTGACTTTTCAGGGAGCGATCTTAACTACCAGTTTCCAGTGACTGGAGAGTTATACATCCAGCTTTCTGTGCATGTTGCAGTTTGTCCGGTGTATTAGTCGGATGAGGAAGGAGAGTAGATCGGACTCCCATTTTACTGTAACTGGTGTCGCTCGCGTTTGTTGACCACAGTGCTAATTAGCCATCCAGATTGTTTCACGCCTTCACTGTCTCCTGTCGAGTAGGGTTGTTAAACCAGATGGGAAAGGCAAGTTTACGTGTAGGTTGACTGAGCAGTCAGTGAAAGTCCAGGCTTCCTACACCTGGTTTGATGTGTTCTACTCATTTCGGCCAACAATCTCAACGCGCCAAAGTTGAAGGTGTGTCACATCTTTGCGGCAGTGATTAATTACTACTTCCAGCTTCAAATAGGATTTGTGGCCTTCACACCGGGAGAAATACATCATTAAAGTAAGAGCCCTGCAAAAGAATCGTCAGCTTCTGTAGGTGGATGGTCGAAATAACCACTCTAAACGTCCAAATAAAAATAAACTTAGCCTGATGAGCACCTCGTCTTCTTTTCAAATGCCCCTTATAATTTGCATTTTTTACTGTTATTGACATGGCACCGTGTTCTATGGCCATCCAGTGATCGGGCATTTCTGGCTAGATGAGTGGTTGCGCTGGCTCCGAATTCCTGAATCCAATCCTTTTCCTTTTAAAAACGCCTGTCGCGTATGACGGCAGAAGATTTACAGGACAAGGAGATATGGGTGTTAGGGGACAAACGGAAAGGTCAACATATACATTTTTGATGCTTAAAATGATCGGAATAAACATATCAACCCTTTCAAGGAACTGCCATCTGAGATTAATATTATGTGAAATTATCCAGGAGAGGAAAGTGCTTCAGGTTGTTTAATTTGCTTGATATTCAATAGGTAAATGCGTTATTTGGTAGGTTAAAGTTGTGATAAGTGATAGAATCGAATGACCATAATTACTGTCTTCAGTCTGTTAACAAAACTCAGGGCTAGATCGCAGTTGGTAGCCAGGACACGTATTAAAGTTGGCTGGGAGTTTGTTTACTGGGGCTATTTTGTGGGGTTACATAAAGACATCTGACCAATTTGGCTTCTGCTGTGCGTTTGAGGTTAGGATTAGTGTACCTGTTAATGGTTTTCGATTTTCGGGTTAGGGTTATGCCTTTAGGCTTAGGCTTTCAGGTTACGGTTAGGGTTTGAGCGTACGATAGGGTTTCAGTATAACGGTTAGGTTTTCCGGTTACGGCTATGTCTAAGGGCTACGGTTACGTTTAGGATTTCGGTTAGGGTTAGGGTAGTCGTTAGGGTTAACGGTTAACGTCTAAGGTTGAGGTTGGAGTAGGGTTAAGGTCACCGTCCGCTTCACCATTCCTGGCTACCAACTGTGATCTAGCCAAACTCAGGTCTAATGAAGCGCCATGGAATACTAGGCCGGATCTTCTGAGAATGTAACATTCCAATAGACTGCCGAGAAGCTGTGTGAGTGGCATTTTAATGCCTCTGTGTCGAGCCACGTGGTAGATCAACGCAGGGACTAAAGCGACGTACGGCAGGCGCTCTCGGGAATGCCCATCCATAACAAATTCCAACATTGGGCGTGTGGTGGCACGCCCAGTCGCAGGCCCACACCGCGCCAATTGAGATCTGAGCCGTGCTGCCTTATTTTGTTATATAAAATCCTGGTCAGTGTATGTCGTGGACCAGAGGATGTGCTAGCACGCCTAGGTGCGGGCTTTAGTCGTGCCAGTCCTCTGTGCTCCCCCCCACCCCCGATATTCTTGGCCCTGACTTGACACGCCACCCATGTCTGGAGCTCATGCTGGATATCGTCGGCATCAACGGTCTAAAACTGAGGGTTGGCCTTCGCAAACAGGATGCATTACGATCACTTTGTAAAATTATGAAAGTCTTCCGATGTATGCACAACGTTTTTGCGTTACTTAACTAACATACTTCTCAGGCTGCATGCCAAAATATAAAAGAGGGATTCACCTGGAGAGGTTTGTTTTCCGTCTAAAATTTTAGATAGGGAGTTCGGTGAACCACTTTCGGATACTAGAGAAATCTCTGCACAATTCCTCTTATACAGCCTCCTTTGCCTGACGCGTTCGTCGGTGATGACGATCGTAGGATTGAATTGGATCCCCTTTCATCGTGACCTGTGTCGTCCTGCCCTTGTTGGCCGCGACAACAACTGGTGACTCCGATTTTTTCACGCCTTTAAGCCATCATCGGCCGGGTCCAGTCTGGTTTCTATAATGAACTACTGAACTTCATCATTCCCGTTCTACAGTTTACGATGGCAGAAGAACTGGGCGAATGACGTCTGTTCTTCAATGTAATCGCCTGCAACCGGTCGGGCGTCCAGATGGCAACGGTAGTCTACAGGAAAATAAACATCGTATAAATGCCCAGCTACAGCAGGTAATATTTGCAGTAACACAAGGGAAACTAGTAGTACCAGTAAGCAGTAAGCGAAAAAATGGACGCACGCGATACTGCCGGTGGGGACTCACTGCAGCATGCTAATCACCAAAATGGACGAGATGAAGCGCCTTCGAGAGCTCTTCAGATCTAATGACTATCCACGAGTGTTTCGTGTGAAGAGTCGAGTGAAACAAAGGAAGGGAATGGAGCCTAAATCAACCAAAATTATACGGGGCATTCCGTATACGGTGGAGGGGCCTGTGACGCTATAACTAGACCTCCCGCGCGACTCAGAAAACAAGTTGCACACAGGTCTGGCTCAACAATCCGCCGTCCCTAACTAAGAGGATTCGATCGTTCTCTACCGACTTAAATGAAGCTGTGGGAAGTCCAGAAACGTCGGGAAAATCAGGCGACGGTTGCAAACGTGAATGAGGGAGTACCAGTTGACCGTTCGAATGTTTGACCAAAGGTCGGACGTAGCAACCAAGGCCACGGAGGTAGAGCACGTCAACTTTACTACTGCTGAGAGTGTAAATCGATGGGAGGTCACCTTAAGGTAGGTGCATGGAGATCGCATGTCGACCAACTGCTCAATATGAATTATTCAAGATCTGCCAAAGCATCTATGAATTTCGTGAGGCTGGTCGTCATCTGGTGAATTCTAGGTGAATTACTTAGGAAATCCTGCTTGGGCAGTCAGCCTTCAGTGTCACATTTGGTGGATCCCAGACGTTGCAGTAGGTTGGGTGGGTAACTTGACCCAGATGTAATTAAACTCGCGTAGTCCGGCGGGGCCTCGTAACTCAAGTGGTTTAAACGTTGGCTGTACTAAAACCTTCCTCTTACTGCGTTGGTTGGAATCCCACCGAGGCGCAGAGTTTTTCACAGTTGGGTCAATACGAAAATGAAAGAAGGCACAGAAATTGCCTGGACTTATGCCTAAGGTCTTATCCTACGCTATTGTACAACAACGGAAATGAGAATTGTAGGTAAACAGGAAACAAAAAGTAACTTTCACAAAATAACGGATTTTGAGTTAACGTGTGAGGTCGTGGGAAGTAATCGTTTTTAGCAGCGTAATTTCCGTAACGGCCTGCAAATTTATGCCAAGATAAAACCCCATACGACACGATCCACAGTCTACAGACAACTAATTGTGGTCCTTCTCTATGCCGTGGCCAGCGTTTTTTTTGAAGCCCTATAAAAAACACATATCTGCACGCCACCAAACCACAATAAGATTTCAGAGAACTATCTTCTTGCTCAGTCGTAAAATAACGTAGAAACCTGGGTCTGACCTAGGTCACCACGGAACCAGTTAATTAAATAGGCGGGGATTGCTTGTTTTTATAAAATTCCTGACTTTCATAGCTAAGTATTATCATGAGAGCCTATAGAAGACGGTATAAATTCCTCACCACTGCTAAAGCAAATGCAGGCAGTAATACAAGTTAACAGATTATTAGAAAAAAATTCAAAAAGCAATTTGGCGAGCATACATCTGCTTTCGATAAATTCTCTTCAGGCCTGTACAGTTATGTGGCTACTGAAGTAATGAATTAAAAGATACGGGCAAGTTGATAATTAAGCTTTAGCTCGGGTTTGGCGGGGAGAGGCGAGGGGGAGTGTGAAACACCACAATTCCAGTCAGCGCCAGGGAGAAGGTGGGTCCCGGCAAAGGTAATGACATGCGGGTGGCTGACTTGGTGGCTTTGAGCCGTGGCCACTGTAGGACCTGTATAAGGTTTTTCTGTGCGCATAGGACGGGTCCGCGTAACCTGATTGCAGCCGCCTCTGCCGCAGCCAACACGCGCTGCCCAAGCAGTTTTGAATAGCTTGATGGGACCTTGTAAATCCCTCTGAAGGCCGCTCTGGCGTCTACACGGTGGCCTGTGTCTACCGCGTGCGCGAGGATCGAGCTGTTGCTGGTCTTTATTTGACCCTTTCCTAACCATGTTGGAAGATGTTGTTTTATTCTTTTGGATAAACGCAGGCTCTTGCGACCAATATATTCTGCCCCACAGGAGCAGATGAAGGAGTAAATTCACATAGAGGTGGTCTGAGCTGGTAGTTTGTCCTTGCCCTCTCCGTATTAGAAAAAAACAATAAGACAGCCAATAAACTAGATTCTATAAAGATAGAACAGGCTAATGTGTGCATGTATTTATCAGAATCAGTTGTAATGGCCCCCTTTACAAGTGAGTTTAGATATCAAAAACAGCTGCCAACCTTGCAGTTTGCAAGCATATGTAAAAAGCTGAAATTCGTCAACAATAAATAAGAGTGGACTTAAAAGTTTGGTAAGGTGTGGTTATGTGGCTTCATCTAATGGACACAATACTGCAAGTGTTGGGACTAGGGTTAGGGGTTATGGTTAGGGGTTGGAGTTAGGGATTAGAGTTAGAGAATAGGGTTAGGGTTAGGGGTTAGCGTAACAATTTCCCAATTACTCAAAGTTTAACCGCGCATTCTAAATAGTTTTTCTTTTTCATACGACAACTTGACCTCGTCACCTTTGCGTTTCCCGGCCCACCTGTAAAAATTTTTATTACCAGCGGCCCGGTATAGCAGATGGCTGGGGTTTGTTTATTTCGGGTGGGGCTAAATAACCACATCTGACCAAAAGTTTTATTTACTTTTGAAAAGTGACCTTTATCATTACTGCCCATGGCTTTACTTCTCAATTTACTTAATCAACACGACGCGTACAGATAGACATCTCATGGAAGCACCAGCAGCAGCGGCAACCAGGGTTTCACCCGATCACTTTTTCGGCGTGCATCTAATTTCTTTTGTTGAGCAAGACACGCTTCTCAGTTTGTCTACGTCCTCTTGCGGCCATCGCCAAAACCTGTATCGCACTGCCATCGCCGTCTTGAGTAAGCGAAACGGAACATAGACCACTGAAACAGAAAGCCGGAAATAGGAACAGTTTGTCGGTGACGTTGTTGCAAGTGGTGCGGCAGATGCCCTTTGCCTTCGCCCTACCAGCTTGTAACAACGCGAGCTTAACAGTGGACAACGGCTAACATGGATGCGAACGGATTATGCCCTTGGAATTGGGTTTTCAGTGCAGCTAATGACTCAATAAAGGCTGCCTGTGACAGGCGGCTCAACGATGGCGTCATAAATACCAATTACTGGCCAGATGAACAGTCCCCAAATCTGGGGATAATTTTGCGCTTAAATGTCTTCACGAGTTGCAGAAGGACAAATGTTGAGAATTGAACTTATAACTATAACTTCATACGTTGAGGCCGGCAACACCAACCGGCCGATTAAAGAAATGCTCCAAAACAGCGTCTACCATGTAGGCGGAGTTATACCATTAATTGCTGTGCGGAAATATCTCAGAACATTGCAGCCAAGCCAGGATTCTGGCTTCTGGTTGAACTTCTTTGCGGCCGTCTCAGATAGCGCACTCGTCAAAAATGAATACCTATATATAGTAGGATATTTCTGTCAATTTTCGATAAGCCTATAAAATTAAAGGTACTTGATAGAAAGCATGCACACAATTATGCCTTTCTGCATTCATCTGGTAGAGGACCAAGTCTTCTTAAAGTATGATGCTCAAAAATGGGTATCATCCAGTTTTTAGAAAGGTTTATAATTAGCAATCTTCATAAGACCGTGAAACTTTAAATGGCATCCTATCTGTCCGCTTGATAAGGCTTCTTATGGAGTATGCAATACAGTCTACAGTGCGTGACCTATCTCATGAAATGTTGGCTGAAATTCTCAAATGCGTTTTCGATTAGAAAGGATTACTTGGTCGCGGTTGTAATACTGATTATCATAAGGCATATTCTTATAACATTTTAGACTCAGCAGTATGTCGGCTTTAAAATGCACTTCTTTTCAATCTCCTGTAGAAAGCGTGCTCGGTAAAAAATGACTACTTAAGGAGCATGCATTTTTCCCATTGATTTTCGATGGTCTTGCAAATTCAAATATATTTTATAGAAACCACGAACAAAAATGTGCTTTCTTTTAGTCAATCAATAGAGAATAACGTCTTCTTTATATTTTATACTTAAGGAAGAAGTATAATCAGACTTTAAAGAAGTTTTCTAATTGCCGAAAAATTGGGAGCCTGATCATTGGTTGCATTAGCGCTTAGTGATTACTCTCTACAAGGTGCATGCTTTCTGCGTAAAGAAAATTGCGTATTTTTCTATGTCATTAAAGAGATATCATCCAGGGTCCATAAAATTTTGCAATGGATGCGGACCATGTTGTACATTTCATGAGGAGCAGTGGTAAACGTCCAGGTGCGATGCTATGTGAATGGACATATCGCGGTCTTAAAAAGTCTCATAATTGGAAACTTGTTTAAAGCCTAATTATACTTCTTCCTTAAGTATAAAATATAAAGAAGACGTTATTCTCTATTGATTGACTAAAAGAAAGCACATTTTTGTTCGTGGTTTCTATAAAATATATTTGAATTTGCAAGACCATCGAAAATCAATGGGAAAAATGCATGCTACTTAGTTAGTCATTTTTTACCGAGCACGCTTTCTACAGGAGATTGAAAAGAAATGCATTTTAAAGCCGACATACTGCTGAGTCTAAAATGTTATAAGAATATGCCTTATGATAATCAGTATCACAACCGCGACCAAGTAATCCTTTCTAATCGAAAACGCATTTCAGAATTTCAGCCAACATTTCATGAGATAGGTCACGCACTGTATATCTGTTGCACAATTGTATGCATTGAAAAAATTCCCATGGCAATATTCAGAAGACTAGTTAGCGAGCATACCTTTGCTTTCGATCAATTCCCGCCAGGCCAGTACACTTTATAGGAAAGGGGTAAAAGTGGAAACATGTCAGTGAATAGGGTGATCGACTTAAGTTCGTCTTAGAACAGACGGAGAGCGGGATTTCTCTAATCACTGATACATTTTTATTGACCGCGTTCTGATATAAGTATAACGACCAGGTGAGAATTTATTGAAATCAAACGTATGGCCCCCCAACTAATCATCTTAAAATTGTGTGAGTCCTCTGTAGTATCTTCCGAAGGGCCTGAGGAATGTGTGCTTTTTCTTGCTTTGAAAATATACACATTTCGAACCGCAAACCCTAAGAGCAAGTGCAATGACAGCCCGGGCTCCAAATAATTCGGGAATCGGAAAAATTTCAAAACATAAACAAACCGTTGTCTTAGTGCAGAGTTTGAAGAAGACGTAAGCTGCTACCAAATAAGCAGAAGAAATCATGTTTTGATTATGATGATTTTGTTGAAAATCAACGGACAATATCATACTACTCAAGTGGTCATTTTTACCGAGCGCGGGTTTCACAGGCGGCCGAAAAGAATGGTATTCAATAGCCGACATCCTGGCATGACTAAAACATCTTAGGGTCACGCTGCACGATAATTTATTGTATTAGCCCTCTTAAGAGATGCCTCCTAATAGAAAAGGCACTTCCGCGTAGTATGCGATTGGTCACTGACTGTACGAAATGCGTCTAGATACTCCAATCACGTTCATGCCACCTGGAATTTCCTTCCTTATTATCTCCCCCCAGCTTCATCTATGACATCTCACAGGAGGTCTACAACCCAATTCCAGACTCTTTCCATCAGCGGGGCTTGCATTTAGCCCAGACTGGCATTAGAGGTCAATGGTAACGATAATGAGATACCCAGGGGGAATGTCAAAAGAAGGAGAGTCGGACAATGGGAGGTCTGACGTTTCGAGTAGTAATTCCGCCCACCCATGACAGGGCTATATCGAGTCATTTTGACTTTTGTCGGAGACTGAGAGATGAGTCAGGTTAATACGATGGCGCGTGGGCAATCAGCAACTGCTGCTGCTGCTTACGTTATTGGTGTTGATTGCCCCCCTCTCCAGGTCTCCCCGCCCACGTACGCACGCACAAGCACGCACGCACTCACGCACCACAGTGCACCGTATTTCGTGCGCACTCCGCCTAACAGCAACGCATCACACCTCGTATGCAGCCCATGTAGCCACACATACATGGGGAAAGATGGGGTCAGGCGGTGTGGACAGTCGCCAGACGCGATTTTGCATACACATTGACCCAGATGGGCAGCAGGAACAACGCCAACTGCTGACATTACCTGTTTGGCTGTCGGACTGGCTGCCATGCTGATCTCTCTCTCTCTCTCTCTTTCCTGTTTCGTTTTCCACTCACACGGGTGGTGAATATCAAGGTTATCTTCAGAACAACCCGGTACTGTGGCCTTAGCCTTAACGTCAGTGGTCAAAGAAGGACCGGGGGGATTTAAATGATGATTACGGAACAGTTGTTAGGCCTAAGACAACCAACAGACCACATTCGGCCTGATATTCGGATGCCAAAATGGGAGGCAGGGGAGTTGGTAGGCAGAAGTAGTTCTGACTCATATGGAAAAATTAGGGCGGAAACTTCGATTTTGCTATCCAAACGAATCCGTCTTTTGCCTCGTGCCTATATTATTATCCGGCTATTTAAGTAAAACAGTAAAGAGGTGGACAAAACACGCATGCTGGGATAATGCACAAAAAGAGGACTGGAGTCCAGACCTTGTAGATAACATATATTTATTTAGACTGGACCGATGTTGTCCCTAGGGGTCAAAACTGGTGTTCGTACGATGGAATACATCATCTTAGGAAAACGGCGTTTTCTCTGCTTTGTCCCCACCTAGTAGAAAAAAGTGATTCGTAAATCCATGAAACTGTTTCATACAGAAGATACACCTTGGAACAGCTTTGATCGGAGGCCAAATAATACGACCCACATGTAAATGAGTTTTGTCTCAAGTCAGGAGTGGCTCCAAGTCTCACTTCTTGTCGTCTCAACGCAACCGGAAGTGTAATCGATGTTGTACATGGCTTATTCGCCGTGATTACATTCGTAGGTCACGTTCATTGCTCAGTCACTCCATCCTACTTCCAAACACGTTTGCTCGGATAGGAAGAAATGGGCGGTCCAGGCTACTGCGGTCGTCTTCAGACTCAGCCAATCTCGTGAATTACGATGAAATTCGGCAGCCATCCTAAGAGACCCGCCACATTAGCCTCTTAAGAGGGAGACTGAAAAATGTGGTTCAGGTCAGTGCTGATTTACGTTGTCAGTACTGATTACCGCGATAATAGGGCGCGAAGCAGTTAATTGAAAGGCGACAAAAAAGTAGGATTCTTGCCGTTCCCCCTACTCTAGTATGACCTATGTCACCCTGGTAGTTTAGGAGGCATGTTCTCCTTTAGCTATCTCAGTCAGAAAGCCGCGCACCCTACGACGTGGAAAAAGCCACCGATTAATCGTCAAGCAACACCGCCTTGGCGTCGGGCAAAATGAAAGACATCCAACTACTAACTGCACCTGCCTCTTTTGCCCATGCCGAAGATGGACGAACCTGTTTATCCCGGCGACTCCAATGAGTGGGTTTATATTTGGAGGAGCACCTGAAAGGGGTTTTTCGTAATCATGGAATGAAGGGCTTTAATGGTAACGAAATTGTGCTGACAAAGGTCTGAGAGCAGGACACGAATTTGTTCAACACTGACATCGTTTTCCTAGTTGCATAACATATATAGATGTGTCTTGCTTACGTAACTGTTAAGTGCTGGGCTACTTGTTCATCAGAAACGAGATCACCGCTACCTACGTGTAACAAAATCAATGTATGCTGTCGGCTTCTGTACTGATCACTGCTCAGGAGTCTCGAAGCACAGGTCCCAAACCCAACAAAGAATACGACCTGAATACAGGAGCACACAGAATGCACACATGTTCCCATCGCTTGATTGAACACTGGCTTGGAGAATATAAAGATTCCGGAGGATGAAAAATGGGAACAAGGATTGCGTAACTCCACTTACCTCACAGCCAGCAAACCCCTCCGACCTGCAAGCTACTAACATCAGAACAGATCCAACAATAACGAAACTGAAATCTGACGCTTTAGTTTTATAGAAGACGCGGCTTCCGTCGGTGATCGCATTCTAGTATTTATTTACAAATACTAGAATGCGATCACTGGAACAAGAAGTTTATTTGCCTGACGTTTCGGATTCTCACTCGAATCCATCATCAGAGACATTCGCAGATAGAGTTGAAGGTGGCACCAGGAGTGAAGTATTTATAGCACGTGGCTGCCGTGGGACCGTATGCGCACTGCAATTAACAGTTCTCGCAATCGCCGCTGGGGTCGTAATTGATGTGGCGGTGGCTTGGCGGTCCGAGTCTGAGTCGTTAATGGCCGCGATTTCGTCATCCGTGCTGGATGCTAGTGTGACGATTGCTCGGCAAACTGGCTCACTGTCACCGTGATAATTGCTCACCCGCGCCCTCCCCACGTGACTGATTCTCCTGCCCAGGGAAAATCGCAATACGGAATAGGCTACCGGGAGGTCATTGTGTTTGTTGATGGATTGCGGGCCTGAGAACCATGACTCGAGCAGCTCGCGGCTCACGCGGTTGTCACTCCTTGCGAGGATTTCGGCCTCTTGAAATTTGAAAATATGGCCGGGTCCCGTCGAGTGTGCCGCCACCTGAGAGTTAGCGTCTCCCCGCCTCACTGCTGCTGCGTGCTCGGCAAGTCGCGTACGGAGTAATCTCCCAGTTTCTCCGACATAATTGCTTTGTCCGCAACTACACCAGATCCGTTAAACGACCCCAGACGTTTCCTGCCGTGGCAGCGGGTCTTTTGGCCTCATTACTTGGCGCCTATTGGTTGCTTCCGGCCTGTGTGCAACCCCAACTCCAAGTGGAGTGAGAAGACGACTGACGGCTTCCGAAACGTTCTTTACGTACGGAAGAGCCCGCCAAAAAACCAAAGTGTTCAGGAAAGCGACAAATACGACGCAAATACTGAACTTCAATAGCAACCACCCGATCAGTCACAAAAGCAGTTGCGTAAGGGCGCTATACCGGCGCGTTGAGACGCACTTTCATCAGACATCCGGTGTGGATTCCTACCAACCGACGGATTATTCACATAAAGTCGACTGTGGGAAAATATTAACAAAATGGAAATTGACTTGTCTCCAACTTTCGACTGAGTGAACAGCAGTGGAATCTGTTGCATCATGGTGGAAAATGAAGGCGGGAATCGGGTATATACACCCCTCTCTGAACTACTTTCCTACAAAGGGCCCTTTAATGCACTGGAGTAGGCAAGTGATTAAAAACACACTTTTTATTTTTTATAATCCTAAAGGGCCCCGGGCTTCATCCCCTAGAAGGCCCTTCTTATCGCCATTCTGATATTATGACCGTACTTAAGCCACAGTGAAGTTGCCCACAGTAAATATGTCCGTCAAAAGAAGAGGTGCTCACTGGGAGAGATTTTTCGGAAGCTTTGATAGAAAAGCTCATGAGGAAAGAGACACAATCGCTGGGGCAACAGCTTTATTAGCCTGGCGTTTCAGATTTCTGCTCGAACCCATCATCAGAGACAACAGCAGATACGGATGGTTTATGCATAAGGGCTGCAGTATTTATAGGATTCAGTCGCCATGCTACCGCATACCTATGAATGTCCACGGCTCCCCCCCTTCATCAGGGATCGTTGCACGTGGTGTGGTGAATGTTTGATGACCGACATTTGTGTCGTTAATTGCTGCAATTTCATCCCGTACATTGGATGTTCGTGTGATGATTGATCGACCATCTGACGCACCAACCCTGGTGTTGGGAAAAGTGCTCACCTGTGCGTTCCCCGCGTGGCTAATTACTTCGCCTAGGCGAAGTCTCTGCACCGAGTATGGAAGGGGTAGATTATTGCACTTGTTAATGGACTGGGGCCAGTAAACAATGACACAAGCAGCTCCCGGATCACGCGGTTGTCACCTCTAGCGAGACTTTCGGCCTCGTCGAATTTGCATGTATGGCCGGGTCTCGTCGAATGAGCCGCAACTTGAGAACTAGCGTCATTTCCCCGCACCGCCGCAGCGTGTTCGGTCATTCGCGTTCGGAGTTGTCTTTTGGTTTTTTCGACGTAGTTGCTTTGTCCGCAACTGCACGAGATCCGATGAACGACTCCAAACGTTTCTTGCCGTGGCAGCGGGTCTTTCGGTTTCGTTACCTGACGCCTGATGGTTGCCTCCGGCCACCCCAAGTGGTGCGAGAAGGCGGCCGACAGCTTCCGAAACGTTCTTGACATACGAAAGCGCTCGCCCCAAATTTGGTGTCCGTGCGGTTAGCCCTTTCGTTCCTTTTGCGTATGCACCGGTTGGCGAAGTTTCGCGAATAGCCATTGGCTTTGAAGACCCATCGGAGTTATTGTAGTTCGGCAATCTTGTCTTCCGCTCACAGCAGTGCGTTTCGACACGCCGATAGAGCGTCCTTACACATTTGAGTTTGTGGCTGATACATACTTCAGTCCCTTGTGCATGAACCACCCGTATCTGCTTTTGTCTCTGATGATGGGTTCGAGCAGGAATCCGAAACGTCAAGCTAATAAAGCTGTTGTTCCAGCGATCGTGTCTTTTTTTTCAAGACTGCTTCCAGGGACTTGTCTTTTCACTTGTATTGGCAGAACATCTCCCTGTATTTCGAACATGCCTATAGAAGCGAAAAGACATGCCTTATAGCAAGGGTTCTCAACCAGGGGTGATCTCATCCCTTGGGAACGTGCGTACAGATCAGATTTTCTGTATGTGTCCATTACAGATCTGCCGCAAATCGACATGCTTTAGCATCAAAAAGTACCTCCAAAGATGAAAAGAGCCCCCCAACACACACGACCAGTCAAAGGTGCCTGTCTTACGAGAGGTGGTAATAAGGGATTACGGGCGGGACCTATGTATGCATAGAGGACTGGCAAAATAAGTGAAGATCATAGATATATTTTCTATTGGGCGAAAGATTTTTGTCACATTGACATATAGCAACCGAAATTCAGCAAGACAAGTAAACAGTAAAAATTAAGTGTTTACAACGATCGCTTCTCAACCCTCTGTAAATAATGCACCAAACCGTCTACAACAGAGGACTTAACCTTGTACGATGAAACCCCAAACAGAAATAATCGTGTCGGACCTAAGTCCACTTAAATTAGTAGGCGTTCCTTGTATGCCACAGATGCTTGGGGACCTTTACCCGACTCTTACTCCTCGACACTTCAGTAAAGGCCAACGACTGGATAAGGGCTGCGCTCTTATTTACCTCGTCTTTAAGATGTTTTGCAACGAATTTACGAGTGAAGATTCAGTTCTGGTTGTCTAAACGAAGTCTGCTGGCTGTCACCTGGAAATGCTTTAACGAGCTTTTTTGAACCGCGAGAAGTCAGGGCATTTCTAAAGGAACGAGACAACGACATTGTTAAGAGAAATCAAACTACAAGTACTCAACCAAAAGTTAGTCTATTTAAGTGATATTTTTACTCGTATGAATAACCGGATTGAAAATAAATGGTTTCTAAAAAAGTTATGACTATGCTGTCGACGAGTTAGAAGGGGGAACCCTTCCAATTTTCAATTACGTCGAAATGATGGTCAATAACAATAAGCCTTTAATCTCAAGTGTATGTGAGGAAATTTTGAGTAATTTCGAAATATTATTATAGTCATTTGATTAGTTATTTAAATGTGGGGAATTAAGAACTCCGGAAACATGATTACAAACCTATGCTCTTTCGATTTGGACAATACGTCAGATGATGAATAAGTGAAGAAAGACCTTTTAGAAATACAGACAAATCGTGTTCTTGAAATGTACTTTGAATGTAATACTTTAGAATAATACCAATTTTCGGCAATAAGTATTTTTGTGAAACTTTGTGAAAATACACTAACTGTGCTCATCTCATTAACGACTTCATAGTTATGTGAGTCTGAATTAAGTGCCCTTTAGTCAAGCAAAATAAAATGCAGAAATTGCCTTAATGCACAAGGGGCTATGCAAAGCGCTATTAGCAACAACGTGCCACGATTTGAAAAAACTTATCCAATAAACAGGAACAAAAGAATCATTTGTTTTTTGTTTAAAATCTGATTATACGACTTTGTTTCCGTTTTTCAGAAACCGTTTTAGGAGATCGAGAACACATTCAAGCTTGTCAGCTGTGCGGGACATGAAGAATCTTGAAACCCCTGCCCTCAACGTAACGCACTTCACCACTATTGTCATATATTCCTGTTCGATCAAATACAGATATCGAAGGGTTCACGCTAATGTCCCCGTATGTGACATGCTATGTATTTTTAGGCCATTAAAACCTGGTTAAAGCGTATAATAAAGACCAAGGCTGGAAGGTGCGAGCGTAATTGGCACAGGAAACCACAGGACATCAGGTTTACTGCCTCTTTACTCGCTCATCTGCAGATTAATTGTCATACAATGTCCCAACTGGCAGACATCTACTGAATGCCTCTCTTACTATCGGCCCTCTTTTGTACCATCCTATGAGAATGGATGCAGTTTATGGGAGAAGGCAACTAGAACTGCAAGCAGCCGCATCTACCCGTGGATATCGTTGGTGTTTTAGCCCGGATGTTGATTCTAATGACTGTGATATGCATTGTCCGGGCACTTATGAGTCGCGCAGACAGAAAACATGTCTGAAATCAATCTAATGATAGAGTATCCGGCGATGTATGGTCTGCTGTCAACGCACGCGTTGTAATCCACCGAGACAGGGGTAGAATATTTCATAGGAATACACACAAAATCCCAGGACATTTCTATGCTAATCTATCCGCGCCTATATAGTAACCTGCCCAGACATTGTAGCTCGACTTAGTTCCATCTGGCAGACGGTTACCTGTTCATGACCTCTAGTACACCGACAGGGTTTTTTGCTCCTAGAAACCAATCAGTTTGTGTTTGCCCATTACTGTATGAAGCAATGCGTCATCTGTAGTGAAAACAGATAACCGATGACGAGGCGCTAATTATTTTCGTTTCTGGGAAGCGGTGGAGAAGATCTGCGTTATTCAAAGTTCTGATTGGTTGCGTTCATTCAACTCCGCATCTCCCTCGTGACTTGCTCTGCGACCATAGCACGATCGAGTTCGGCCTGGAAGGTGTTTGCTTGCTTGTGACCTCTGTAACACGATCGGAGAAATTTTGCTTCTGAAAACCAATGGATCAGCGCACATTCATTTCCGCGTGATCGTGTAATGTTACGTGTGGGGATTCCGGAATTTGCTTGGCCTTGAATTGCAACCGCTGGAGTAAAATATACAAACTCTGGTCCATCGTATAAAATGTTGGTGGAAATTATGAAAAGTACTTTCGTTCGGACAGAAATATACAAGTGAGACTGTAATTTTGCTTCTTTTACAGCATGATTCCAAGATATTTCGGTCAAATCAGAATGCCGGCTCTTAAATGAGGTTTTTACGGCTGCCTGAAAAAAACTACGCGATAAAAATGACGAATTACACCCACTGACCGCTATCATGAAACATTGGCGGAGATTGTGAAATTCATTTCGACCATGAAGGGTTATTTTTATGTGGGTGTAAAATTCATAATGACGCGGCATAATTCCATGATATTTCGACTTGCCAGGATGTAGGCTTTTGAAAATATCTCTCTTTAAACTCCTATGAGAACTCCCTTTCGACAAAAATTACTACTTGATTAGTGTGCATTTTTCGCATTGCTTTTCGGCGGCCTTACGAATTCGAATTTATTTTATGAAAAAAATGCACGAAATCTGCATTCTTTTACCCATTTGGTAGCCGATCGCGTTGAATTTATGCGTCATACTCGAAGGCGGGATATACACAGGTTTCGGAAGAGTTTTTTGGCTCCCGAATAATTTTTAAGCCAGACTAGCTGTTGCCTTTTCGTTTATCAATTTCAGTCTGTAAGACGTATGCCTTTCGCGTAGAAAGAATCATACATACCTTTATGTCTTTATGACGATGTCATATAGAGTTCATGAAATTGTGCAATGGATGCAAAATGTGTTTTATGGTTGATCGGCAGCATTAGTAAAATATCATTATTGGAAACTTTTTAAAGCCAAAAGACGCTCTTTCCATTAGCATAGAACGTAAAAACAACGTGATTTGCTACTAAATGAGTAAAAAAGGTATATTGTATGTATGCTTTACATAAAATATATTCACATTTATAAAGCTATCGAATATCAATGTAAAAAAGGCATACTATTTAAGTGGTCATTTTCTAAAATACGAAGACACAATCGCAACTGCTTCCCGTAACTCACCCCTTGATTTCTATAAGGGGTCAGTTTCACCAAGCAAGACCTTTACCGATCAAAAGGAATTGAATTCAAAATTCAACATCCTGAGGATTACGTAGTATCATGGGAGTGGGCTGCATGATAATTGATATTATAGCACTACCTAAATAATCCTTCTCAATCGAAAACACATTTCAGAATTTCGGAGAGTATTGAATAAGATCGCTCACTCACATTATGCAATGTGAATTCCCCATCCTGCGCTTCGATGCTTTTATTCATTCAAATATCTTAATAGGCAATTTGACGATCATACGTTTGCTTTCAATATATACTCTTAGGTCTGTGCTTTTATATAGCTATTGAAATAATAAATAAAATGATAAAAGCAAGTAGATAATTATGCTGTTGCTCGGGTTTGGAGAGAGGGGAGATTGAAATACCAAAATTCAATCAATGACTGGGAGAAGGTGGGCTTTGGGAATAGTAATTATATGCGAGTGCCTGGCCTGTTCATTTTACCCCATGACAAGTGTGGGACCTGTAGGTTTGGAGAAAACGTGCATCACAATATTATTTTTTGTACTTATTATGCAAAAACGTATGTTTCTTAAAGTTTGCACTTGGACAAAGTGCACCTTATGGCCTAAAAATCGATTTTAATTAGGGACAATTACGACCGATTAATATTCATTCAAAAAGTATCGTATTTGGGCGTTTAGCAATGCCGTTTAAATCGTTTAAAAATGGTCCATATTTACTGCAAACGTTCAGGAGTTTTTAAAGTATATGCTGAAAAGAGCTACGAAATATATGAATGCTCACACACGAAAAGTAAACGGCAACTCGTTTCCAACCCCCATAAGAAACTCCTTGTGCAAGTAGGGCGTAAAAGCAATCGGGAACTGGAAAAGTTGTGTCTCCAAATGACTGCACCAAAGCAAATTTTCGGTGCGTGTTTCCGGCTAAATATATTTGACTTTATAAAAACATCGTAAACCAAGGCGAAATATCTTTGCTACTTAAAAGGTCCATTTTGACAGGATGTGGCCTTTGAAGGCAGCGGAAAAGACGCTTATTCAGATTTCGGAATATCGGCGTGGCTGAAGTGTATTGTAATTATGTTGCATGGTCATCAATAATACAGCCTCGCCTAAATAATGTTTCCAACCGAAGGCGAATTGTAGAATTTTGGTTAACATTGCAGAAGGTAAATTAGCTGTTCGACGCGTCAGCGAGAGTTTACAAAATTTAACCGGGCTTTTTTATTTGTTTTACCTAAAATGAAATTGTTTGAATATATGCTGCGGTTACATCCTGTACCGCAGCACTACTAGATGCTTACTTTTAAATCCTGAACTGGCTTTGCCCTACAATGATGCTGACGTGTTGAGTAATATTTCGAGTTAATTTATTAAGGCTTAACACAGCAAGGCCTCTTCTTGCAGTTTTAAACACCTTTTTGCAAATATTCTGGATGTAAGTCAAATAGCCATTGTCTACCGACAAGTCGAACAAGACTGTTTTCGTTAGCGTTTCACAATTAACCAGAACACTGTAAATTGTATAAATGATATAGGAAGAATTGTAAAACAATAGGTTGTAAATAAATGCTTGTAAAGAACAAATATGACCTCTGCGGAATGCAAGTTATTATTTTCTAACTCAAACTTTTCCACCCAGAGTGCCTATAAAGTAAGATGAAATGGCTCCATGGGATTTTCCTCAAAGGTAATCCTGTGAATTTTCCGAACTTGTTATTCTGTTCCCATTGTACATCAAAGGATGAGTAGAGCGAACAAGCCTATATGAAAGATATATCCCTGGATAAAACGCTTTGCAGATTATTCCTGCGTTAAGCGGCTTAATTTGCACAGGCTACGCCCTCTGTTTTGACTTTCGATTCTCAGGTCTGATGAATGTCTGGCCAAGGGCAGTCAAAACAACCGGCTCATTACCGTCCCTTTGGGACAGCTTGACGGGATGTGTTAACTTAAATTATTAGGGACTTCTGAAATTTCAGCAAAGTATTTTTTCGGCCAGCAGTTAGGTATTCCCCACCAACCCCTTTACTGGTACTTAAAAAGACGTATCTGCGACAATAACATATATCCTAATTCTTTCATGCCCGCTATTGTAGAACAATGAACAAAATCCGTAATACAATTTACCGCACAAACGTGCATATGCGACGCAAACTTTCAATGCATATCAAAAATTCTGTATGTAAATCCCTCAGACTATGCAGTCATGAGGCAAAGTTTAGCGTTTGAACGCAACAACATCAAATCCTATTTTGCTCGGAACAGCTTCAAAATCTCAGAAAACACCAAGTTGAATAAAGATATAGGGTCTCTATTGTGGAGTCATGCAAGGAAAGTAAACTATGTGCATTTATTTAAGGCATGCAGATCAGAGTAAAGCCGTAAATTAGATATTTTATCAATGCCGCCTGTTTTGTTCGTAATATCGAATGCACAAATGTCAATCTCGAACGTAATAAAAATTGACTTGAGTTTTTCTTTTTGACCTCGTTATATATGCAAACTCTAAGTACATATAATATGGGGATTTTAAGTTTCGCACAAAACAGTGAACAACTTTACTAGGTAATCTGAGGTCACCTAATAACGCACAGCTGGATGAAACGCGGATATTTTTAAACTTAATGTTACAGGTAGATTCATGGTTAGGAGGGCTAGATCCGCTGTAAGTATTCAGGTCAAGGTTGAGTTTGAAAAACTGAAACAGAAAGTCCCGGAATTTAGCGCGTGGAAACCTCTAGTCCTGAAATGGACCATATTCTATTGTCCAACCGCCGACTGTTGTGAAGCCTCACCCTTCGTCTCGCGCACTCACAGCCCACCAAATGTTTCGTCCATTCAAAAACCGGCTGGTTGGTTGTCATAATTGTTTAATTTTTTAGGATCTACCTTAAGAGTTCTCTGTTGTTTTAACTTACGAATTATGACACGTATCCATCAGCCTATCATTGTTGCGCAACTAAGTCTTTAGCTCGACAGTGGCAGTAGAAACCTCAGTCGGAACAGAAAAAACCACCTCGTGGTGGCAAACGAAAAAAGACTACTAATTGATTCACCAACCACCATGTCCGCCTGAAATCTTCCCGAGTCAGAAACAACTGCGTGTTTAGTAATTTGCTTAATCAACAGCATTTCTCAACCAAACTGTTTAGACTGTTCGGCTCCCGTAGTTCCTTTGGTCGGCATTGGATATTTGTTGATACTTTTTATGCAAACCGCCTTTTCCGTTAATTCTACTCAGGTAGTTTTGTCAGAAATTGGCCTTTTGAACGACGACTGACTGTCCGAAAAGACTTCAAGCGAATGGTTTCATAAACATACACGACCTTGAGCGTCTATGACTTGTTAACAAGCATATCACTGGGTTATGCCGCCAAAGATCCACAAATTTGGCCCATCTGTTCGTCCAAACCTAGAGGTAAGAAACTCGCCTTACCATGCAAGGTAAAATGACTAGGGGAGAAAAGTAAGCCCGCACAGTACCAACTGGCATCAGATAGCTGGCGGGATACCTTTAAATTCGTTAACAGCGTGAAAAACCTCAACCTCAACGGAATGGTTTTGTCCTCGCTAGACGTCTCATCTATTTTTGCGAGCGTAGTGGTCACAGAAACTGTCAACAACATCTGTGAATTCGTTGTCTTCAGTCATCAGGATATAGGAATGCGGGTGGATACTCTCAAGCAACTGTTATTGGGATGTACCTTCAACGTACAATTTCTATTTGGCAACAATCTGTACAGGTCAGTGGACGGAATGACAATGGGCTCGCATCTCGGTCCGCTTTCGGCGAATCTATTCATGGGCAAGTTAGGGGTTTTTGAACTACGTCTTCAGATCAACGGTTTGAGTTACTATGGGTGCTACCTGAATGATATATTCGCGATTTTGCCAAAACAAAGCGATGCTTCAGTTCTACTGGATGATATAAATCAGGCGCACTCGCCCATCAATTTTGGGCTGGAAAATGAACAGTCCGAATCGCTCCCCTTTCAGTATGTGTACTTGGATAGAAGGCCTGATGGTAGCATCCGACGTAGCGTCTATCACAAGAAAACGTGGTTTGGTCAATACACCAATTTTGGGAGTCTCATACCGTTAAACATGAAGCGTAGTTTAGCCCGCTGTATGACACAAAGTGTAAGGAGGATCTGCTCAAATGTTTGAACGGAGGGAGAACTTAATATTATCGAAAGTTTCTTTCGCCAGAACCGGTACCTCGGTCGATCGATTGCTAAGTAAATGACAGGCGCACCACTCAGACCCTTAACGCTGACGGCTGGAAAGAAAAACTTTTCATCAGGATCCGTTTCAGGAAGACGCGCCAAGCAAACTCTTAAGAAGACCCCTAACCAAAGCTGTGTCAGGTACCTTTTCAGCAGCTGACGTCCGTGCACCGTTCTCTACTAGTCTCATCCTATAAGGAGAGGACAAACTGCCAACCCAGACCACCAATATGTGTATCTACTCCTTCACCTGCTCCTGTGGGGTAGAGTACATTGGTCGCACAAGCCGGCATTTCTCCAAAAGAATAGGAGAGCACCTCCCAGCGTGGTTAGGAAAGGGTGAAATAAAGAAGACAAGCAGCTCAATCCTCGCGTACATGGCAGGCATAGATCACCGTGTGGATGATAGAAAGGCCTTCCGAGGGATTCACAAGGTTCCGTCAAGCTATCCAAAATCACTTGGGCAGCATCTGTTGGCGACGGCAGGGGTGGCTACAACTAGATTACACAAACCAGTCCTATGGGCGCGAAAGAACTTCCTGCAGGCCCCACAGTTACCATGGGCCAAAGGCAACAAACTAGCCACCTGTATATAATTACCCGTCCCGGTGCCCACCATCTCCCTTCCCCTGACATTGATGATACTTTCGTTTTTCACTTTACCCATCCCCCAACATCCCAGCTGCAGAATAACTTCTACTTGCCCGCGCTTTCTCATCGGTCATTTTAATATCAATATAAATGAACAGGCCTGAAGATAATTTATCAAAATTAAACGCATGCTCGGCTGCTTCTCCTTTGAAAATAAATTGTGCGTTTGTGCTGTAACCGAGGCAAAGTAAACCAAAACGTTGCCGACGACCCTTACTAGGCGCGTTATGTTGCGAATACAACCATGACACAAAATATGTAACTATTCTTTTGGTCAAACGGACTACAGAGAGGGGGCAAAACCGAAAGACACCCCATACCAAATAATTTATCATTCAAAAGGTCATTTAGAAACAGCTCGGCGCTTGTGGTTCTATCAGTGTGCCAGGTAGGATTCAATGAATGACTTTGTGCACTTATGAATAGATAAGCTTAAAAAGGCTTACTAAAAATATATAGTAGTTAATTATGCACATTAAACCTGGTGGGGTTGCACGAGCTACCCTTACCAGAACAAGATTTTACCAGAAAAACGAACAATTTTAAGAGCGCCAAAAATGGTTGTTATCCAGCAAATTTAAGTTTTCGATGTATGTACGGTCTTTATATGCAAAAGACTGTGAAAATATAACAGCTCAAATAGAATAGTGGTCAGATTTACAGAATATATAGTTGCAGCAAAGGAATTAGCGAAGAGTTCACACAAGAGTTCTGCCGATATTCTGCCACCGCTGCGAGAATTTGAGCCGGTCGGTGGATCCCTGAGCCTTTTCACTGTGTTCCGTTTGGTTGATACACTTCTGTACAGTGTTGCCTTTTGCTTTTCTCTGAAAACATGACAATAGTCTCTTAATGAAGTTTAATGTAAAGTCAGGTATAGTTGCTTGCTAACAGCCTACTCCCCGATAACAGATTTCAAATTGGTTGCGCCGGGGTTCGTTATATTTTTTACGCCGTTGCATTCCTGAGATGAGTTTCAGTAAAGCGGATAGGATTTTGTTTGATTTAGATGACAGGGATGTCATACGTCTAAAAGTCTCCATAAGGTAGCATATTACTAGGCGGGTCAGTGACTAATAAATTTACATAGAATTGACACGTGTACTCAAAAACCTACCATGTTGAGCATATAACAATAACTTTTCTCGTAAAATTATTGCGACCTTTTTCTCTGTTATAGATTATGATGAGTGCCAAATCAGCCTTTAGATATAGCTAGATACTTCAGGGCCTTTAACCGATTGTACATAAAGACAGATTAATCACTATG
Source organism: Spirometra erinaceieuropaei (assembly GCA_902702965.1). Lineage (NCBI taxonomy): Eukaryota > Metazoa > Platyhelminthes > Cestoda > Diphyllobothriidea > Diphyllobothriidae > Spirometra > Spirometra erinaceieuropaei. Next base: position 2,670,556 of record CACRXP010000014.1, read on the forward strand.
CTTTTACTAAAGCTCTTAAATAAGATATTCTTTGGAGGCACATATCGAAGCAGCAAATGCATGGGCGTTTTTTCTGAAAAAGGTCGTTTGGGCCACATAGGAAGACCAACCGAAACATTGGACCTCATCAAGTAATCATTTGCGTCCAATAAAAAAGATCGGAAAGAAATATGTCTTTGTTCAACTAGAAAACGTTTTCTAATAAGTTACCTCTTCAAAGAGTGGTTAATTTCAGCTTTCCGTTGACGTATGTCAATAAACCTTGTATTTTTTCCCGGTGAGGCCGTAAAGGCCTTTGTCAATTTTTGGCCGTTTCCTTCAAGTTTCTAAAAAAATGATATTTTAACCCAAATGGAGGAACACGCGCTCCTCTGTATATTGCGTCCATTTTTGCTGTCCCTGCTCACATTTAGGCTCTGTTCTACGGTTATGAATGCACGGCAGAATGGCGAGTTCTTTACCTATTCCATCTTTGAATTGCCTATATACGGAAACAACATTGTGCGAAAAGTAATGTTTAAGTGTTAGAATCTGAAAATGACCAATCAGAAAACGTCCCTTTGATGTCAAGTCATAATATCCTCCAAATGACAAAATACCTTTGGTTCATTTAAACGAGGAATCGCTGTGTAAGTTATTACTGCATTTTAGGGCTTCAAATCACAGCGATTTGTCGACATGGATTCTACAAATCGATAAAACGTCTGGTTTTTTAAAAAAAGCATTTTTGTCAGCAAATTGATTTCTGCGGTCAACAGCTGTGCGGAAAGCTCTGTTTAGCGGACCTCTCGAGGGTAAATTACTTTACTCTCGGATAGACACTCTTAGGAATGCAAATAGAGCCCAGGAAAGTTATTAGCATAGAATATTGTCCGAATATATTGCATTCTTCATTCTCACTCGAATCTATTAACATTTTGCCTGATGGCATTGCGTAGACATGTTTTATGAACAAGAAAAGGGCATTTGCTTGAAGGTATTGGACAAGCGAGCAACATGCTTATATTAGATTCTGTCGTCGAGTTTCATAAATTAGGTTACATACACATAACGGTGGGTCTCTGCCCTTGCGGAATACGACCGTTATTAAAATCAGCTCCTGAGGATACACGCACGGTCGAACGTTTCGACATAAAGTCCCTTTCTCATTGTTACGAAAGTACTTTGTGACAGAAGGATTTTCAACAAAGGCCCTCATGAAGGATCCATTAGGACTAATTGTTGACCGATGGAGGACAATGAAAGAGCGGACAAATTAATTTACCTCCTGATTGCGCGCGTCCGTGGAGTTTTAAGAAAAAATATACGGTCTCAAATTTACAGACGAATCTCCTATTGATATGCCGATGTCTGCCATATTGCATGTTTTCACCAATCCACTCAAGAGACTTTATTGGTTAAAATTTCTGAGCTGGCATACATGTTACTAAAAAATGTTCCGGCATGAAAGCCACGTTATTTTAAGCACGCCGATTAGAATTGTTACTGATTTTCAAAGGTTATTTTTCGGCAAAAACCAAGGCGGTTGGGCAGACTCATAATAGATGATGCTTTTTAAAGCTGGCGATATTATTTCAAACAGAAGAAAATGGTCAGTAATTGCTACTTTATCCTGCCAAGAAGCCTAAATCTGTATTTGCCATTTAGCCTACTAATTCTTTGATGATATTTCTTCCGAAAGGTTATGAAGGCTCATCTTAGTAAACACAAGTCAATGATTAAATGGTCACATTGGGACATACTTTACATTGAGTGACCGTTCTCACGAAATGTTGACCAAAATTTTGAAATGCGTTTTCGATTAGGATGAATTGCCTAGGTGGATTTGTAATGTTAACCATCATGCGGCATGCTTCTATAATATTTCGGACTCGCCAGGATGTCCGTTTTTCAATGGACATTTTCTGACCTTCTGTAGAAACCGCACTCAGTATAGAAGGACTAGTTATGTAGCATGCACTTTTCACATAGATTTTCGGCGGCCTTATAAATTAAAATATACTTTATAGTAAACATGCACAAATATAAACTTTCTTTTATTCGTTCGGTAGAGAATCATGCTATCTTTACATTTTATACCCGAAGAACGTGTATATTTTAGTTTTGAAAAACATTTCCAATTCCCGAATAATTTTGAGCTTGATCAGCCGATGCCTTTGCGTTTGGCGATTCTAGTCTACAAGGTGCATGCTCTTCGCGTGAGGAAAATCACACACTCGTCTATTTCTTTAAAAACTACTATATGAAGTTCATAGTATTCTGCAATGGTTGCGGACTATGTTGTATATTTCACAAGGAGTAGTGGTAAACGAACAGGTACGATACTGTATATATGGACATTGCACACTCTTAAAAATCTCAGTTAGAAAACTTTTTAAAACGGAGAGATATTCCTTTGTGGAACATGAAATGTGAAGACAATTTCCTTTTTCTATCTTTTTACCCTTCATTTTCACAACATAAAGGCAACGTCATTCACTACCGAACGAGTAGAAGAAAGTTTTTTCTGTGCATGTTTCCTATAAAGTATATTTGAAATTATAAAGCCGTCAAAAATCTATGCAAAAAGTGGATGCTACTTAACTAGTCCTTCTACACTGAGTGGAGTTTCCAAAGAAGGTCGGAAAAAGTGCATTGAAAAGCCGACATCCTGAAGAGTCCTAAATATTAGAAAAGTATGCTGCATGATAGTTAATATTACAACCCCACCTAGGCAATTCATCCTAATCGAAAACGCATTTCTGAATTTCGGCCAACATTTCATGAGACCATTCACTCACTGTAGCATAGAATAAAAGCAAGTCATTTAAAATGATAGTTCACCAGGTTGCTTCAGCCATCTGTTTGCGTCTGGCACAAGTTTTTGCTTCAAATATTTTGAAAAAGTATCGGGACTTCGGAACTCCGCCAGGAACTTCTCATTCTTGGATTTTGTCAACATGAGGGGTGACGGATAATCAATATTGCGTTTTTACATGGTTATAGTTAAGTTAGTAGGGCCCTTGTTCTATGTTTTACATGTTCCGTTACGTATGGTGAACCAAAACGGTCTTGGTATGATTTTTGAAAATTGCATCTTTCTGGTATCTAGCCAAATAGTCTTTGCAATTTCTGCTAGCCTTTAAATACTTTATTTGTCAAACTCTTTAATTTCGGTATCTTGCCAAACAGGCTGCCTCGCGTCCCGATTAACAGTGTGCCACATTAGCGTAATTTTCAACAAAACAAAACTGTGCACTGTGCCATACAGTTTCAAATGGCATCACGCCACAACAATTTAAAATATATTAGACCCACTGAAATCGTCTCGTAAACAAGTTATAAAACATATGCTTTTAGACGAAATCGTAAACAAACACATACCTTCCGCTATCCGAGGTCCGACCGATCTAACACAAGGCAAAAAGCTTGCATTCTGCTACACTCTGACTTTTTTGTTTTCGTTTAAATTTGAACCTAATGCTTAACCGACATTTGCGACAAAATCCAGTGCAAGTCTTTTGAGTTTTAGCCTTTAGTTGCTGAAGTAGGTTTGATAATGAGACGTTGAAGTTAATTCTTACGTTAAAAGCTCAGACGAGAGTTTTAATTAATAGAAAATACTGGAGCGATACCACAAAGTTGTGGTTCCATCCTGTAGCCATTGTAAATCGCGCGACGAAAAGAGCCAACGAATTGCATTAAATGCCTGGTATAAGCGGGAGCCAACTGTTAATTGTAACTGAGTTATCCAGATGGCGCTGAACGAAAATAAGCAGTACTCTGCGGGGGGCTAATTTGTAGATCCTGCCAATAGGCTAATTTGAAGATTATTAAGTAATGACTGCTGTATGGTCAGGCCTATCAAACTTGTTTGATTTCCCTTCTATTAAAGTCCTTTTCTGTAGTCTGCAATTTATTCCTAAGGTGTTTATATTAATTATGCGTACCCGGTCAGAGTTGCAGGTTTCTGTACCAACATACTACCCTTCAAATGACAATTTCTATTTATAAGACGTCAGCGACCACTTTATCCTGTAATTCTTCTTGTCAGGTTTGACAATTAGATGTCTATTTTACGTCTTTCAATCAAAGCTTGAGTGACAGATAATTAGCAAAAAATATTGGACCGATGACAGAACGTTGTAATTAATCTAGCAGTCCTTGCAAGTTTAAATTGGCCTGCTTTTGCTTGGTATTGGCACGACCCACTCTTCATTTACAAAATGCCACGCATTTCTTGGAACGTTGACGGGAAATTATAAATGTGTTACCGATAAGGTAGGAGTACTTAGATTGGATTGTACCATTGAGTATGTTGCAATATACTGCACGCTTAGTTACACCAGAGTACCAGCTTTTGATTAAAGTTTCCCAACCGACTCTAACAAACACACTAAGTAAAAATAGCCACTTTAGTTATAATAATTTTGTTCCTTCGGCCGCCTTTGTCTTCATAAATCCAGATATATTACGCAGCACGTGCCCATAATACACTTTCTTGTACTAACGTTGTATTAAATTATATTCTTAAATTCCGTATAGGAAATTGCATCTTTCTGTTTTAGGGGACTTCCCAATTGCTGAAAAATATTGAATTCATCCTGTCACTGCCATTTGTATTTGGGGCTTAAAAACTTCAGCTGATATATTTTTTACGTAAAGAAAGTCAGGTTTTTTCAGGGTGCCAAAAGCCATCATCTAGTAACCACGGTAAGCTGCAATGGAGTTAGAAAATGTATATTTCATAAGGAACATTAATAAACGATGCTATTTGAATTTCCATTTTAATGGCTCTTAAGAAATCCCAAGCTTTCTCTTTTTTTAATAACCGAAGAATGGCCCTTTAGATTACGTAATTTAAAACGATATGATTTTCTATCAAATAAACCAAGAAAACATATACTCATCTATTACCTCTTTAACATATATTTTGGGCTGTCTGACAAGATGTGCGACTTTCAGTTATTTACCATTTTTTCATGTTATTATACGTAATTACTTTATAGAGGTAATCAACTATGTATCTGTTGACCCTATTTAGTATCTCCTCAAAACGTCTAGCTAATTTTTCAATCCCACCTTTAAAGAACTCATCAATTCAATCTTAAAGATTCGCGTCGTTATTTAAAGTTACTACACGCAAATTGTTCTCGAATGAATGAAAAACTTCAGTGCGATGGTACAAGGTCCGGAAAGTATGGCAAATGCAAAAACTAACCCAGCCAAAGTCTCTTTATGTCATTTTGGTGATTTTTGCAGCGCCAAGTCTACCGATTGCATGCTGTGAAATGAGACTATTTGGATGATTTTAGAGATTTTGTTGAACTTTTCAAGCTAACCGGCAAAGTTGTTATCTGTACATTTTCACATCAATAGTCTGGTTCCTTTCGAACTATTCATAATTGAAAACTCCTATTATACCTCACCAGGCACTTAGCATTACCTTACGAGGATGAAGATCCCGTTCGGTTTAAGGTTACGCTTGCATGTCGGTGCTCGGATATTCCTTATTTCGTTTCATTTTCACATGCAGTAGATGTGCTTACTCATGAAACGTTGACCGAAATTCTGAAATGGGTTTTGCTTCAAATAGATTACTTAAAAAGTACTGCAAACTAGTCACCATGCAGCATAATTCTATAATAATTCGGGTACATCGGGGTGCCGGCTTCCGAACGAACTTCATTCTGGCCGCATAAAAGAACCAAACTCTGGAAAAAATGACCACTTAGGCAGAATGCATTTTTCTCATCGATTTTTGACGCCCTTAAACATTTAATTTTATCTTAGGAACCATGCATAAAAATATTCATATTTACTTAATTAATAGAAAATAATGTCTTCCACCAATTTTGTACTGGAAACAATAATATACTCCGTTGTGAAAATTTCTAATTGCGATATTTTTAAATACCGTAAAATGCCATTCCATTAAATATCGTGTTTGTGCATTTGCTAATGTCGCCTACACAGTTTACAATATGGCTCTAATCCACTGCTAAACTTTATGAACCCATATGATCTTCTCCTATTACTGTAAAGAAATGCATGGTTTTTCGCGCGCGGAAAATGTACGGCTTGTAGTATTGAAACTGTGAATGCAACCGTAACGGCAGGCCGAGTCCAATATTATTCGGCTATTCAAATGTTCTTTGAATCCAAATTACACCGTCTCATCGAGTGTAAAATTTGAAGAAGAGGTAACTTTCTAACAAATAAATAAAGTAATAGATATTCGATGCATTTTTCTAATGACATGTGGCTGAATCCTTAAGGACATCGAAAACAAATGAGAAAAAATTATGCTGCTTAAGTGGTCATCTTTTACAGTATGTGGTTTTGTATGCGGTCAAAAAGAAGTTCATTCGAAAGTTGGTATCTTCAGGTAACTGAGTTATTATAGAATTATGCTGCACGATTGTCAGTTTCGAAACTCTACTTACGTAATCCTTTCGAAACGTAAACGCATTTCAGAACTTCGGTTAACATTTAATAAGTTAGCTAACCTACTTTACAAGCGCAATTTTCCTCGTCAACAGTTATAATGAATGGCAAAAGTGGTCAGGTGGTTGACGGGTGAGGCAACGTCGTGCCAGTAAGAAAACAGAACATTTACCCAATTAATCCTGCTGTCCCCATACACAGCGTATAGAACCTAAGAACCTGATTTTAGGACATTTTTCATCGATTCCAGATACCGTATCCCATCTCATTGGCCAATCCCATAATTGTTAAACGAGGATCTGCATGGAGTAAAGCATTGAGACAATTCTTATGGAAGCCCAACTTCCGCCCAGAGCGCGGGACATCCATCCTGACAGACCATCTCTAAGCTGTGTCTTTAGTAAAATAATATTTCCAATAAACAGCATTACTGTTTCCGTCAGCCTCCGCACCTTCGACTCCTTCATTAAACTCAAACAAAAAATGCCCAAAATGTCCACTTTTTTCGATCTGGCATTTCATTTTCTTTGGGCTGTGAGTAACTAAACATAAAATAAAATTAGTAATTATTAAGTAATCCCGTAGTTGCCTGGCTAGAGGAGAAAAATGACTTATAACAGAAACGTACCAAATTAAAGATACTATTACACGATTTTGAGTAAGCGAAAGACGCGCGAACTTGTGCGGCGACGCAATAACAAACGAACAAACGAAATTCATACTACTTACGCAGTCACCTTTCACCAAGCAATTAAAACAGGTGGACGAAAAGGCCTTCATCCGGCTGTGACTAGCTGACTTTGGGCTCGTTCTGCGCGATGATCAATATCATGATCGTACCTAGGAAAACCTTTTAATGTAAAACAGATACCAATGTTTCGGCTTTCGACCCGCAAGACACGTCGCCTATGAAGCAAATTCAGGCTTCTCACGTGCTTTTGTTAACTTTGTAAAGTCATTTTACAAAACTGTTCCGATAAAACACTCTATCATCTCAGCCCATGCGACGACAGCCCGACAGTCCTTGCCCACGATACTGATTGCATGCATCACAACAGGGTGACTAGCGCTTGAATCAGTTTATAGTGATTGCAGACTTGGGCTGCATCTACTGAATCCTCATCTTTCTCACTAATCTGACACAGGCGTTAAGAGCTAATCTATGCGACCGGATCGTGCACAGTGACGGACGAAGTTAAACAGCCGGTCTACGCGTGCCATACAAGGCCGTTCCGCGTATGATGGACCATGTTTTCAGATACAGTGCGTGACCTATCTCATGAAATGTTGGCTGAAATTCTGAAATGCGTCTATGATTAGGAAGGATTACTTGGTCGCGGTTGTGATACTGATTATCTTAAAGCATACTGTTATAGCATTTTGGACTCGGCAGGATGTCGGCTTTTAAATGTATTTCTTTTCAATCTCCTGTAGAAAGCGTGCTCGGTAAAAAATGACTACTTATGTAGCATGCATTTTCCCCATTGATTTTCGATGGTCTTGGAAATTCAAATATATTTTATAGAAACCACAGACAAAAATATGCTTTCTTTTGGTCTATCAATAGAGAATCACGTCTTCTTTATATTTTATACTTAAGAAAGGAGTGTAATTAGGTTTTTAAAAAGTTTTCTAATTGCCGAAAAATTTGGAGCTGGATCATTCGTTGCATTAGCGCTTAATTACACTCTACAAGGGGCATGCGTTCCACGTAAAGAAAATCCCATATTTTTCTGTGTCATTAAAGAGATATTATACAGTGTCCATAAAATTTTGCAATGGATGCTGACCATGTTGTACATTTCATGAGGAGCAGTGCTAAACGGCCAGGTACGATGCTATGTGAATGGACATATCGCGGTCTTAAAAAGTCTCTTTGCTATGTCACAGATTCCAATCCTTCATAATGTCGTCCATTAAGCGGGGACACTATTTTTGCCATTAAATGGTAATAGTAAATGGATTTAACCCTGATGATTACAGTATTTTGACCACCTTCACGCAATAGCCACCGCGAGGTTTTTTGATTCCTTTCTCTTGCACGTACAAATAAATATCACCAGTTGTTTTCTTTTAAGATAATTGTTCCCCGAAGTGAGTAAATTTGGCCGTAAGCTCTATCCTTTCCCATTGGAGTTCATTGCGCCATAGTAGGTTCAAACACGTAATATTAGTTAAAGTGTGGAATATGCTGAAGTGTTGTAGAGATGGGGCCTCCAGAGTCGGCTTACTTTCCATTGTATTCCTCGTGCATAATTCGATTGTCCGAGTCAATCAGCCAACTGATGCCGACATTAGGAAAGGGGTTAGAATGTAATTATTATTTTGTACTACCTAGAAAGAAGGAAGAGAAAAAGACTATTGTCGCATTGAATCTCTCGAAGTGCAAAAACCGCCAGTGAACAACGTGTGGTTTAAAGAGAAGAGGCTTTTCTCTGAAGCAAACTACAAAGACTTTCTGACAAAAAGCCTCCCAATCACCGGGTTTATATCAAAATCGACAAAGAATCGTAGATAAGCGGACAAAAGCGTAAACATATATTGCCGTTCATTTATGAAGTCAGATACTAGTTTTTATATTCTGGCCAAGTGCTCATAAGCCATGCGATAGACATTTTGACGAATACTGCATTATTTTGGAATGCGCAACCCGCGACGATCTAAATGGACTAAGTTGGATTGCAAACTATTTGTGAATTCAGGTGACAAGTGTTTCAGGCTTCTTGTATTTGGTTTTACTCTGAATTCTTCTAAAAGCTTGCAGAATACCGACGACACAATAAATAACACTGTAAAGAGGATATTCTTAAAAAACGATAGGGTAGCAGTACAATATAAGACAGAAAGTGCCAGCATCTAAAATACGCCAAATTATATGCTAAGGTGAGCCACAAGAGCGGCGATTTTGAGTGTAATAGGTCAGACTGCGGACCTTATATTAGGAGACTAGATGTGAAGGGATCACTAGGAATTTCCGGACAAGAGAACGCTAAAGTTTTAGAAAGATGCGAATTAATTGGGAAAAAATGACAATAGAAATGTTGAAAAATATTTACAGCCTATGAACACAGGAAAGTTATTGGAAGTCGTTAGAAAAGGCGATGTTCTCATGCCATACTACCAACTGCTCCGTGTCCTTCTTAAACAGCAGGTAGGTAACATAATTTTATTAAGGCTACCAACAATTTCAGCGATATGTGCTCGAAAATGTAATCATTGTTTCTTTAGAAGGGCGTGAAAAATATGAGCAGATCGGATGACGCTTTGCTGCAATTCAGGCTCAAGCTGCAGTTGACAGACTGAAATATTGGGTTCTAGCATATAGGATGTCTTTACTAGCAAAGACAACGAGGTTTAAATGTTCCTTCAAGCAGTATGATTGTTGAATGCGCGACGACACAGCGAATCCTTGATTAGACCTGAGGAGGCAGATTTTGCACCAAATGGGCAATTAATTTCGTCAAACGATGCTTCAACAATGTGAAAGACGCTTATTCCATGCGAAAAAACACCGTAGCAATTACGCAGATATTGACAGTTCAGTACTGGCATTTTACAAAGGACTTCTGAGGCGCCTCGATTCGTCGTTCTTCACAAAGGTTAGCAAGTACCCTTCCTCTTCTGAACTGGCGAGCATCAGCATCCCAAAGGGATAGAATCAAATCCAAAAATAGCCCTGATGCAATCTCAAAATATCAGCCGTCGAAAAATAAAGTTTGTGCTTATGCTGAATTTGCGTAATAAAGGCGCTAGCTACCTAGTATACCCTCGATAATAATTTTTACCAATATTTTTTCACAGTACGAACTAAACTGAGATATTTCTGACAATCGAGGAAGATAACGCTAGATTTTCGATAAGAGCGGGTAGACGCGTTCTAATAAACATTTCGGAAGAAGATACGATCCCAGGATCAGGAGGTTTATTTGCCTGACGTTTCGGATTCCCATGTGAACCAGTCATCAGATGCTGTCGCAGAAAAGGGCTTCGAGTGAAGTTCAGAAACCCCAAGTCAATAGACTTCGTGTTACAACAATGACGCTTTCTGCTTCTGAATAACATAGACGAAGGTACTCTTGCGGGTGAACTCTGCCTTTGATATCAGTAGCTTCTACATGAAAATTGGTGTGCATTCTCAGAGGTATTATTCGTGGAAAATATAAGTGTAAATTTTTCATAAGAAACCGATTTATTTTATTGTTTGTGCGTTGTGTACTATGATATCCAGCTGAGGTCTAAACCCTGTAACCTGTGTACGCTATAATAATAAAACCGCCTGATTTCTCTAAGCAGTTCAAAAAATTTTCTGGCAAAGCTTCAGCAAATTAAACATTATCTTACAACGTTTTACGTAATTGACAATTTCTTTAGTTAGTACTCCAGTAAAACGTTCAACATTTTGTCGTTGTAACTTAGGTTGGACTTTTGTTTTTATCACCTCGGAATACGATGCATATTTAAACGTTCCGTTTTCTATTAGCCTTCTCAAGCTTTCCAGTAAACCTAATGTGGATTTCTGAAAGTCCTTTGGACTGACTGAGGGTTAGCATATTGATATGTTGTATCTGATAACAGTGTCTAACCTTTTTGGATCGCCTGCATGGGTACAGGCTTAATAAACTTAATTCCAAGTGAGAGCTTTAAAGAAGTCACTGATTTTCAAACTATTTGGCGCCCGCCTTAAAATTCAGAATCAACCTTTACTCACAGCGCCATCAGTTCAAATAGTGAGTGAAGTGATTAAAGACTAACTCTTGAAATAGTCAGTGAGTGAATTAAGCTAAGCACGTAGTATTTTATAAAATGTTGCGTAATTAACTAAACTTCGCTTGTCACGTTTGCCTTAAATTTTATCATTGCTTTTTTCAGAGTATAAGCCTTTTGCATTTCCACAAACTAAGCATGTTCATACAGCAGTGGAATTCTTCAGATATCTTACGTCAACTCTTGCTTAGACAGGTAGAATAGATTTGTAACAGTGTGCAGTAGCTAACTCAGCAGACGGAAGTAACCACTTTCTGGATGAATGAGCTCGCTATTGTTCCTCTAAAAAATCCTTTTCAGAAGAATAAGTCTGCATGGCCAAAGAGATCCAGATGATACTTTTGAGAACGAAGGGCTCATTAAAACAGAGCTATTGATCTACGTACATTTTAGTATGCCTGATTGGCCTATTATTAGCAAAGTAGTAAATTATCAAAATCAAACAAGAGCACAAATTGCTTGTCAAGCTTAGTGAATCTTGGTCTGATTGGTTTTCCTTCTTTCACTGTCTCGACCTTAAGGCACGCCTGACAGTTACGGGCATTGTGAGCGACTACATCGATGGAAAGTTTTTGAGTTCCCTCGGAGCTTGTTCGGTCTACTGGCCCTTTTACTTCTTCACTGGATATGCTCATAGGGGGATTCGTATATATACGCTTTTTCGAAGTTTTGCTGCCCCTTTATCCTGGGTGTCTGTGCACTTAATGACGCAGAACTTTAAAAGCCAAAACACTGTATATGCCAGTCTCAAGTGTAGATCATTCTTGCTTTTTATTCCCCGAACTAAAATGGTCTTTCTTGGTCAGGTTTGCCGCACTTGTAGATTTGTCTTCCTATAAGCAGGTCTGCAATTTTGCCTGGCTTTTCCAAAGTAGTTACCGTCCCGATCGTTGCAGCATATTTAATGGTTACCTGTCGATGTCTTAGCGGATGAGAGTGCGTCCTTAGTTTGCATAAAAATGATGGACTGTTGCCTGGGTTAAATGTGCTCCTCCTATTCGCGCTTGTTGTACTAGTCTGGAAACTGTGTCAGGAACTTCTTTAATTTAAGGAATTCGGGTTGATGCTATTTTGGCCGTTGTCTGTTTACTGGGCTTTCGCACTGTTTAATAAGGTAGTGTAGACAGTTATTGTTCCCGGAGTGATTTTTAGGGTACAGCCGGCCGTCTCTTCTGTCGGATAGCGTGCCGAAATTCGTTCTATTGCTTTGGAATACAGTACGAATTACTTATTTTTATGAGCTCGTTTTGACTGAAAGTAATCAGTCAAAGTTGCCTGTTTGTTTATTGAGCGTATATGTAGATACCAAAGCTTCTATATTTAATGAATTATTTTGATAATGTTCTCGAATAAATTGCGCATTCCATAGAATAACTGTTTTTCTCGTTGACGCAATTTGGCAGTTGATTCGAGAAACCTGATCACTACGCCACAGTGCGTATTTAATCTGCCTTCTCAAACTACCGTTGTTAATGAGCGACCTACCTGAAGCGCTTTAAAGGAAAAGAAATCGAAGGATATCTAATAAAAGGTTTGCTTGAGCCTCGAGTGTAAGCCTTATTACGACACACCACATCTTAGCAGACTTTGAACTTAGAGCATATTTTGCGAACATCAATAAGTAAGACAAGAGCACATAATTTTGTAAAGCGACCGGTTGTAAACGCAAAATGCAGATATTTATTCAGTGGTACATTTAAATTTGCATGTAATTTCTAAACTGAGCCGAAGCATTGCACGCAGTTCTGGATCATTTGTTATCACACTTCTTGATATCTGCGGCTTCTACGTTAATAACATGACCCAAACTATGCTCAATACTACCCAAATAAATTGGGCAGATGGGGCGTAAGTTTACTACGCTTCTGGGATGAATTCTACTTAGTAACAATCAAACAGCTTTAAGGCAAATAAATGTAACAAATGGTTGCTACGAAATCTTACAACCCTTTAGGCTTCAGCTGCATTAATATTTCTTGAACTGTTACTTTATAGCTCTGCAATGGAGCCCAGTGAGTGTTGGCGTGAAAGTATTAAAATTAATACTTGGCTTTTGCAGTCAGCAAACACCATCAAAAATTCGGAATCAATGCATTAAGTGCGTTCAAAACGTCCGGCAATAACATGTTCTTCTTCTACTACTGGTCCACCTACTAAAATATTAGTTTTACTAGAACTTACAGGGAACATTCTTGTTTACATTGGCCGGGTGTTGTCCAGGCTCGTCTAGATGTTGATGCACAAGTCAACACTGATCTATACACTGATGTAATCAGCTTATTTATAATCATTGCACTGACCATGTCTACCACAACTGGAGCACCGTTGTTCAACTACACGCTTGTTAACTTGGAAGGTTAGTGACGCGATGGCTAGAATATTTCGCACGTACTTACCCCTAGGAGAAAGCACAGTTCAGAGAATTTATAGTAGGAAAAATCAAATGTAAACATAGGATTAAAAAATTCCAAAGCTTTTGATACGTTCTTGTAGGGAAATATGTCGCTGTTAAAATTTTCAGAGTGATTAAAATTGTCTCAGACTTTGGATGCAAAGCTGGAAATCAAGATAAATTCGATTTATTTTTTGACGTTTGGCAATGGTTGTGTACGTGAGATCTACGGATTTCTGGGTATATCCTGGCCAAATTCAGATAGAATTACATATCTGACTATGTTTTTAAAATGCGACCTGTTTTGTGCAATAAACGTTATTTAGACAATTAACTTATTATAAACACATTTTGCTGAGACCAAGTCAAACGCGAGGCTGAGAAGATCCGAGATCTCAGCCCCCGTGGTGCTAGCCAGCGCATCTCCACCCGGCTCTTCTGACGCAATCCAGAATACTTACAAGTGCAAAAGCCTTTTCCCTCCAAATTCGGTGCTGAGATTTTGCCTAGGCAGAGTAATTAAACACGTGGGGAGCGTACAGGGGGATAATGTTTCCAACGCCCGGGTCGGTGGGCCAAAAGTCGAGAAATCATCATATTAGCATCCAACGCACGTGATGAAATTGCAGCAATTAAATACCCGGATGTCAGCTATCAAACAGTCCTCACACCAAGTGAAACGGTCCCTAACGAAGGGGGAGAGCCGTGAATATCCATAGGTATACGGTAGCATTCCGACTACCTCCTATAAGTACTGCAGATCCTTGTGCATGAACTACCCGTATCTTCTGTTGTCTCTGATTATGGGTTCGAGTAGGAGTCGAAAACGTCAGATGAATAAAGCTTTCGCTTCAGTGCTGGTGTCTCCTTCTCCACGACTGTATCCTGGGACTCACCACTTTGACAGTGGTATTGACAGAAATGGTCACCACAGAGGACGAAATAGAGGTTTTCCATTTTTTCTGGCAATCGAAGAGCCTGAGCCTCTCAGCCAAGCGCGTGAACAGTAAGCCCAGCGACCACATTTACGCTCAAAAAACAGCAGCTCTGCTATGCAGTGGTCACAATATGTCTGATCGACGAAAATATGCGAACAAACAGCAATCATTGCAGGCTGTCTTATCCTCTTTAATAATTTTTTTCAACAGGTACCTGTGCATTCACGTGACCACGCGGATGACTTTACAATTGCGTTCTTACGTTTACTCTGCATTATGAATTCAGTCAGATCCGCGAAGCCATTCATGTTGTGAAATATAGAACTTGCCTATACGCAAAATTTGGACGGCAGAAAACATCAGTTCTTAATACGATATGCAAATGTGTGCTTTTATGCACAAAAACGAAGTCCTAACGCCCGCTTGAAACACTGCGAATGTGCAATAACTTAACGTGAAATTGTTAATCATAACTTGAATATGTTAACTCTTAGACATGTAAAATAATCTTTTTTGCATGTTATACGTTCTGCTAATGCGTAACTTATAGACGAAACAGGCGGGAAACGGACAGTTTTTGCAATCTCTTCGTATTTACACGGCCGCTTTGATATGCATTTTGAAGTTTAGAACAGCACATAAAAGTGAACTATGGCAGCCAAAAGACCCCGCTGGAAAAGGCAAAATAGGTTCAAACTCAGCGCAAAAAATTATCACTGATTTTGAAAGAGGTAGCGAAGGCGACCAGACGTTCCAAATTTGCCTTGCATTCACCTCGAAAATGTAAATTACGCAGATATTTATCAATCAAACCTCTAATTAAAGCGGTATTTAAGTCTTCCCAAATGATCTTATGCATATTCATTGCTCATCTTTGTTGCGTACATTCATTCATCTCGCTAATGAGGTTTCCTGTCCGGACTAGTCTATAAATATGTTTAAGACGGCCATTTGCACTAGGAAGACTTGAAAAAACTCGCCATTTCGGTAAATTTTGCTAAGACGTATCTTAGTTTAATTTGTTGGGAAACACATAGAACAGAACTTTCACTTATAGGCAATCAAACGAAACTCATCCTGCTTCGGCACTAGCAGTAAGTATGCAAATTTTGCGGAAAAATAATTCACTAAATATGCCAAAAAGGACAAGGCTACCATTGTACCTACCTATTTTATTTAAATTCACTTATCACTGGCCGACCTGTCAACATATCGTTTTATGAAAAGTTCACCCCCATGAAGGTCCTTTCGGAGAAATCAAGGGGAATCCCGTTTATTTTAGCCGACTTCATCTCATAAAACATGAATATGGAAAAAAATATTGTCGTTTCGCTTCAAACCATATTGGAACCTATACATTGGCCATTAGCTGTTGGCCAACGGCCATACCTGACATTGCACTTATTCCTGAAGAATATTTTAGTGTAAACGTCGTTAGGGGATTATTTCCAAACGTTATCTTACATGTAAATTTTATTTATTCGGCCATTTTTGTGGACAGGTTTTTGTACGTCCACAACTTATGTTTACTCGGTTACGGCGTCTTTTTACTTTTTCGGAATGTTTTGTTTATCCAAGAAAGTTGAGTGGTTCCAAACGTCCTAATCTTGTTTTTCATACTGTATGTTTTCAATCCGCTTAAATTCATCAAATACTAATTCAAAACGTTATTCTATTTTTTATATCGGTTTGCGAGTGATTAGCAACCCTCTGTAAATTGCACCATGACATAGGTAACGTACTGCAGTTAGTGCATTTTAAATGGTTAGTTTCCTCCATTTCAGCTAAACAAACTGCTCAGGCCGTCGAGTGGAAAAATATCAACGTAAACTTTGTTGCATATCTTTTCAAAATTTATAAGCAGTCTTGCGAATATTTTGGGATATTTTGTCTATTTAAACCAGATCTTAACGTTAAAAATTACTTTCAATATAGAGATAATGCGCGGTCAGTTTGCGGTGTGACAGATTCAGATAAGCAGCCTGTGGTTTCATGATTCGTGTTTGCGCGTCCGTTTTAAAGGCACCGGTGTTTAGTGCGCCAAATACCTGTCATGGATATTTTCCTACATTTAAGTATATTGTAAAACGTATTATCAGCAAACCGTTTCAGTATTTTAATCTTTATTTCCACTTAACAACTTGTTAATATTATAATCGCAAGTCATTTGGTTCTGCCCACAAATCTCTGGCAAATGAAATATATGTATATGATTAAAGAACTCTGACAACACGACCGCTTTAAGGTGCGTGTATAATAGGTCTCCCCAATAAACACTTCTAAACGCCTTATCAACAAACCCACACTTTACGGGTCTGGTCTAACTATAATAAATTTTAAATTATGTTTAGCATTTAGCAAGGACTTAGGAGTTCTAAGTGGGTGAATTTTAACACGACAGTTTGACATATACACAGTGAGTTAAAGCACTTTTACCCTGTGCCCCGTCAATACAAATTTAATTGCTTGTCATACGCATACCTGTAAGCGACCTACTGAACATCCTGTCATACTGCCTGTCCAAAGTGTTGGCATTGCCTTTTTATTTAGATCCGTTCTCAATGTGAGCAACGATGAGGGCAAAATGCGCGAGGTGTCTGGTAGTCAGCAGACACTGTTTAAGTTGTCGAAATTGTTTTTTGCAGCATTTTAAAGTAGGAGAGCTCCAGTTGCTCATCAAAGGTTTGTTCAAAGGAGCAGCTCGTGTAACGTTGATAAAACGTTCCGTTTAAAATGTTTAAAGTAAACCAGTTTGCTTTACCCTGCAAGCAATCTAAACAGCCGCCGACACTTCTTGTACGATGGTTACAAATCAAAATGTGCGCTCTTGATTTGGCTTTCATTTTCGGTTCAA